>CP139505.1:230785356-231097491 GCA_021014915.2 Artemisia tridentata subsp. tridentata | reverse complement strand
CCTAGACCTAGACGAAGGTAGTTGAAGGATTCTCGTTTGAGAGGTTTGGTAAGGATGTCTGCGATATTGTCCTGAGAAGGAACTTTCTCAATAGAAATATTTCCTTTCTGAACATTATCACGAAGGAAGTGGTGGCGAATTTCGATATGTTTAGTACGGGAGTGTTGAACGGGGTTTTTGCTCAAGTCAATAGCACCTTTATTATCACACATAATGGGGACGTCATCTAAATGGATGTCATAGTCTATAAGAGCTTGTTTCATCCATAGTGCTTGTTGACATGCCTTTCCGGCGCTTACGTACTCGGCTTCGGTTGTGGAGATAGCAAGAGCCGTTTGTTTCTTGGAGAACCAAGAAGTTAAGCAACAACCCATGAAGGTACAAACGCCGCTCGTACTCTTTCGATCTACATAATCTCCCGCATGATCAGAGTCGGCATAGACAACAGTTTCTACACCGGTCCCCTTGGGATAGAATAATCCCAAGTGTATAGTGCCTTTAATGTATTGGAAGATACGCTTAACCGCTTCGAGGTGAGAGGTTTTGGGATCCTCTTGGAAGCGAGCACAAAGGCAGACACTAAACATGATGTCGGGCCTACTTGCCGTGAGGGATAGTAAACTTCCTATCATACCTCTATACTTAGTGCTATCCACGGACTCACCTTCTTCATCTTTCATGAGTTTTATTTCCGTGGACATGGGAGTTTTCATAGGCCTATACTCTTCTAAACTAAACTTCTTAAGCATTTCTTTACTATACTTAGCTTGATTAAAGAAGATACCATCTTCCATTTGTTTAATTTGTAAACCAAGGAAGAAGTTTAATTCACCCATCATGCTCATCTCAAACTCGTCATGCATGATCTTAGAGAAATCATCGCACATCTCTAGACAAGTTGATCCAAATATAATGTCGTCGACATATATTTGAACAATGATGAGATGTGAATCTCTTTTCTTTGTGAAGAGTGTGTTATCAACCTTTCCCATGGTATATTCATGTTCAATCAAGAAAGCTTTCAGTCTATCATACCAAGCTTTAGGAGCTTGTTTAAGACCATAGAGTGCTTTCTTGAGCTTGTAAACATGATTCGGATATTCGAAATCAATGAATCCCGGAGGTTGTGCAACATACACCTCCTCGTTGATATAACCATTAAGGAACGCACTCTTCACGTCCATTTGGTATAGTTTAAAGTCTAAGGCACAAGCATAGGCAAGGAGTATTCTAATTGATTCTAATCTAGCTACGGGTGCATAGGTTTCATCATAATCTATTCCCTCTTGTTGGTTATAGCCTTGTGCTACCAACCTTGCCTTATTCCTAACTACGACGCCATTTTCGTCGAGTTTATTCCTAAACACCCACTTAGTTCCTATGATTATTTGATTCTTAGGAAGAGGTACTAAATCCCAAACTTGGTTTGCGGTGAATTGATTAAGTTCTTCTTGCATGGCAAGTATCCAACTTTCATCCTTAACCGCTTCATCTACATTCTTAGGTTCTACGGTTGATATGAAATAAAAGAAATTACTTTTGTTTTGTGCTTGTGACCTAAGGGTTCTTTGGTTTAGATTACCTATGACATTTTCAATAGGATGGTTTTTGGATTCCTTAATGTTGACAATTTCGTCAACTTCAACTATTTCATCCTCAATGTCATCTTCTAGGGTTTTCTTGCCGTTAACCTTAATGGCTTCGTCCTCATCTAAGTCATCATCCACCAAGGGTGATTTCTTAGTTTGTGGAGGACTTTCATCGAATGTCACGTTGAGTGATTCTTCGACTTTCATGGTTTCTCTATTTAGGACAATATAGGCTTTACTATTTTTGGAGTAACCTAGGAAGATACCTTCGTAAGACTTTGGGTCAAACTTGGTGAGGTAATCTTTAGTGTTTAGTATGAAGCACTTGCTTCCAAACACTCTAAAGTAATCAAGAGTAGGTTTTCTACCTTTCATGATTTCATATGGGGTTTTTCCTAGGATAGGTCTAATTAGAATCCTATTAAGAATATAAGTTGAGGTGTCTACCGCATTACACCAAAACTTTTGCGGAATTGATTGTTCATTCAACATCGTTCTACTCATCTCTTCTAGAGTACGATTTTTCCGCTCTACTACCCCATTTGATTGTGGAGTGCGTGGAGCCGAGAAATTGTGAGTAATACCATTAGCATCGCAATATACTCCAAATTGCACTTCATTATCAAATTCCCGACCATGATCCGTCCTAATAGAAACTATTGTACATAGTTGGTTTTGGACTTTCTTACTAAAGATTTCAAATTCCTCAAAAGCTTGTGTCTTATTCTTAAGAAATCTAATCCAAGTATACCAAGAATAGTCATCAACTATTACTAAGGTGTAGTGATTTCCTCCGTAGCTCCGTACGGCGGATGGACCGAATAAGTCCATGTGAAGGAGTTCTAGGCATCTAGAGGTCGAGACCATATTCTTAGCTTTGTGACTTGAATGAGCTTGTTTTCCAACTTTACAAGCGTCACAAAAGTGTTTGTCGAACTTAATCTTAGGTAGATTTCTAACTAATTCCTTAGATACCAATGATTGTATCAAACGCATATTGGCGTGACCTAACCTCCTATGCCATAGAGTTGAATTATCATCTATGGTTGCTAAGCATATCCTATCCTGAGGCTTATTTCCTATTTTCATAACAAATAAGCCATTTCTCCTAACTCCTTTGCCTATGGTTTTACCATCCTTAATTATCTCACTACCCTCTTCAGAGAATATAACTCTACACTTATTATCTACCATTTGACTAATGCTAAGCAAATTAAATCCTAAGTTATCTACATGCTCAACATTTCTAATAGTGAGGGAGTTTTGAGTGATCGTACCTTTGCCTATAATGTTGCCCTTAAGTTTGCTACCGAAAGTGACATTACCTCCATTGTATGCCTTGTATGATGAGAATAAACTTCGGTTACCCGTCATATGGTTAGTACATCCACTATCCTTGACCCATTCGTCAGGCTCCAAGTCAATTCCCAAGCATATCTATTGCAAAAGACAAACATTCAAACATTTGGTCCCCAATATCTCATGGGTCCAAAGTGGTTAGCATTAAACATCCCATGCATTACTTGCATGTAGTTAGGATGTTGGAACGGAGGGCAAATTTCCCATGGCAAGTAACTTTGTAGTTGACAGTCATTCCAAGTTACGGGATAGTTACTAGGAAAACTTTGTCTTCTAGAGTTACGTCTCGGTAGAGGAGTTCTTGACCGAGGTTTGGGAGTGTTTGTTTTTCTAGGTGGAGGAGTCTTAGACCTAGTGGGTTTTACAAATCCAGGTCTGGGGTTTGACATAGATTTGTAAAATTTTTTGACTTCCTCTATACTAGCAATAGAGACCTTTGTACCATTTACAATTATGTGAGTTGGTTTAGGACCTGATTTGTTTTTGAAATTTGACTCAGTTCTGTCTCCAGTGCTAGACGGTACCACGGTTCCATTAAGTTTAATGGTACCGTTGGTACCTTTAGTGGTGCCGTCTGGGGATTTGACAGAATTCGTGGGTTTGACAAATTTTACTTGATTTGTTTTATCTGTCTTCTGTTTCCTTTTTAAACTTAATGGTCCCAATTGCATTTTCCATGAGTTTTTCATTTTCAACTCGAAGATTTATGCATGACTCACAACCTACATCTATTTCTTTATTTGTTTCAAGTCCTTTGACTTGTTCCTTTAGTTCTAAAATTTCTACTTCAAGTTCATGCAATTTTGATCTTAGTGATTTGTTTCTACTTAGCATTTTTGAAACAATTTTGCATAGATTATTATGTTTGTCATTTAGTATGTTATCATCTATTGACGATTTGTCATCTACAAAATCAGGGTAGTCGTAATGTACTTCATTTGAAGTATGAGCCATTAGACATGTTTCGTCCTTGGGCTTCTTTTCTTCATCATCACAGCTATCACTCCAGGAGCCTCCTATGAGAGCTCGTTGGTTGTTGAATTTCGGTGGTTTGGGACACTCTCCTATGAGGTGATTAGGATCTCCGCACCTAAAGCATTTCCTATCACTTGTCCCTTTCTTTTCAACATGGTTCTTTTGTGATGTCTTCTTCTCATCACGAGGTTGCCTAACGAACCTACCTCTTCTCCTAAAGAACTTTTTAAAGTCCCTAACCGCTAATGCATATTCCTCATCTTCACTATCGGAACTTGAGCATTCCTCATCACTAGACACCTTCTTGGCTTTCAATGCTAGAGATCTAACTCTCTCGCTTTTGCCTTTGACTATGTCGGAGTCCTTCTTGATTATCATCTCGTGAACTTTCAAGTTTCCTATAAGTTCATCGAGTGACAGGGTCGCCAAGTCCTTTGACTCTTCTATAGCGGTGACCTTTGCTCTCCATTTAGGATGTTGAGCCCTAAGAAACTTCCTAACATAATTCTTGCTAGAGTAACCTTCATCAAGAGCTTTAAGACTAGTGATAATAGTATTAAATCTAGCAAAAGCATTATCTATTGACTCATCTTCCGAAATGGAAAATTGTTCATATTGTTGAACAAGAAGATCTATCTTGTTCTCTTTGACTTGGTTATTACCTTGGTGAGTGACTAACAAAGTTTTCGAAATATCTTTTGCCGTATTACACATAAAAATTCTTTCAAATTCCATTTTAGGCAAAGCATTATAAATCATCATTTTAGCCTCATTATTTTTGGCTAGTTTTCTTTTTAAGTTCATCACTTTGTTTATCATAAGAAACTATTTCATCCTTTTTAGTTTCCGGATTCATTTAAATAGGTTGAAAGTCACCCTCGGTAATAACATGCCAAAGATCAATGTCTTTTGATTTTACATATGTTTCGAATCTTGTTTTCCAATATATAAAACAATCGGTTTCGAAAAGTGGTGGTCTTTGCATAGATTGCCCTTCTAGATATTTGTCGGAATCCATTGATCGATTCAAGTTTTAAAATACAATATACTTTAAAATCTTGACTGACGTGGCTTCTGATACCAATTGTGGGAAACTAGAAGGGGGGTTGAATAGTTTACCGGTTTAAAGTTCTTTTAAAAATCTAGTTTTAAAAGTTGACTATTGGAAACTTTGATTCGAACTCTATGTGTAATCAATCAACACCAATATGAACTACACACTAAACTAACTAATACAAAATAATGAAAGTAAAGAGTAGAGTTGGAAAGATCAAACCGAGACAAAGGATTTATAGTGGTTCGGCTACGAAGCTCTTCTTCGCCCTACTCCACTCCCCGAGTACCACACTCGAGAGTTTCAAGCACTATGTCAACAACCTCCCTTCAGGCGGAGAAAACCGTACACGTCGCTTATCCTATTACCGACGCTAAGCTAAATGTCGATTGCTAATCTTAGCTAGCACCAATCTACCAAGGTCCACGTGACCAATCACACAAGCCCTAATGCCTACAAGAGATCACCACGATCTCAACACGATCACAAAGATCAACTCTCACTTCACTCTACTTAATCTAACTACTCTAGATCCTTTGATCACTCACACACAAGCCCAATGGCTTTAAGAGATCTTCACTGTCTCTTAAGATCACAATGATCTTCACTCACACTCTAACAAAAGAAAGATAATCTTGATGTATGCTAAGATACAACAAGGATGTAACAAGTGTTACACAAACCTAACAACTATAACTCTTGTATCTTCTTGAATACTTTGAGTTCTTCTCTTGCTAATGAAGAGGAATGATAACACCTTGTATCAACTTGGACACTTGTGTTCTTCTCTTGCTAATGAAGAGGAATGATAACACCTTGTATCAACTTGGATACTTGTGTTCTTCTCTTGCTAATGAAGAGGAATGAAGAGGATCACTTGTAGGATGATTGGATCACTCTTGAACAAAAGAAAAACTAACCTAAATAATCTAAGAAAGAAAGTGTGAAGAGAGTATTCAACTCAGAAAGTTTTGTGTGTGTAAGGATGCCTAAAATCTGTGAAAGGGGTTGGTATTTATAGGCAAAGAAAATCTGAACGTTACAGAAAAAATAGTACGGACGGCTCCACTAAACATGCCACGGCTCCACTAAATTTAGTGGAACCGTGGAGCCGTCCTAGACTAGGACGTTCCAAATTTTGTCTTTTCTGGTGAAAACTTATTTGGGGAAGGTTGGAGCTGATTTTGGGGGGAAAAATAGCTGTTGTGATTTTCAAACTTATTTTTCCATTAAAACATTTCTTAATATTTCAAAAATAATTTGTCATGTGTTATTTTTGAAAAAATGTTTTTGTCCCATTAAAATGTGAAGTCTCAAAACACAAATTCACTTCTTTGATCATTTGTCAAGTTGTAAATTTGTTCTAGAGTGATTTGCGTAGAAACAAGATCTTCCGATTAAAAACTTGTTTACGTTAATTTTAACGTAACGTGATTTCACATTTTGTCATCCTCAAAACGTGAAGTAATCGAAAGATATAAATAACGTTTTTAGAATATTAGTTGCATCAACAAAATCTACACACTACATAAGAAAGTCAAGCCTATCTTAAGAAAAACCAAAGCAAGAACAACTACTTCCTAACACGACACTTAAGCCGGATATCAAACTGGTCACAAAAAGCATCCAGTTGTCCAGGTAAGTCATAAACCTGGGCTTTGTATCCGTCATCAGGTTCAAATACTTCATCCTCATCAGACTCACCAAGCTCACCTAACTTAGAACCCTCAAGAGACGAATCAGGCTTGCTAGACCAAATACCAGTCTTCCTAGGAGGCTTAATAGTTGAGCTGCTAGATTTATGCTCATGCGCAAGGTTAGGAACAAAAGAATCATGTTTATCATTCAACGTAGTATCAGAAGTATCAACAAAGAAACTATCTTCATTTTGAAGAGCAACATATGAGTTCATTAAGGATAATAAGTCAATGTTATCGACATTTTTACCTTTAGGATCAGCCTCATTAAACTTATGAATATCCTCAACCACGGCACTAGTACTACCACTGGCAATATTGCCCGACTTCCCATTATTAACCTTCCTCGAACTAACATTCTAAGACAACTTCCCATTATTGTATTTTGAACATTATAACAATAACATGAGGTTATAACAATAACAATAACTAAGGTTCTATAATGAATAACTATAATCATAACATGAGGTTATGATATATTCTAATTCTCTTAAGGGAATCTTGATAAAAGTGATAACAATAACTTGAGGTTATGTTATTTTGATTCTTTTTGAAAGAATCACAATAGAACGTGAGGTTCTAATTATTACTTTTCTTTAAACATAACATGAGGATATGTTAGTTTGATTTTCTTCAATTAATAACAATATAACATTTTATTATTCTTGTACACAACAAGAGAATTTAAAAGATTAATAAAATACAATTCACTTTATATAATAACAAAAGAATACTTGTTATTCTTGTAAATTACAATAGAGTTTGAAAGATTAACACAAAAATAGAAACTCAATTAAAAGTCCAACATTTGAAACACATGACAATCTTTATAATCAACGAGCATGGCGTCGGCCGGCCGCGTTGCGGCCTAGCGGGGTTTTTATCCGTTGTATTTGGTGTATAATGTTTTCCTTTTTATTGTACCTGCAAAAGAAGCGCATAATTTGTTGCAACTTATGACTAAACAACTGTGCACATTGCTATTGAGATGGTAGCACATTGACTAAGAAGAAGGATTAGTATTAATTTAGAAAAGTGTGCTTACAATCTGCCTTAATGTAGCCACAGCTACAACCCCTAACAGGAAATGAATAAAAACATTGGTTCGATGCATTGTGCCGTTGATTGGCTTATTGTCTTTACAAACCACAATATGGAGTTAAAATGAAGGTTTGAACTAAAGATCATAATTATTTTCTTTAGCACAAACATAAAATATAAGCAATCCAAACACTCATACTAAACAGTTTAAAGCACTATGCGGCTAATGATATAACTGACCAGCTATTTCATTATCCTAGCGACCTCTGATTCAGCAACGGCAATTTCCTTCGCGGCGAACCTTTTTTCCAGTTTAAACAGAGATTAATTAGTCGCTAAAAAACGTAGATAGCTTAATAGAAACCAAGTAGTGGAAAGCGTAAACCCTTTGTATCCACCGTGCATTTGTTATATGCAAGCTGCCTACTGAAGTCAGTCGCATTTTTTTATGGAATTTTAGCCGCAAAGTCCTACATTAAAGACCAAATAAATAGTAATAGATGCTTATTAAAATCTCCATTGAATTCCGATATTGTTTAAGCATACCTAGAGTTGTAAAAATCTATATACTTTTTTACCACACGAAGATATATAGCGAAATAAGTAGATATGTATTCCAAAGTTGAGGCTCACAGACATAGTAACGGTAACACATCATGTAAAAAGTATATATTATAATTGGATGACTCACCATATGCAGGCATGGGAACGTGTGGGCTGAAGGCTAAAGACCTGTTGGCAACGGTGCTACTCTGCCCTATGAAAAGAAGAAAAGAAGATAGATTCTGATCAGGAAAGAGGACCATATCTTGAAACGTAAAAAGCTAACAGTACCAGAACATCGGTCAAGCGACACTTGTAGGCCTTTGGAAACTTTTGTAAGTGTGTACCTGTGACATGGGAAACAGAGTTTGAAGCCTCCGATGCAGCTGTAAAAAAAACAACAAAAGTATGATCATCCATACCTATGGCAAACGTATTAGAAAACAACTTAAAACTAACGGCCTACGAATCCATAATGACGAAAGAACTGATCGTAGAGCACGATAACAGCAGGCACATGCACGTCATTTGTATCATGTCGAACTGTAACAATGATAATTACAGATAAGTTAGTACACGAAACAGGGACAAACAATAGCAACCAATAACCGATAAGTTACCATTAACGAAAGCAGGCTGCATCGATGTTTGGTGACCGTTAAGACATACATCAGCTTCTTTCAAAAGAACAAAAGACTACATATAATGAGCCTCGTAAACCATATAGAGTTAGAAGGCAAAAAAAGAAACCAAGAAGTCATCAATGAACATACCGACAGTAGTGTGGATGTCTCCAACAGCCAGTTCAGTCAACAATGTTCTAGAAGTAGAACCGGCCATTGTATAGCCGCCTGCACACAGAAAACATAACAGACAATTACAGATGCACGCACAATACTAAAAGGCAAAAAAACCAAAGAAATACATACATCATCTACAACAACATGTGTCGCACAACTCTGACAACCAAGATTGCCACACGCAATCATAGCATCAGCTGTAATTTACTAAAGTTAGTAAACCTAGACTAGACCACTTGCTCTCAACTAGGGGCGAAAAAACCCTAAAAACCTTAATCGATCTGCACTAATTTCCATCAGAATCATGTGGCGTTTGATGTGATTTGTTAGTTAATTTAATTAACATTCGTGTTATTCATTTTTTCTTGCATCTATACTGATCTCTCCGCCTGGTTTTGGGTTTTATTGTGATCGATCTTTAGGGTTTTCTATTTTCGCTGCTTAGTTTTTTCCTAACCGACTCTAGTTTTTTGTGATTGAATCCCTTATAGTCGGTGTTATTACCCTTAATAATCTTCCGATTATTCAATCTTACATCTAGTGGGTCGATTATTATGGGGCCTGGTTAAATTCTTGGGCGTTAATTCTCAAAACCCTAACTTTTTAGTTAGGGTTTTCATTCTCCTTGTTTCGCTATTTGCTGGTGCTGCTTTTAGGTGTTGTTTCCGATTTGTTTGTGTGTTTAAGAGAGATGGTACAGTTTGGTGATATTGATTTGAGTGCTCTTGCTGCTAGAATGAAAAGGATGAAGGGTGATGATGGTGTTTCCGCTGATGTTAGGGTTGTTCATAACCCTAATTTCGAATCTACTTTAAACTTTGAGAATTCAGTTCTCAATGATGCTGCTGCTGTTGCAAACTCCTCAGGTACACTCGATTATTCAGCTTTTCCACCTCTTGGTGATGTTAACGAGCACAAATCTGATGGTGTTGGTCTTTCTACCAATGAGTCGTTTGGGGCTAATGGTTCACTAGGGGCTGATTTTCCGGGTACTAATCATGCTCCTAATGATAATGTTGGTCATAAGCGTGACCCTATTGATATTTATCATGATTTTCTTCTTGGGGTGTTTGGGGTCTCGCTTAAAACATGCTTGGAGATTGACTTATTCGTTAAAGAGATTGAGGAGGGTAAATCTTCTATTTGGCCTAAATTGGATAGTCATACTCGTTCACTAGTGGAGGAGGCTGCTTGTGGTTTAATGCAGGCTTATGCAAGTAACATGACTAATCAAACTCCTAATGTGAATGTTAGTATCTCCGATACTACACCGAAGGTTAATGTTGATGTCGCTGCTCCATGTTCTTTGGTTGAGGAGGCTGTTTGTGAAGGTGTAAATGTGTCTATTCCACGTAGAGTTGTTGAGAAGGTTAGTGCTCGTCTTGAGCACACACTTTATGGCTACTTTCTTGGTAATAGAATGGCGTTTCCTGTGGTTGATTATTACGCTAAAACTAACTGGGCTAAGTATGGTTTGAAGAAGATCATGATGAATGCTAATGGATTTTTCTTCTTTAAATTTGATACTAAGGCTGGTTTAGAAGCGGTTTTGGAAGAAGGACCTTGGTTGATTCGTAAGTCCCCAATTATTCTCAAGACATGGTCTATTGATACTATCTTGTGTAAGGAAGAGCTTACTCGTATTCCGATATGGGTTAAGTTTTATGATGTGCCTCTTCAAATCTTTGAAGATGATGGTATTAATTTGATTGCTTCATTTATTGGCAAACCTATTATGATGGATTCTTATACTAGCTCTATGTGTAAGGATTCTTGGGGTAGAAGTAGTTTTGCTCGTTGCTTAATTGAAGTTGGTTCAGAGGATGATTTGGTGGATGCTATTTCTGTTGGTGTCCCCTCTATTGCTGGTGATGGGTTTTCTAAAGTATCAATTCGGGTTGAGTATGAGTGGAGGCCTCCTAGGTGCACAACATGTAAGATCTTTGGTCACACTTATGATACTTGTCCTAAAAAAGTGATTACTCCTCTTGTTGCTACTAATGTAACTATGGACAATACTGCTACTATGCCTTCTAATGATGGTTTCCAGAAGGTGAGTCGTAAGAAGAAAAAAGGTAAGGCTAAATCTGGTTCAGGGAGTCAGGTTGGTACTTCTGTCAAACAGACGATCAGGTATGAGCCCAAGAAGACTACGAGTGAACCTAAAAAGGGAGTTTCGAGTAAAGTGCCTACATCGTCATCTACGTTGAAGTCAAAAGGTCCTGAAGTTTCTACATCAAATCCTTATGCTGCTTTAGCTACAGAAGATGATGGTGATGACGATTGTGTTGAAAACAGGTTTAATGAATCGGCTAACTTATTTTCTGATTTTGATAAGGGTGGAAGTTCATCTTTAACGGATGCTGCTGGTTAGCTTGGTTTGTTTTTTGTTTTTTCTAGGTTCTTTCTGATTCTAGAGGTGTTTTGAGCTTTTGGCATGTCTTAAGCTCTAGGTTAGTTGTTTATCAAGCTTGTATAGCTTGAGGTTAATGTGGTACTTCAGCCACATTCCATTTGTACTTAAACATTTTGGTTTTAATATATTTA
The DNA here is from genome assembly GCA_021014915.2 of Artemisia tridentata subsp. tridentata. NCBI lineage: Eukaryota > Viridiplantae > Streptophyta > Magnoliopsida > Asterales > Asteraceae > Artemisia > Artemisia tridentata. Next base: position 231,085,886 of record CP139505.1, on the reverse strand, counting down.
CCAGGGTGCAGGATTACTCCCCTTTACCCAAAAAAAAATCATAGCATCAGCTGTAATTTACAGAAACATTTTGATCATAAAAGGTTGCACTAATACATAACAAACACGAAAAACCTTTAGCGGGAATGAAACTACCTGCTGTACATAACTCATCAGTTCCTTGTTCACCAACACCATCCACTTGACATTCAACTACATCATGGGCAACAGTTGCCTTATACCGGATGAGGCCTGCTTCAAAATCCAATAGCACTGATCCATGACCCTTATGCGTGTAACCTGGGATCAAAAGCAACATTTATTAAGGGTATAACACTCACATTAGTTAACAATTTTTAGTGTTTGGGTTTAATACATAAGAACGGAAACTGATCAACAAACAAATTGGTATCATATCATGAGATATGCATTGGTCTAAGAAGTAGTCATTTTGACGCAATACTACTGAACAGTTTGATTCTTGTTGAGTATTATGTCAAAGACTGAAGAAAAACTTTTAGAAGTTCTCAAATGGGTTGAACGGGTCAAAAGTCACACAAAGTGAATTTTTAATTGCCTAATCGCTTCTTATCAACTACATGTACTTTTTCTCATTTGGAATTACTGCAATCCACTTATTTGGAATTACTGCCTAATCTCATTTGGAATTACTGCAATCCACTTATTGAACACTACTTTTTCTCACATAAGCAAGTTGGATGCCGTATTGCCCCAGAACATTTCCAGAAGCAAACGCTCCCGAAATCTTGTTCACTGTAAATCCTCATAAATAAATAAACCAAGTTAAGAGAAAAAAATAGTAACCTGGTGCTTAAAGGAGCTACAGGATTATACCTGCAATTAGCTTTTTCATTTCCTGAAGGCCACACCGCAAGCTCAAAACTGGTGCCATAACATAAGCAGGGTCTGAAGCAAAAACGAAAACATATGTTGCTATACTATTAGCAGATAAATAAGTGTTTTATATAAACGTAATACAAACCTTTTGGAGATGCAGCCACATAATAAAGTGAGGCCGTAAGTGCAGCTGTGATAACTGATGCAAACACTTGAGCAAACGAATGAGCGCAACACTCCAGTCTAAAAGTCAGAAAAATATAATATCCATTAGATAGAGGTTAACAACATACTATTTGCCTTCTAACATGTTAAGGGGCTCATATTTGTTCATATATAAACTAATTGTTCAGCTACCTAGAGTTTCAACCGTAAAAGTAGTTTTTTTTACTCTTAAGTCAAAATTATGGCTTTGCGCTTGCAGCGAAGCCAAAATACTTTTATTATTGCTTCTAAAAAATAGCCAAAAAATGAAGAATATTTAACTTTGTAAACCTTTTCTTGTTCTTTCTCGGACGCTAGATGGTATACAGAATCGTCAGGTACCAGATCATGCATGGTATGTACTCGGCAAGCAATGCTTCACATTCGCCATGTTTAGGTTTATTAAGATGCGTATTTGCTCGTGTAATATGAGTAGTGCACATCTGTCAAATGGCTATAAATATCAAAAGATCAGGTTATATAAGAACTACATAGCTCACAACCTAATATTGTAATACAACCATACTAAAATCCTACATTCCTACTGCATACTTACTCTGGATTCACGAAAAGCAATGTAGATCTCGGCAAGTACCTTTTGTGGCTACATGTTCCACAAATATGTAAAAGCCATATGGTTTAATCATCCTTTTGATGTCTGCACACAATCCAGATGACGATTACTTTTTGAGATTAGAATTTAAAAGGCTAAAAAATGAAGGAATAAATAAAAAGCTATTGGTCTCTAGTTTTGATATATGCGTTAAGGCTAATAATCATATATCACAACTTGAATTTTTATACATTCAGTTTTCAATGTTTGATTACATTGCAAAGAATTAATGTTAACTTGAACCAATATTCTTTGTAATTTACCCAAAAAGTTATTTATAGTTTGATTGCGCCACCTGTTGCAATCCAAACTAACCTATTTGAACCCCATTTCTGCATCCGAAGCCACCTTTCTCATCCCCTAAACCCAGCCGTTTCAGCCCTCATTACAGAGCCCGAGCAACCCGGTTTTAGCACCCGAACCCACCCAACTCAGCCCCCACATCAGCACCTAAACATAGCCATTAAGAGGCATGTAGCGATATTTTTTTGGAAAGTTTTTCACAACCAAACACAACATTTTCAAAAACTTATCATCACAGTATATGACAACAAAACACAACATTAAATACTTATCATCACAAAGATTTTAAAAAAGAAAGCATACCTTAATTAACCGACCCGCCATCACCAACAACCTCCGAAATCCAAATAAACAAACCATCCCCTGAAACCCCTTTAAAATATCAGTGTCTCCAATCATTACTATATATATTAAAGATTTTCAAAAAGAAAGCATACCTTAATTAACCGACCCGCCATCACCAACAACCTCCGAAATCCAAATAAACAAACCATCCCCTAAAACCCCTTTAAAATATCAGTGTCTCCAATCATTTAATATAATAAAGCACACCTGATAAATTAAAACACAAATGAATAATCAAAAGATAAAGCATAAAAATCGATAACCCGTCAACTACAATCACCAATTAAAACAACAAAGTCAATATTAAAATAAAATGATTAGTACCTTAAAACATTTGTAATTAGCAACCTGCAATCCATATAAACATCAAAGAACCCCCAGAAAATCAAAGGCTAACACTCATGTTTCGATACAAAACACCAGTAACAATCAAACCCTAAATCTGACCATGTGTGGCTTTGATGGAGAAGATGTAGGCGATTCTGGAAGCAGCTGGCTATACTTATCTGCTTCTAAGACGGGCCAAAACATTGGGCATGGACTGGGCGGGAAAACGGGCCGGAAATTCGCGGTACTGTAGCAGTCCAAAACGACGTATACTGTAGAAAGAGCGACGTCGTTTTAAATGCTATATAATATATATAGTAATGATATAGTATCACATAAAATAATATTATACGAGATTTATTACTTACAAAACTTAACTAACCATTGGCTAATGTATTACTAATTATACAGATAAAAAAAGAATTGAGATAATAATCCTTACATGCAAAAGATTCATCCATATAGCTAGCTATATCTTACATCACCAATCTCACAAGAAAAGAATGATATGAACAATTATAAGTTCTAACTGTAGGCGTAAAACAATATCAGTTCAATTTAAGTAATAACAACTATTCCATTAATTTATGAACTTATAGCACCTAATTTCATACACCTCATACATAGGGTAGGTTTCTATTAACTTTTCGTATTCTTTGCCATGTGATTGCCCGTATTCTTGAATACTCTATATGTTTAAAGAACATCATTATTATAATAGCACCAACAAGTAACATACAGGATCGACCGATCGACATATAATTTTAGTCAGAGACTTACCTCTATAAATCACACAGTTTCCTCTTTGTTAGTTGTCAACCCACCAACGCTTTGTGAATAATACATCTTGCTAGGCACGTAGGCATCTCACGAAAGCAAGAATCACTAAAGCGTGCTGAATAATAGTAATAGCTAGATTGAGATGAATGAGAGAATTATTATTGAATGGTGATCTTAAAGGTTATAAGTGTAGATTATTTATAAGGTAGATAAAATATATGCAAAATCCTAACGCGCCAGTTGTGATGATTAGTATGAATGTTTGTTCGAATGATAATTAAGTCATGTGGATAAGGAGTCCGATATTAAAGATTGTCTTGAACAAATAATAATTTTTGTAACCAAATGCTAAACACCCTTACATTTACCTGATGACCTTTACTTTGACCCAACCCATATTGTATTTTGGCAATTAAACTGTCGTTTCTATTTTGTTTCACTGACGGGCTAGTTACATGAACTTGGTGTTGTTTAACAACATAAAATATGATCAAAAAAATAAATAAAATAATGTTAATAAAAAAACACTCGTTATATAAGGTCACAAAGCAAATTATAAAGATTGATACTTAAAGTTATTCTTACATTTCTACAATTCTTACAAGGTGTTTTCCTTCTCGAATCATATACAAAATATCACATGCTAATTTAGACCAATGAGAAGTTTCCATGTTAATTTTAAAAGAGAATAAGTGACACCACCAATGGAAGAGAAATGTTCTAATTGTTTATGTTCATGAAGAGCTTCGTGTAGACAACATTAGCAACCAAACACTCTTTTAGAGGACATCAGTATCCAAATACTCCTTTAGACAACAGCAGCCAAACACCCATTTAAACAGTAGTAGCCATATAGAACAACAACAAAACACCCCTATATACAGCATTATCCATAAACAACAACAACCAAACACCCCCCTTAGATTTAAACCCCCTTCTACACATCAATAGCCAGACACCCCTTTTAGATATAAGATACCAAAAAAATATTAGTAATGGGATTCATTCTTTGATTAATTAATCGCTTTTCATACACATCCGAACAGCCTTTAAAAAATTTGAACCTTATGTTTAAAGAACTTACCTGGTTACGTTTATCACCTGGTATATGTGAAAGGTTTATTGATATAAATTAATATGTTGACCGGATTCGACCACGAGCCTATGAGATTGAACACTTTACGTATGAGAATCGATGTTTAATAATTAATATATAAATTGTTATATTTAATTATTAATTCACAATAAAATAAATACTTAACGGACGTTAGTACTTAACGAAAATGAATAACGGTCGTTAGGTAAAGCAGGGAGACGAATATTTGGAAACAAGTCAAGAAGGATCTGAATCCCTCTTGGATCCATATAATCGGCCAAATAAGGGAAGGTAGGGTAATCCTACCTTAACTTGGACTCTAAGTTTTGTCTAGTATAAATACAAAGGGTTGTATTCATTCTTTTTTTTTTTTGGTAAAGGGGTAAACCCCGGTAAATATATAACCAAAAAATCGTTAAGTACAAATGGAATGTGGCTGAAGTACCACATTAACCTCAAGCAAAACGCTTGATAACCTAGTGTTTATGACAGGCCATAAACACAACAAACCTAGCAATATTACAAAGCACCCTAACTAGGTATAAAAACAAGAAAAATCTTGAATCAAGCGAACGTCCCGCATCCTTCCATAAGCACGAAGGGAGCAAGGCGACCCAGGAAGTTTGCCTCCTTAAAAACCCTTTCCAAGAAAAACCCATAGGGAAAAACCTTGGAGTAGGGAAAAAGAGTACAACCCTTACCCGGCACTCCCCTCGTGAACATAACAAGCACTTGGAATCTTCCATTTATCCAGCAGCAGACGAGACCGAGGGGTTAACTTCTTGAACTTGTATTCATTCTTTTTGAATCTTGGTTCACCTAAACAACCCTTACTTCTATTCTTCTTCTTCTTCGCTTGTTCATAACCAATCGACAACCCCTCTTCATAAGGGTTTTCGATTTGCTTGTGATCAACAAAAGTGTTTTGATTGTTTATTGTAATTCAAGAACCTAGCTTTTTGCATCGAATCGTTAGTAATACATGTGTACAAGATCGTAGAGAAATCATACTTTGGATTTTACAGGAACCCTAATTGATTTAGGGATAAATCGATTTACATAAACCCTAATTTATTAGGGTTTATGATTTGATCTTAATTTGGGGGTTTTTTCATAAACCCTAATTGCATTGATTGCTAAAATGTACGCTTTCTATTTAGTATTCGGTTAATTAATTACATGTATTGATTATTTGCTTCCGTTGCGCGCTCTTGATGTTTTATGTTTAATTTATGCTTGCCATGATATTTAAATTCCAACAGTGGTATCACGAGCCGTTAATATTGTGTAATTGATTACCGAAACACATAAAAATCGAATCTTTATTGATTATTGCATGTTTCTTGATTTTTAGGGTTTTTATAAACCAAAACCCTAATTTGTTTTATTGTTGGCCGATTGCCATTAATTAGAAAATAAATAAATAAATTGTTTTGTTTTAGGGTTTGTAAAAATTGTAGAAACCCTAGGTTGTATGTAATTTTTTATGTGATTATTAATGAATACTTATTATATGTCATTAATTGAATGTGTATCTTGTAACTTGATTAATTGTTAATAAGTGTTTATGTGGATCCATGATGAAAACATGCATGTTTTGTCATGGATCAATGGATTATTATGTAGTAATTGTTACGTTTTATGATTACATGCTAATTGTGCGATAATTATTAATTAGAGTTTATTAGTAATTATATTGTATGACATGTTAATTAACTAATAGATTAATTAATAATTAGGGAAGACCCATATTTCTCATTTTATTTTCAACTATGTGTGTTATTCTATATGTTTGTCGTAGGGTTTCAGCAACCAAATAGTTTGGTGTATGTGGTCCATTGGTACCATTAGCTCGAAAATCAATGGAAGTCTTAGATCAATATATACATGTTAGTTGATTTATTTAGCATGTTTTAAATTGTTTTAGCTGTTTTATTTTTATTAATTGCTATTTGTTTATTTATTGTTGGACAAGTGTAATCAAAAGGGTAATTTTTGAATAGAAAATAAACCGACTACACAATGGTGAAATTGAATTTGTTTTTAAGAGTTTAATCTAAAACTTTTAGTCGATTGATAGTTTTTATACAAATAGTTAGAAAGGCTCATCCATATTGACAAACTATAAGAGAGATATAAGGAGGTTGCCATGTATTTGCGCCAAAAGAAACGGGTTTTTAATTGGCTTTAAGTTGACCTTTGTTTCTCCGCTTCTTTGTGAGTCAATATGGAGTTACATGCGATTACTTTTTTGTATAAAATCATCCTAAGGGTAAATTGGCCTTTAATTCCACGCGCCACTTTGTGGCAATTATCCGAAACACTAGGTCTTTTGACTTATGCAAAAGTACGATATAGTGGATGATAATTAAAGGTAATTCTTTGATTGGTTTACCCAATACCTCGATTAAAACTTTGTTGATTTAATCTTAGTGAAATTGTTTAATAAGAAAGTTTTATTAAAACCTATGATACGAAGATGTATGCATGCTTCTTCATACATATTTTGATTAAACACATCAAAAGTAGTACCCTTTAAATTTAAGTTTATGCCATATAATTCAAGGAACACTTGGTGTTGCAATTTCGCTTATGTGAGATCTTAACTAGATTGCAACAACAAGGTAAATCTCCATGTTACGTGAGATCGTATCTGGAATAAATTTATTATTACTAAATTACACAGCTTAATTGAGTTAGTTAGTGAGATCTATGACTCAAGGCATAAGATTGGATGAAACATGCTTACATTGCAACTAGTTTTGCAATTGTAAATCCCATAATGATCTAGGAATTGAAAAATGTTTGTCAATTATTGTTCGACAATTACCTTATTAAATACTTTCATTACTAGCAGATCCACTGATGTAATGGAACTATGACAATTTGGGTCCTAGTTTTAAGGAAATTATATGGTTAATATGAATATTTACCAAGGGTATTTAATTTTCTTAAAGATTTAATTATCGAAAATACTAAAATTGAATTTTGTTAATTCTTTTAAATGTATTAATGCAACATTAAACCGTAAACGAGGTTATTCTTTTATTGGTAAATTGATCTAAACCCATAAGGGTTTTTGGCTAGAGTCAACTTCACTAAAAGAATAGACCTAGTCTCCTTTCCATGAGAGAAGACTGAGACTCAATCTTATTCTCAAGAAATGGTCTATGGATACTTGTTTGCGTAAGGAAGAACTGACTAGTATTCCGGTATGGGTTAAATGGCATGATGTTCCTCTTCAAGTTTTTGAAGAGGATAGTATTAGCATGATTGCTTCATTCATTGGTAAACCTGTTATGCTTGATTCTTTCACTAGTTCTATGTGTAAGGAATCGTGGGGTAGAAGTAGTTTTGCTAGATGCCTTATTGAGGTTAATTCTCAATCTGATCTTGTGGATGTGGTCACTATTGGTTTCCCTTCCCTCACAGGGGAGGGTTTTAATAAAGAGACTATACGTGTTGAATATGAATGGAGACCTCCCAGGTGCAGTCTATGCAAAATATTTGGTCATAATTATGATCAATGTCCTAAAGAGGTGGTGACTCCTCCTACACAGGTGGTTGATCCTCCTACTGTTTCTACTTCACATGTTGCTACTCCTGCTGTGGAGTTAGATACTGATGGTTTTAAAAAGGTAGGTAAGAAAAAGAAGAAGGGTAAAGCTAAGGCTACTAATGGGAATCAACTTGTTGGTACTTCAGTTAAACAGTTCAAATTTGTTCCTAAGGCAGTTACTAGTGAACCTAAGAAGGGAGCTACTACTATGGGTAAGGCATCTACATCGTCGTCTCAGCTGAAGTCTACTGGTAATGCTTCTAAGGAAGTTAATGTTTCTACATCTAATCCGTATTCTGCATTGATGATGAAGATGGTGAAGAACAAGTGGAAAATGTGTTTGATGAGTCGGCCAACCTTTTTGATTCTAATGCAGGGGCAAGCTCATCTCGCATGTTTTCTGTTGGCTAGCTGATTTTCAGTTCTTTTCTAGATGCATTTTTTGTTTCTAGTTTTGTAAGTGCTTTTGGCATGTCTTAAGCTACTAGAGTTAGGTGTTTATCAAGCTTTTTAGCTTGAGGTTAATATGGTACTTCAGCCATATTCCATTTGTACTTAAACGTTTTTTGGTTAATCTACTTACCAGGGTGCAGGATTACTCCCTTTACCCAAAAGACTCAATCTTATTCATTTTCATGATTGAGAAAGGTAATGATGGGAACATTAGAATAATCTAAATTCTAATATATAACTCATAGCAAACTTTAATAGTTAAGAGAATTGCACATTTTATGAGTTATTAAATTAGTAGCTAGACTAATTACCGCAAAATTGGTAAAAGACAAACTAGCATATTTTATCTATTTGTTTTGCTTTGACCATTTAAAAGATGCTACATACCATTGTAGGGATGTTAGACCTATTAAGAAAGAAATTGCATGCCAAATTTTCAAGTTAATAGCATTGGTGGATAGTCCATCATCTACATAGTAGAATACACTCTTTTAGTACCTAAGTAATTGTTACGTATGGGCTTTCACAAAGGTGTAGGAAAGTAAATAGCACACTATTTATTTTCACTGGTTATGAAACACTTACAATTTTGTCAAATTCAGTGGGAGCATTGTGTTGGCATTACTGAATAAGGAATTATTGTAATGTTCTCTAATTCAGTGGTAGTTACAAGCTTTATTATCTTGGTAGTCACCCAGATTATTTCTAGACTGTCTCGAGATAATACATTACTTTCAAACTTATAGACACTCATACTCTCAAGGATAGTCATGCTCGTTTTCTTGTTAATTAAATGGTTCTACATCTACTTGTTTTGCATATATCTATGACACAATCATATTGATCACATAAACAAACGTATGTCTTGTTGTTTATCTGCTACATGATTTTGCTTCATGCACAAGTGGGACAAATCTTTATTGTGTGCAAGGTACGACACATAGAAATATGATTTAAAGAATTTTCTTGACCGCAAGGTAAGAGACTAACGTTCTAATATGACTTATACACATCTAATGTGTAACAAACGTGAAATTTCGGGTCATTATTTTACTATTTACATTTACTTATTATCCTATTTTAAGTAAATTACATTTACCGAGAGAGTTAAACCGCGTACATCGTAACACGCACTCGTAATTTTTCCGGACTCACTTTTATAATAAATTATATTTATTATTACTTATATTTCATTTTCAAACTTTTCCGAACTCTTTTAATTTGAAAACGAGAAATTATCTCGCGAGACGTGAAAAACTACACACAACGCATTTCGGCAATCATAAACCTAATAAATAATTTAATTTGATTATTATATTGTTTTCAAGAAACTAGTCGTGTGAATACTTTTTTTTATTGGAAAAACTATTCTAAGCGCAACGGCGTAATTTTCGTACCTTGAATCAAATGTTTGCTAACCTAAACGAGTCTCGAACCTCAATTTTATAAAAGATAACAAAATTTACACATATGGTCCCTGCGAAACAGTTTCACCGCCTACCCTTAACTTTGTAGGTTATCACTTTTGGTCCCTGCACCCTTTTTTAACCAAATACTTTTACTATATAAAGAACATGATAGGGTTTCTTATCATTTTTGATAACACACACACAAACCCTAGCCACCCTCTCCTCCTCTTCCTTAGCCGCCATCATCTCCGGCCACCCAACTTCCGTCGACCACCACCACCTCCACCACTTTCCCACACCACCAATCTCTAGATCTAAGCCTCTAACACCTTTTGTGTACACGGATCTATATCTACAACGAAAAAAAAATAGTGTTTAGCGTTGATTCATACGATCTAAACACATGAATGTGTAGGTTTTTGACTAACTATCATTTCTATGCTTTCACTTTTCGATTTGGATGGTTAAAATATATAATACGAATTTTTGAAATATAATAAATGAATCGAAAGCTCTAATCCTTCATATGGATCGAAATAAATCATGAATCCTTTTATAAAATTTGATAGTTAAACTTTGGTGGTTGATTTGGTTAAATAAAATGAATATTTCTAATTAACTTATTTTCGGTTTATAGCTTATCTAAAAGCTTATTACGAGCTTATGTGGCCTTTAGGCTTATCCTTTTGTTTTTCTTTCTTTTGGTTCGGATGGACAAAACCCGACCGAGAGGGTCATGGGTTGAAAACCCACCTAGGGAGTTTTGATTTGTATTATTTTCTTTCCCTTTTGTTTATTTGATAAGCTTATGGCTTATTTTGGTTTAGTTTGTTTAATCTTATCTCGGGCCTATGGCTTAATGGTTTTGTTGCTTGGGCTCGGTCCACCAAAACAGCCCTAAGAGGGTCCGTTTGGTCTGTTTGTTCCAGCCCACATCGCAGCCCAAAAGGATGCAGTTGGGGTTTGTTCTCTCGGCCCGCCAGCAGCCCAAGAGGGGCGTTTGTTTGAAGCCCACCCTGACGGCCCAACTTATGTGGGTTCGTTTGGTTTCGTCAGCCCACCAACGCAGCTCAAAAGGGGGCGTTTGGTTTGCTTATTTTCTGCCTAGGGGGTGTTTGGAATTTCTTATAATTGAATTATATAATCTGTCATAATTTCATTTAGTATGAACAGTAGCTATAAATATTTTTGGCAACTTATAATCTAAAAATATGTTAGTACACTTAATTACCTTTCCGTGGATATAAAGAACATAAAAATCGGACTTAAAACGAGAAAGATATGACCAAACGAACTTTAACGAAACTTATATATTTTTGACAGCTTTTATAAAATAATAACGTCCTGTCCAGTTTTTAAAATGGGATTTTGACCACTTTCGGTTCCGATTCGGCCAAAACTTATTGAATGAAACTTGTCTGGAATGATATTTTGCCAATACTCATGACTTTTCTTTTTTCATGAAAATGTTTATTTTGGTTGTTACATTGATTTTGGTATAGTGCACTTTTGGTTTTCACAAACCAAAAAGGGGCGTTATTTGTTTTAGACTTTGTAGCTATATTGAATTATCGGATTGTTTTAAGTGGTAAATATTGATTTTTGTAAATATGGGAAACATTGTAAAAATGAATAGGTCATGCCGAAATTTCTAAAAATCGCTATACTTAGTAAATTTTCAAAAAAATTATAATTCCTTAAAAACCCGATAAAAGGACGAAATTATAGTGTTTTATAATTAATAACTTATGATTATACAATAAATCGGCAAACGACAAAAACAATACTTTTACAAATGAGATAACTAGTTTATCTAAAACCCGACGAGAAAACGATATATTAAATTATAAAATATTATTTTATAATTTCCGACAAAGAGACGAAAGTCATAGCTTTTGTAAAAACTCAAAAACTATTTCTATTTAGTTCGTAACATTAAATCGTATGTTTCTTTTGAACGTGAACTCTTTATTTCAATATTTTAAGGTTTCCGGATTCGTGTCGAAGTATATAGTTTTATTTATTTTTCTTTTTCTATATTTTTATATAATACAAGCGATTTATTATATACTTTGAACTGTTTTATTTCTTTTTCTTATATATATATAATACCCACCATGTATTATATATATATACTGGTGTTTCCCTATATATTACATACCTTGCTATTTTCTATTGATTTATCTTATTTAACCAACCACCAAACTATTACAAATTCAAAACTAAATCTTTTATCAACGTATCGCGTTGATGTAACCATCCTTCGGAAAACTCAATCCATTGTTCTAATCTTAATGTGTCATAGTCGTTAAGTTAAACCTTATCTTCTAGGTCGAGCCGTCGGATTATCGTTATGTTGTGCTCCTTGATTATCTGCTTATGTTGTTTGCTCATTCACTTCGAGGTGAGTTCATAGCCCCACTTTAACTCTTTAAAATGTTTATAAACCCATTGGGGGAGATACATGCTATTTTACAATTTAGATACATGCTATTTATAACAATTTAGACACAATTGCTTTGCTCTACTTGCTAAATATTTATAGATAGTCTCTAAATTACAAAAGGCAAGTGGGAGTTTTGATTTTGAAAAGATAAAATTACAATATACATAATCTTCTAAAACACACTAGTGAATATCATCATAAGGCTAAACATGTAAATAATATACCTCAAGATGACGAAATTCTTATTCATAGATCCGCAAGGATATCTTAGATATTTGATTAATAATGCTGAGGAATATGAGTTACAGGATCATAGAGAACCTGTTAATCATTATGATGCATTACCAAATAATTGAATTGGGTAAATTACTCATACTATGAATGAAAAGATGTTGTCCATCAAGATAATCAATTTTTGGAAACTTGGTTTATCTTGAACTATATAGTTAGACTATAGAATGAAGATGAGTTTCTTCAAAGAGAAGGAAAACCCTAGTGGTTTAAATCTTTTTGTAGAAATCATATGGACAATATTGTACACATATTTAATGCATGTCTTATGACAAGATTATTAATCATACTTAAGCAATTAACTATGATTGAATATTCTTTCCTAGGCACATTAAATATTCAAATATGATAATTGTCATATTTATCTTCATGAATATGAAATTTGACAATGGATTATAAAACTATTTCTTGAATAATGAGACAGCATGGCCCGTGCGATGCACGGGCTTTGTTCATCATAAAGAATCGTAGTTTTGCAAGAGTTATACATATTTAATTGGGAAAATGGTCTGAAAAGGCATCTAACTTTCCACTTTTTTCTTTTGTATGATACATACTTTTTTTTTCCTAATGTAGCAACACACTTTCTTAATCTTCCTATTGTAACTACTAACGGGGTTTCCGTTAGATTTATTTACATAAATCGTCCTTGTGGTTGGGACTAAATTGCAACGACAGTCCTTAACGGCCGTTAAGTTATTTGCATAAATCGTCCTTGTTGGTCAAGGGTCAACGGGTCGGGTTGGGTGCCAAGTGTCACCACCTGAGTAGTGCCACGTGGCATCGGGTCGGGTGGCATCTCCACGTGGACCAATGAGAAGGTGCCACGTGGCATAGGTGATAAATACCCACCCCATGTCCCAAGCCAGGCTCGAACACGGGAGGTTTGTGTGAAGGGTGAAGGTGCTAGCCATTGGGCTGAGCAGACCTTCAAGTATGTAGGTGAAAATTAATTACTTAACAAATAATATGAACTGTCCGTTTAGAAAAGGTTCAATATAGATTTTGACATGCCATTTTAAGGAGTTATGGATAAGTTCAAAAATAAATAAAAGTACATCCAGACTCATTTTTTCGTGCTCTTTCCAATGGTTTGCTCGGGGAATTTTTTCGACTTTGTGTAAACCTCAAAAAATGCGAAAACGTCATCGAAACTCATCCGAAAATCACCGTTTTTGCTTTGTTTTCAAACTTTTTTTCTAAACTTTTTTTTTCTAACTTTTTAAACTTTTTTTTCTAAACTTTTTTAAACATTTTTTTAGAAACATTTAAAAAAAAATTTAGAAAAATGTTTTTAAACTTTTTAAACTTTTTTTAGAAAAATGTTTTTAAATTTTTTTAGAAAAAGTTTTTAAACTTTTTTTTAGAAAAATGTTTAGAAAAAAAAGTTTAAAAATGTTTCTAAAAAAATTTTAAAAAAGTTTAGAAAAAAAGGTTTGAAAACAAAGCAAAAACAGTGATTTTCGGATGAGTTTCGACGACGTTTTCGCATTTTTCGAGGTTTACATGAAGTTGAAAAAATTCCCCGAGCACACCACTGGAAAGAGCACGAAAAAACAAGTCCGGAGGTACTTTTATTTATTTTTAACCTAATCCATAACTCCTTAAAATGGCAGGTCAAAATCTATATTGAACCTTTTCTAAACCGACAGTTCATATTATTGGTTAAGTAATTAATTTTCACCTACATACTTGAAGGTCTGCTCAGCCCAATGGCTAGCACCTTCACCCTTCACACAAACCTCCCGTGTTCGAGCCTGGCTTGGGACATTGCGTGGGTATTTATCACCTATGCCACGTGGCACCTTCTCATTGGTCCACGTGGCGATGCCACCCAACCCGATGCCACGTGGCACCACTCAGGTGGTGACATGTGGCACCCGACCCGACCCGTTGACCCTTGACCAACAAGGACAATTTATGCAAATAACTTAACGGCCGTTAAGGACTGTCGTTGCAATTTAGTCCCAACCACAAGGACGATTTATGTAAATAAATCTAACGAAAACCCCGTTAGTAGTTACAATAGGAAGATTAAGAAAGTGTGTTGCTACATTAGGGAAAAAAAGTATGTAGCATACAAAAGGAAAAAGTGAAAAGTTGGAATGCCTTTTCAGATCATTTTCCCTATTTAATTATTAGGTTTGATTTCTTTTGTCTCTTACACCAAAACTAATGTACCAACTTCTAGTCGTACCTTCCTTTTGCAACGATTGCGTCGTTATATCTCCAAGTGGTATCAGTTGCAAATATGTCCGTGTGATGCACGTATCTTTTATGGTTTCAGTTTTGCAAAGGTGAAATCTATTTTGTTAACGAATACACAAATTCCATCTAGGTTATTTCTTGTGAATAGAATGATTTCAAGAAGAATTTATCAAATGCATGAGTGATTTTTATAATCATAACACAAACTCATAATTATAAAACTAATTTAATAGGAAAAAGAAGTGTTTATACTCTGTATAACTTAGGTGCGTGTTTTTTTTGGTATTTTATTAAAGACGACTTGTTAAACCAAATTTGATGTATCCCCCGCGAGTCTTGCTAACTTTGTCTCTAGTTTGATGTAAACACCACAAATTGTTTGGCTTTTGCAATACAAAACGTGTACTAACTCAATTTTCATGCAAGGTTAACTGTCATTTAATGCTAAATAATGCTCATAATCATTTGCTCAATCAATAAAATTCATAAACATTTTTTTTATAATTATAATTGTATACTTCCAAATTTAAGGAGACCATTCAATTTCGAGTATGTCTCTTTGTTTGCCACATTAAGTAGCAATTTCGAGACCATTCAATTGAAAGACATGAAGAGACATGGTAACTTGAAAGAGTTTGGTGATTTTTTAGTTTCATTAAAGCATGACATGAAGAGACATGGTAACTTGAAAGGGTTTGGTGATTGTTTAGTTTCATCAAAGCATTCATATACTTGCTAGTATGCATTAATGCGTTAAGTTTATATATTGAGTTATCATAATTTAGTTGATTTTTTTGTATAGATGCATTATATATAACTTAGATTTGTTGGGCTGGCTCGCCCAAAGTTTTTGTAGCAAAAACACTGTGCCACTCACAAATACTAAGGCAACTAGAGTGCGGTGTGAGGGAGTGAACAGAGCTAGCAATAGTAAAACAGTGTTTTGTAAGTTTCTTTTATTTTTGTGGGTAAGATTGCACTCCATTAAATGCCCAGACACTCTCAATGTTCCACCCACACACAACCTCCCTTCTCAAAACTTCCAGAGAAATCTGCCAACATCACCTAACAAAATCAAAATACAAAATCCAGACATTGAATAAAGATACCCATCCTTTATCACATCTAACATGGAAAGCGAAAATCTTTGAATATGAAAAGCATAAAACAAAAGATTTGGACTTGAAATTATAAGGCAAGTACTAACCCTGATTTTTATAAACTGGTTTCTTTCTTTTTCATGAGTTTAGAGTTTTTATTTTTTTTAATTGGGGGGTTAGTTAAGTAATTAATTATAATGATTTTCATATTGATTTGTGTTTGTTGTTTTTGGTAGTTAATTATATGGGAGCGTTGTTAGATGGGACTCAAAAGATAGGGGGAGTCCGTTTAACTTTACTCTTAGTCTAGGTGAGTCGCGTTAAATATTGGAAGTAACACGTAATGGACATGGCGGAGAAGGAGGCAACATTAGGTCGTGGTTGTAAATTGTTGGATTTAGGTGTTTTTGGGTATGTTTTTTCTTAATTTATTTATTTTTGTGACTGATGCACAAGGTTGGCAGATACTCTCAAAAACTTGGAATCGAGTCTTACTTCTGCAAGAGACGCCGATGAGCAACTTAAGGTATCATGCAGTTTGACGACGTACTCACTATCTCATTTTATGTATCAATTGATTTCCTTCATTTATAATAGTTATTTTACATTATTCTTAATATTATATAAACCTACAGATTAATGCAACAGTGGATGGTATACGCAACACAGACTGCTTATGGTGTCCACCTCAATTGGGTGCACAACGGCAGAGGTCAAGCGAGGTGGAACCTCTTCGTTGCCAAAAGTATAAGGTATTTTATAAGCTTATTTGTAACCATTTAACTTATTTTTACTCTAGACCATAAAGTACGCCATTTATAGGTCTAATGCAACAGTCAAAACACTTTTTTTCTTGATTTTTTAATTCATACCTAATTTCATATTTGACCTCTTTGATCCTATAAGACGAAATATAACAAAACCCAACCACGAAAATACGTCGAACTTCCTTGACATTGTTTAAGTAAAAATTAACCATTTTTCAGTTTGGAAAAAATTCTCTAATTAGTTATTGATATTAGAAACATAGGCGTGATATGTTGTGCTTTCAACAAGCATACACTGAGATATTTTTGCCTCATGTGTTTAACTGTGTTTTTCTTGGGTTTTTTTTTTTGGTGAATTTAATGATGCGTCGTGAGTTTTGCTGGCTCAATTGACGAAAAGCGAGATGGGAGGATGCGTTAAGGTTGTGGTCAATGCGCTTTATCAGGTTAATGTTTTTTGACTTTTTAAGTTGGTATTTAAGTTAGTTAATTGTTGAGCTTCTGCTTACAAATAAGTACTTCTAAGCTACTTAAACTAAGCATTGCAGAAATTTGAGTTTCGAGCTGCTTATTTCACAATTATGTTATTTCTTAGATATAGTTTGTGTATTTATTTGATGTAATATAATAATATCTAGGTGATCGTATGTGCATATATGTAGCCTAATGCAACTCTTTCTCTTTTGAAAACTTAATGTGTCACAAAATGCACAAAATGCAGGAATCGGCAAACAGGGTATACCCGCATCAGTAGCAGCAGTTGCTTCCTATGTGGAGGCAGACCCTAAGAGTCTGGCAATGCCTCAAGAACATTGAATTGGTACATTTTTCTTTAGCTATGATGATAGGCTCGGTCTGTATGTTTTTCTATTTCGTACCCATTTTGTCTACAGGATTCAGTTATGTCGAATTTGATTTTGTATAATAACGACCCTCTTTCGTGCATAAACCCCCTTAATCTTTTCCGTATTTTGAAAATTACGTTATCCGTGCTCTGGTGACTTCATGTTTTCATAAGTATATTTAGAACAAATTTATTTTTAGACCATAAATTCGTTATTTATGTTAAGAGATGAGCCAAGGGGGTTTGCTTGATGGTGGTGGTTAATTGCAGCAGGTATGTAGAAATGTAGAAACCCAGACCTTCATATGGCATGTAAGCTGTTAGTTTGGAATTCTTTTAATTTCGAATATTGAATTGGGGGTTTCTTTAATTTGGTTAGTTTATTTGATGAATTAAGTTGTTAAAATTTCAGTTAATTGTGTTTTGCCTACATGTAAACTTCTTAAGCTCGTAAGCCTGTAAAAGTAAGCTTATAAGCTTATCAAACTCTCAATAACCTTAGTCCCATTAAACATGAAAATAAGCTCTTAAACTGGAAAATAAGTCGAAAAGTGGGCTTATGATATATAGGGAGAGTCCAATAAGTTCATAAGCGTATATACAAGCTTAAACAAACACCTAGTAAGAGTGCTTATTAGCTAGGTCAAATAATGTTGTTATATAAATGGTGTTTTATAGATTGTGTCATATAAAGCGATTCGACTTATTTGCTTATTTTGGGGTAAGATAGATAGTGTTTGACCCTTTTTTTGCTGATTTTTACATGTACAGTTGTATATTGTCTGTGGAACCTTTGGTCATGCTAAAGTTGGATATTAATGGTAGATGGAGACTATAAATTGTTATTGTTTCCCGTCTCAGCTATATAAGATTATTAATCTTGATCAATAAAGTGCCTTTCCCAAAAGAAAACATAAAAGTAACATCTAAGTGATTTCCTTATTGTGTTTGTGTATTGTGTTTGTTAGTAAAGGGGAGTTTGGGTAAGGTTATTTTAGGTGTAAATTGTAGCTTTTCTTTTTTTGAAGAACCCTTTTTTTTCCTTCAGATAGAATGATCGTTTTTTCATGCATTACTGCACCGTTTTTTCTTCAGTGTTATGAAAAGTAATGTTATGCAGACTATTTAGGTTGTGTTTGGATGTGCATGTAAACTGATTATCACAACTTCAGGTCGTAATAAGCATGTTTAAAGATAAGTTTTTGCAATGCATATCATACAATTGATTTCATTAAACATTTTGTCTTGGTTGTATCAGGTACTAATCACAATGCAAGCAATCCTCCTGTATCTAACTGTGAACCAATCAAATATGGACAACAACTTAATGTCAACTCAAACACCGCCACTTCAATTGAAGATTAGTTGGATAATCAGTTTATCTCCAACCTCTTGCAAGATCTGTCTACATATGCCAGTCTCGGGATCAAGAGAGTCTCATTCAGGTGTAATTTTATACAATTAGGCCGTTTTCTGTCATGTTTCTATTTCAATCTTGGTTAGATACAATTTCTTGAACATAATTTGTGGCGTTACATGTTTTATAGAAAGAAATTCTCTTTCGGGAAAGAGAGGTGGAGAGGTGGTGGGAAGATGACAAACAAGTATACGAATATTGCAATGTTGATGGCTACATCAACTCGGTATAGCTCTGAATCAAAGGTTAACTCACAAGAGCTTATATTGGGCTTGGAACAATCAACATAAGCACCCGTGGAACCTATTAACAGGAAGAGGTGTGTATTTTTGTATCATTTTGTCAATAATACTGATATACGAAACTATTCATGTCTGTTATACGCCATCTCTCTCTTGCATTCTTGATCAACCAAAAAATTATGATTATTCTTAATGAGCATATAAATTTCGCAAGCACAGTAAATTCAGTAATAACTAAATACTCAAGCAAGCAATTACTACTTATTAAGTATTAACAGCTGTAGGTTATTTTATGAATGCCAATTCTTTTTTTGCACAACAAATTTTGAAGGTGATTTGTAGAGAGTTTTATGGTGGAAGAATTAAGTTTATCATTATGTGCGGAAGTGAAGAATGACAGAAGAAGATTTGAGATTGAGTTGAAAGAAGGTGAGACATCTATTGCTTTTTGGACTAGGCTTCTTCATGATTCTGGATTTCCTGTTGATTCGCCTTATTCGTTGCAGCGCCCCGTAAGTATTTGTTATTATTATTCTTATCATGAATTTTTGCAATTGGCGGAAAAAGGGGCGTAATGTATTGATTGGTAATATAGGTTTCCCGTTAATGGTCGTAAGTAAGATTTGAATTTGCGGACCCGTAGGCACTAATCTGAGGTCAAATGGGTAGAATTGATTAAAAGAATATTCTAATTCTCGGGGTATAAACTTCCATCCTATGGCATTGGATGACTTCTTTTACACTGTTTAGTAGAACTTTAGGAAATAATTTATGGATTTGCTTATTTTGTAAGAAAACGCAATAACTCCCGTTTTATGAACAATTCTTCAATTAGTTATTTAAAATGGGGTTCATGTTAGATATAAGGCTAAAGATAAATTTAGTTTATATCAAGCAAACAACTTTTTCATTGAAAAATAGTTATTTTGGTTAAAAAAAATCGGATACGCATAGGGAGTTTTTTAGCCAAACACTAAAAAAAAACTTATAAATAAGCAGTTACTTTGAAAAATATAAGCAATCTCATTATGTTAAGACTCTTTCATAGTTAAAAACAAAATTGTTCAACAGTGAATATGTTTTTATATCATTGGTTAGTTTGATTCTGTTTTATACTAGTTGTATAAACATACTTTTGCAATCAGATACATATCTTCATTACATGAATACTTCTAATGTCTTGATTCATTGTTTATAGGTCGAGAATATACCCCCTACTTTTGAGAGAGAAGATCACTATTTTGGCTCATTTACTTATCCTTTGGTAGAGGAAAAACGCTTCTAGTTGGCTTCTTCCATGAACATCATTCATAGAGCTCTATTAAACCGACAAGGACCACCTGCGTAGCCAAGGAAAGCTAGATAAATGTTTTCTCTGTACTTTGTTACGATTGAACGGCATTCTGGATTTGGACTATAAGTGAGCATTTCTTTTGGTAAGCTTTTTTTTCCCGTTAGATTATGATATTTGGTTGTTGAAGAACCATTGATTGGTGTTTGGTTTGCAATTATTAGTTTGTTGCTTAGCTACAATGTTCGCTAATGGAATCCTTTTAATTGGCGGGACTAATGATGATAAATTTTCTCTAAAACAATATCGTTTGAATACTAACTGTGTAACTCCTTTTGTTGAATGTATAGGTGATGATGAATATGAAAAACATAATAAAATAATCAAACGCAGCGGAAACATCACCTAGAGACGGATCAATATAGCCATATGATCAATCAATAATAAATATAACGATTATATACCTTTGTAGCGTGATTTGGGAGTCTCTAACAATCACCAACCCATATGATCAATGAGGTTGATCACTTCTATGATAGAAACACACTACACGTCACCGATTACCACCCGATGCTAGTCACCTTGTAACACTTGTTCTTTTTTTTGGGTAAAAGGGTTAATTCACCCCGGTAAAATTCATTACACCAAAAAGCGTTGAAGTACATAGGATGAGGGTGACTTCCCTCATCTCAGTCCCTTAGGACACTTACAGACTCTCATATAAGAATGACACGCCATTCTTATAACTTACATTGAAAATAAACTTACATTGTGTATAAACTTCTATTAGTATTATGCAAAAAGCATAATCTAATAACCTAATAAGAGTGACTTCCGTAGCAAATCGAACTTGAAGCATAAACATGGTCTAAGCGACCCAACCTTCCAGCATATCCGAACTTGAACCAATCTTCCAACAAATACGAGTGAACACACATGAAGACATACAATGATCAAGTCACAATGCAACATCCCAAATCAAATTCATTTGCGTCTTCTCTTAGTATTATGCATACGCATAATCTAATAACCTAATAAGAGTGCAAACCGTAGCAAATCGAATTTGAAACTTACAATAGCGATGAACAGCACCCAAAGCAATTCAATCCACACAAAACTTTTTTGGGTAAAAGGGTTAATTCACCCCGGCAAAATTCATTATCCAAAAAAACGTTGAGGTACAATAGGATGAGGGTGATATCCCTCACCTCAGTCCCTTAGGACACTTACAGACTCTCCTATAGGAATGAAACAACATTCCTATAACTTACAATATAAGCGTGACAGACCACACTTATAACTAAACATCAGACTACAACGATTTCAAAAAGAATAAAAAAAATAAATGCACTTCAAGTAGAAATACTTGAATCTTCAATTGATCATAGTAGTCCAAACTTCCAGCGTCGCCCAAATATACAATATCATGGTCCTCAAATTGAAGTACAGTTCACAAGTTTCACACAGCGGTTGGTGAGGGACTCTAAAACCACGGATAGAGCAGCAAGCACAAACTCGCTCCAAAGGTGTATGTTGAGATGCAAAACTGAACACCAATAAGAATCACCAACGAATACGTATAAAGCAACGCACATCCACAATAGCAGCTCCTAACCATCAGTTACCACTCGTAGAAGTGGCTCAACATGAGTTCCAAGCTAGAATCTGCCAAAGAACGTAGCAACCCAAAACTCACAATCCAACAGCAACACAATGCTTAAGGACTAGTTTTAGGACAATAATAGGGTTTAACAAAACCCAACTTCCAGCAACACCATGCTTAAGGACTATGATACCTTTGAGCACATAACAATAGGGTAATGACCCTAACTTCCAGTAGCAACACCACATGACGGTAAATAAATCAACGATCCAACCAGACCATCGAAGAGAGACTGAAAATCATCATGTGAGAGTAATAACGATAGGTTTTTGAACAAGAGTACCTTCAAACTTAACTTCCAAATCGAGCAGCTACACCATGATAAAGTAACGATCAACCAGTAGCACTCAACATAACCATAGGGTTACAAAACCCTGACATGCACATTGAATTTCACTTCGACCTGTTAACACCAAAACGAATCAGGAAAAGAGTAAGAGCACCCTTACAACCAGATCCATAACACCATCACGCAAATAAACCCAAAAATAAGGGTTTCATGGAAAACAGATCCAATGAAAAACGACATAGGATTAAAGAAACCCTAACAATCAGATCAAACACCATCTCTCTATAACCCACGTACACAGCCAACAATCCAAAAGGAGCAACCAGGAACACAAACCCTAACAAGGGTACTTCCATTCGATAGTAACAAAACCCAAACAGGTTCTGTATAAGCGTTATGTCCACACAGCAGATCCCAAACAATCAAGACCCATAAATACGAAACCCTCAAGAAGAATCGTTCATGTAATCAAACCCTAACAATCGATCAGGACCAATCAGTTAGGGATAGATCAAGATTGCCATAAAAACCCAACTCCAAACGAAAACATAAAATAAAACCTAAAAAAGGTTTTATAATCGTTAAGCCCAAGACCAAACAGCAGATCGTTCTTAATTATATGAAGTCGATTAAGAGACCGACTAGAATGAAAGAATAAAAAGAACAAATCAGCCGACCCAAAATAAATCAAAAAAACCTAAACAAAACGAATCGATCTCACAAAACTCGTTCAAGATCGATTACAAGCAACAGATTGGAAATGAGATGATAAACACGAATGTTTAACACAACTATAACCAATCATTACATGAAAAGATCATAAACGACTTGAATAAAATCGATTGAAAAGATAGGGTTTTTTAGGGTTATGATAGATCGATCCTAGCAACCACCACCTGTTTAAAAGAACACAAGCCTAAAGAATCGATTGCATACCAAATAGATGGTAGAGAGGCGATTAAAGAGGCTGTGTTTGGCCGGAATAAAGGATGAGATGGCGGCTGCTAGGGGGGGCAGAAATCGCCCACACAAGAAATCGCCCACCCAAAGCTATTCAATCCACACAAAACTTAATTACAGCAAGAACGATCAACATCGGCTAAAAAGGAACACTAATATGCAGAACATCAGCCATAATCGATCCTATGCATCCAATCATATTAAACTTACATGTCGAACCAACATCCATCTCTCTAAAACCCACTAACATATCACAACCATCTTGATAAGAACAAACACATAACAAACAACCCCTTGCAAAGGTTGACTTCCAGCAGATCAATAATATACGAACCCTAAAGATAGGGAACGTAAACCAGTAAGTACAGCAAGTCACAAACAGGTCGCACCATGTTATTATAATCGATCTAAAAAAATAAACCGACTAGAATTAAGCAAGAACACGCCACGATCTCAAACCCAATAAGTAAACCACAAACCTTAGTAAAGGATTCGCTTAAGCAATTAAGACCAGATCACCACCAAAACGCGTTAATAATAAAAACCCTAAAACTTAGGGTTTCGTTAACATTAATTCCAGAACGCACAAAGAACATCAAAACCGCCATGTAATCATGAAGAATACCACATTAACCAATCGATTGCATACCATAGGGTAGAGAGGCGACTGATGAATGGGTATAAATAAGATAGTAAAGGATAGTATGGCGGCTAAATAAAAGGTGCGATATCCAAAACCCTAAAAAAACAGCCGACTCCAAAAAAACGACCAAGAATCATAAGATCTATGGACGAATTAAAGGAAAACCAGCGAATCAAGAAAATAAAGGATGTTAGAGTTTCGGAAAACCAGCAGGTATTGAAGGATAAATAATCGAATAACACCCCACAACACAAACAAATCTGATTCTAGATCATTAATTCATTAACCCCAATGAAAGATTAAAGAAAAAACGAATTTGATAGGAAGAATTAGACCAGATTTTTTGGGTTGTGGAGGCTGGAGATCGCCCCTAGAGAGAGAAACGAAATTGGGTTTCCGTAACACTTGTTCTTGAAACAACCTACAATAGATTAAGCCAAGAAGGAATCAAAACCACAAACCCTAGGGGGGGGTTATGTATTGTGCAATAGGTTTAAGAGAGGGAGAGAAAGATGGTAAGTGGTTAATGTGATTAATTATACTTAATGACCAAATCAATAGGAGGTTATAAGATATAATGTTACACTTAACCCCCTGCTCTTTTCCCTCTTGTTCTTCCCACCATGGCCGGCCACATGGGAGCCCTAAATGGGCTTGCCCATTTGTTGGTCCAATCCAATAAACTAAGTACCAGCTTAGTTATTAGTATCCCGTTATTGATCCTAAGTTACGTAGTCTTATATATAGTGTAAATATGATAAATACAATATATAAAATGGTATCTCTATGTATAAGTGTGTGACCCCATAGGCTCACATATGTCTAGTCATATAATTATTTATTATGACACGAGCATACCCCAACAGCTCCCACTTGCGACGTCATAATAATCAAGTATTTATACAAGCAACGGTTAGCGTCTAGCAACACGCCAATGCCCCTAGAAATATGTGAGGATAGTTTCTTAAACGTCTCATTTAAATGGTTTATATGTCATCTATCCTTTCGTTTCAGATACCAGGTTGAACATTAGACATGGATCAAATGTCATTCTAATAGTTTAACTATTATGTTTCTCGATATAGATATTGAACAAGATTACCAAGTGGATCAAGATTCATCTTAATCTCATTTTGGTACGGCCATACAAACATCTGTCCAATTCATCGAGGGGCCCAATAGTATCTAACTCCATAACATGTGGAGGAACAAATCCTATTTTGACTGCACGTGTCATTCATGTGTTTCATATCACTCATGAAGATGGTTTTTATAACTACCTTATTCAGGACAACGTTTAACCATATCAAGGAATGAAATTCCACGCATGCAAGACCTACTTGCATCTCAAGTCTAAGGATAAGAGACATAACCAATTGCGAGATTCACTATTGACGCCGATCCATGTAGTGAATACTCGTAGGTTGGGTCAGTCCAATGTTCATCACAGTGAACAACATGTGAGTTTGGTGGAATCATCAATTAATATCTATTCTTAATAAATATCACCAATACGCTCATATTTGCCTTAATTCGATGATACTCCCGTATCGTCAAATGGCAATGGACAATTTTAGAATAAATAAATTATTCATGGATTAAACATGCATATATAGAACACAGTAGTATAAATGAAGACGATCATACCAGTTATATCAATTCATTATATAATACAACTGCTTACAGTTCCATTATCCAAATACTAAAAAACATATATGCATAAGACTACTCATAGGTCGGAATCCGATGTTCCCACCATGATCAAATTATGTTGTACAAGACAACAAGTAGTCATCTTAGTAAACTTTGAGAATACTTGTTTCAAAATTCATGAAAGGTTTGAATGATGATTGTCCTTTGTATGTGTGCATTCAAGTAAAATACGAGTATTGCAACAATACATTCCATAGGGTGTTTGAAGCTAGCAAAACACCTACATTAGACAAACATCTGAACAGTTTCTCAAACTGTAAAGTATTCTTATTCTTTTAATGTATAACACATTAATGCTCTCAGTCGAGCACATCTAGTCAGCAATGTCATCATTCATGATGACATCCAACCATAACTAGTGTTGAGCATCATCTCAGCTAAATAAGCATCAATATATGTAAACAAAACAGAGCTCCTCAAATATCCATAAACGTTTGAACATATCTTTGGTCCTTTGTAGGTCCATTATAATGTTCGTTTAACAATTATCTAATGACTTTCACTTACATATTTGTTGTTATCAACTCATCTTGCATTCATGCAAATGATATATATAGTCCAATGCATAATACGACTTGCATAATGAATCCTTTAGTTGAACTAAGGTTTCCATTCATGTGTTCAATCTCATCAAGTGAGATTAATCATTGAGATTCCCCTCAATAACGTGTCATATTGTGTTAGACTCATTAACCGTTTATGTTTATTCTAACAAACATATGTAACAAGGTTGTATGTTTTATTTTCTAAATCCCTTAAGAGAAACTTCATTCCAAAGTAAGGATTAAAGTCTAGCTTAGATGGAATATTGTTTCTAATATGTTAACGACATATGAGATTTAAGAAAATAAATACAGTGCTCCTACTTGCTCTCAGTGTACTCAGGAGTAATCTTATTAATCAAAATCAAATTAATGATTTTATAATTAACTTAAGATCTCTGCTCCTAGATGCATGATCTAATCCACACTTTGATTCTTATATCTTGTATACATAATAAAGATTATATGGATTCATAAACCCTTTTGGTTACTCATCGTCCTCGCAAAGGTAATCAACAAGAAAAGTGTTTTGATATCCTATTGTCATATTTCATTTACATGAAAACAGTTATGACAATTAATCATCTTTATATATTTAATGTTTGTAGGTAGGAAGATTTAATCATAGTTAATTTCTTGAGTACGAGTAAACTCCTTTTACTACGCGTGCATTAAATGTGTGTACAAGTTTGTCCTTTTGAGTCTTCTCATTAAGAAACTCATTTTTAACCTCACAGTCTAACTGATTTGGTAAGAGATCAATCAAGCTCCATGAGTGATTGTCTTTCAAGGATTGCATCTTAACATTCATAGTTTTGAGCTATTCATCAGATACAAGATCTGATAATGCATTTCTGTAGTTAGCAGGTTCACTATGATCCTCTAACTTATATCCCTTAGCATTGATATAAAAAACTATATCATTCAGGTGCAAGAGGTATCCTTGCGGATTTATGAATGAGAGATATCAATCTATGGTTTAACATATTCATGTTCAACCTTAGTATGACATTAGCAAGTGTACTCAGAAGATTGCTCTTGAATAACTTCAAGATCTAAAGGTGCTCCCACCTGATTTTGTAAGTAGAGACTATTCTCTAGATACTCAGCATCTTGAGTAACAATAAATTATTTTCAAGTGGGACATCCAAAATACATCGTTAGTTCTTGACTCTAGTTTGTTAATTACTTACTCTTAGGTATTCAACAAATTCAGAACTTCAATCAAGACATAATGAGATTCATCCTATGCCATAATACAATGGTGTCTTAAATTCCTTCTGGGTTGGAATTATATTGAGTGTACACATGGCACATCCAATTTTCTAACCTTGATAGCTTTGGAGGTAAAACAGTTTAAGTCATCAAAGATCAAATAATATCAATAAAGTTTGATTTTCCATGATGGACATATACCATAAAGTTGTGGTATTCCATGAGGACTGATGTTGTGAGACTATCACACAACTCATTAGATGAACTTATACTTTTTGGCTTACGTATCTGCCAACCAAGTCAAACCAGATGGCATCAATAGTAATTTTAGCCTACTGCATACTTTACTTCAAGTGCATGTTTTGACTAGATAAACATTTAATATTTTACTATACGCCGTAAGTATACATGTCTTAACAAGAAGACATAACAAATTAACGTCTTACTTTACGTTATAAGTCTTTCAACAATTAATGGAATTGATGTTTGTGTCTTTACAAGGGACCTAAACATATTCAACTAAAGTAATTACGAGCGCCAACTCTTGGCCTAAATAGTAAATTCAAGTTAATTTCATACTTCATGATTATGACTTTACAAGAAAACATAATCATATTTACTAAACAATTCAGTGAATATGTTGAAGTAGCTTTTCATGTTATCTTGATATTTTTCCTAATTAGGGCAACATACATTTTATGTGTAGAAGTCCTAGTAGAATCTTAGTTTCTTACCTTGCAGTCAAGAGAAACCATTAGTCATATTGTTATATGTTGTACCTTGCACACAATTAAGATTTCTCCCACTTGTGCACGGCACAACATCATGAGAGTATACAGACAACACTACGCTCGTTTGTTTGTATGAGCAATATGACAATGTCTAAGATAACATATGATTTTTAGTCAAAATCAAAATATAGATATGTAGAACTTTATCGTGTTAACCCTAAAAAGTTCTCTCTCTCTTTGGTGAATTCCGGCCGCCATCTCCATATCAATTCCCAACCATAAACTAATCCAAAAACGTCCTCTCTACCTTTTTGGGTATGCAATACGTTTTTGTGGTTGTGTTTAATTCACATGAGGTGGCGGCTGGTGATATGGGCGATTAACAATATCTCTAAAACCTTTTTTTTGTCGATTAACATTGTTTATTTTCTTCAATCGGTTCCATTATTGTGTTCTTAATTATAAGATACTATAGTGGGTCGGTTGGGGTCAATTCCAATTTATTCATTGCACTTTGAAAGGGTTTTATTATTTAATTCGCCTAAGCTATTCTTATCCATCATAATCGATCATTCTCTATTGTTTAATCCATTTATCGTTTTTGGTGGCACTTTTGCAAACCGACTGTTGTGATTTGAATATTCATTGTGGGTCGGTATTGCTTTTTAATATTCATTCTGGATATGATTTCACGCATAACAAACCTTTTTGGTTTGTAATCTTTTTCTATCTAGTATGATCTTGATCTGGTGTGCCTCTATGTTCATTGCTATATATTGAGGTGCGGTTGGTTCTTTATACGATCTGGTGATTGGTGCAGTGCTTAACGATTAATAACCCTCTTAGGGTTTGGTTTATTCGATTGATGCAAGTTAACTCTTTTAGGGGTTTTTGGTACCTGCAAGTTCTAATCGAGGTCTGTATTTGTAAGTGGGTTAAGAGAGAGGTTACGTCAAGGGTGTTCACAGACATGATGCCGATTGTATCATTTTTTGGTCCTGTGATTCTCCTTGCTGGAAGTTTTACTGTAAGTCAAGTTTTTAGGGATCTTGTTCAAAAACCTTACTCATCACAGACATGTATTGATTTGTATATTTGCTGGTCTGTGATGGTCGTATATCAGACCTGGTGGAGCTTTGTTTTGTCATGTTTATGTGGTCTGCTATATGAGAATACTGGAAGTTATTATCGGCTACTTTGTATCTAGACTGGTATGTAGGGTGTTCGATTTTTAATCAGGTCTAGTGCTGTTATTATTAGTCGATTAGGATCCTTCCATTATGGTGTGATATTTGTGTAAGTTAGGGTCGAGTTATACCCTATATTTCGTCTATGGTAGCTTCGGGTTGCTTTGGTTTTCATTCTGATCCACATTTGTATGTGGTGCTCATGATCGGGTTGCTTTGGTTTTCATTCTGATCCACATTTGGGTTAGTGCGGCAAAACATTGATGAGTTCTGAGGGCTGCTGATGTTAGTACCTCATGTTTGCAATGTAGTTGTTTTGGTGGCTGCTGATGTTAGTTCTTTTTAGAGAATTTTATTTTGGGGGCTGCTGATGCAATGTAGTTGTTTTGGGGGCTGCTGATGTTAGTTCTTTTTACCTCATATGTTCTTGTTCTTCTTATGTGGCATGTGTGGCTAAGTGGTATGTCATACTTGCCATTGGGATGTTCAATGGTATGCTGATTTATGCCATTGTGTGTAAGTTAGGGTTGTTTAACCCTATGTTTCGTCTACGATTGATAATGATACTTTGGTTTAAATTCTTAGCTAGAGTTTTACTCCATTAAAGCTGTAGCAAATGAGGTGTTGAATCAAGTTGTAGTATTGGTTTGGTCCCTTCTGGATCAATGGAAGTACTTTGTAGTATTTTGGCATGGATGAGTGCTGTTCAAGTATCACCATGGAAAAGTCTGCATCGTTGGTGGTTATGGACATCTATGACGACTTTTGAAGAATCAAGTGGTTACCTTGAGCTTTAATTTGTAACTCTATAGTCGTATTTTTATGTTCATTTGTTAGTTATAAGAGTGGGCTGTCTCTCTTATATTGTGGTTATTTGTTAGTGTCCTACGGGACTGTTGAGTTTTTTATTCATGTAAGTGCCCATGTAACGGGCTGAGATATGGGATCTCACCCATATCCATTGTACTTAAACGTTTTTGGTTAATCTATTTACCAGGGTGCAGGATTACTCCCCTTTACCCAAAAAATAGATATGTAGAACTTTATCGTGTTAATAATGAATCATGTATAACAATTTTATAGATAACATTTTAGGAAGCAATATCAGGAACGCGACAAGTTATCTTATAAATTTTATGCAATGGTTCTTATATAAACTATGATGCTTCACATGTGGAAAGTAAGGTATTATTTCAAGAAAATCTGGAAATAAGATGGGCAACTTGCAAGGTAATAAAGCTTACAGCTCCCACTGGATTAGACAACATTACATGTGTTTCATCACCAGTAATATAATCACGTAGCTCCCACTGGATTAGACAACATTATAAGTGTTACGTCACTAGTGGAGAGTGAGTGCGATTGGATACTTTCCTTATTTCTTTGAATATCTACACATTATTGCTATTGTGATTCACTTTGACTAGTAAACATGTACTTAGGTATTCAAGGAAGTGCATCAAGTTCTAACATATAGATGACGGGCTAGCCATCATTGCTATTTTAACTTGAAAATAGGCATGCATTTCCTTCATATTTGGTCTACTTTACCTCATGGGTGTGTAGGACCTTAGTAGGTTTACTGGGTTAAGACAAATTGCTAGGTAATCATGCTAGTAATTACCTTTACCACTTTGCGGTTTATTGATATTTCCGTCTTCTAATTATATAAACTCATTTTAGTTTGGTAGCTATAGAAAACGTGTTCTCTAGTTATCCAAATATCTTATATTTCTTCAAGGTTTCAAAACTGGAACTAGGGTTATAAAACAACCTTGAAAGAATAAGATGTGTAACCATACTTAACCGTTTTGACTTTTACATAACATCACGATTTCTAGAGAAGGTGTTCTTTGAGTTTGATTAGAATCAGGAAAATTCAAATATTCCTATTATGGCTTTTCCTCATAAAGAAAAAGGATAGGAACAAGTCTCTTTCTTACAAGGAAATAACGACTTAGTTCGTCCTTTTAACAAGAAAAGAACAAACTCTTGTTTACGATTTGTGTTGCATTAATTCATTAATTTAATTTAAAAAGTTCATTTTTAGTATTTTTGATAATTATCCTTTTGTAATTTAACTACCCCATGTTTACAATTTAAAACTATTAATTTACGAAAATGCTAAGATCCACATTGTGCTTCTACTATCACATCAGTTGATCTGATAGTAATAGTAGATTCAATTGGTAGGCGACGATCAGCAATTGTATTACATGTACAACTCTTAGATCCTTATGGGACTCATGGCATCTAGTATCAAACAACTAGTGTCATGTAGGCATGTTTAGTCCCATCTTTGCCTCGGGTCAAGGTCTCACCTCTTAACTCGATTAAGTCATCCAATTTGAGAATGTGTGAGAATATATCTAGGTCCCACGCATAGAGAATAGTCACCTTGGGTTACAATTCAACCTAGGTCCCATGCATAGGCAAAAAGTAATTGCAAGTGTTATCAAGAGATTGGACGGCATGACTTAAATTTGTGACGGGTAAAATACTTTTATGTGAATAAAAAAGGTGTACGAAAGAAGCATGCATTCATTCTTCGTAGCACAAGTTAAAAACTTTTCTTAGCTTAATTCTAATCACTGTTTTAATTTATGTGTGTCGAGTTGTACATTTTTAAGACTAATATTAATCCTAGGTGGATAATAAAGTTTGGACAATACATAACAAGAATAACATACATAACGAGTTTAAGAGTTATTTATAAAACAATGATTTTATGTTTCATAAACTTAGTTAAACTAAATCATAAGACTTAGTTTAAAAAATGGTTTGTGTTTCGTTCCATGTTTTTAGAAAACAATTTGCAATTTACATATAATCAAAGCATATATAAGTAGCAAATTAACAAACACACAACCACAATATGCAAAGCCTCAACCGATGAAAAAACCTATGCTCAGTCTCGTGAGCCATCACGAGAACCAAGAGTCATCTAGGGACAAGCCTACACAACCAAACAGAGGGCTCCCACTTGCTCCAAGACAATCAAGAGCATGTAGAACCCTATTATGAACATGAAATAATGAATCTGTTCGCCTAGAATTTCTATATTGGGAGGCCCAAAACGCCTAGAAGGAGTCTTCCCCGCTCTTAGGTCCAAACTACAAAGTTGTAGGCCCATGTCTTGTGTACCTGCACATAAAATTTCAGCCAATAACTCCTTACCAATCGGCGGAAAAAGCCAAAAAATAGCATCTTCTTCCAGCAGCCCTTATCAGCATAAATGTCTTCTTTTGCCATTCTTCACCAAGCATCGATTACATGATATGGAAGTAAAATACAGCTAATCTACTTTCTATCTATTGTAAAGTGCCTAAAAATGGCAAAAAAACCAAATTAAAGTACATACATGAATGCCGAAACAATGGCAAAAAACCCCAAAACACGAAATTAACGACAATTCACAACGAAACAAGGCATAAGTGGTCTAGGTTTTCATCGGCTTTGCATATCCCACATAATGATACAATAATATTATGAACATAACAAGGTGTTGGCTAATTCCATGGACAAACATGCATGTATTTTCCATGGAAACAAAATTAACAACAAAAATTTAAAGAATTAGCCAACGAAACGAGGAAAATAATTAACAAGAATTAAAACCCCGATAGGTACATGTGTCAAATGGACTAAGGATCAAAACCTACTGATATTAGGACCTTCAAAATATCATTTTACCACAGAAAATTAAGGTTTAGGGGCTGAATCAAAACCGTTTCATGAATCGATCAAAATAACGCGTTTTTGGTCATTTTACATGTACCCGATAAGTATACCAATTAAAATATGCGTAACAAATGGATATGAGATCAAAAATCACAGATCATAAGACCCCTCATGGGTCGTTCATATGTGTGAAAATGGAGCCCTAGGGGCTGTTTTAAAACATGGTTTCAAAAATCATCAAAAACACCCGATTTGGCCTTACGCATACCCGATAATCATATGGCAAATATGATGGCTCGTGATACCACTATAGGTGATTATGAATATGAAAAACATAATAAAATAATCAAACACAGCGGAAACATCACCTAGAGACGGATCCATATAGCCATATGATCAATCAATAATAAATATAACGATTATATACCTTTGTAGCGTGATTCGGGAGTCTCTAACAATCACCAACCCACGAATGGAATAAGAAACCCAAATGATCAATGAGGTTGATCACTTCTATGTTAGAAACACATTACACATCACCGATTACCACTCGATGCTAGTCTTGACCTCGTAACACTTGTTCTTGCAACAACCTACAATAGATTAAGCCAAGAAGGAATCAAAAACACAAACCCTAGGGGGGGTTATGTTTTGTGCCGTAGGTTTAAGAGAGGGAGAGAAAGATGGTAAGTGGTTAATGTGATTACTTATACTTAATGACCAAATCAATAGGAGGTTATAAGATATAGTGTTACACTTAACCGCTTGCTCTTTTCCCTCTTGTTTTTCCCACCATGGCTGGCCACATGGGAGCCCTAAATGGGCTTGCCCATTTGTTGGTCCAATCCAACAAACTAAGTATCAGCTTAGTTATTAGTAGCCCGTTATTGATCCCAAGTTACGTAGTCTTATATATAGTGCAAATATGATAAATACAATATATAAAATGGTATCTCTGTGTATAAGTGTGTTACCCCATAGGCTCTGTTGATGCAAATAATGTTCTAAAAACGTTATTTATATCTTTCAATTACTTCACGTTTTGAGGATGACAAAATGTGAACCCACGTTACGTTAAAATTAACTTTAACAAGTTTTTAATCGGAAGATCCCGTTTCTACGCAAATCACTCCTGAACAAAGTTACAACTTGAACTAGTGATCAAAGAAGTGAATTCATTTTAAATGGGACAAAACATTTTTTTTCAAAAATATACATGACAAATTATTTTTGAAATATTAAGAAATGTTTTAATGGAAAAATAAGTTTGAAAATCACAACAGCTATTTTCCCCCCCAAAATCAGCTCCAACCTTCCCCAAATAAGTTTTCACCAGAAAAGACAAAATTTGGAGCGTCCTAGTCTACCACGGCTCCACGGTACCGTTAAATTTAACGGAGCCGTCCGTACAAAATTTTCTGTAACGTTCAGATTTTCTTTGCCTATAAATACCCACCCCTTTCACAGTTTTTAGGCATCCACACACACAAAGAACTTTCTGAGTTGAATACTCTCTTCACACTTTCTTTCTTAGATCATTTAGGTTAGTTTTTCTTTTGTTCAAGAGTGATCCAATCATCCTTCAAGTGATCCTCTTCATTCCTCTTCACTTGCAAGAGAAGAACACAAGTATCCAAGTTGATACAAGGTGTTATCATTCCTCTTCATTAGCAAGAGAAGAACACAAGTATCCAAGTAGATACAAGGTGTTGTTATTCCTCTTCATTAGCAAGAGAAGAACTCAAGATCTTCACGAAGACGAGAGTTGTAGTGGGTAGGTTTTGTAACACTTGTTACATCCTTGTTGTATCTTAGCATACATCAAGATTATCTTTCTTTTGTGAGAGTGTGAGTGAAGATCATTGTGATCTTAAGAGATAGTGAAGATCTCTTGAAGCCATTGGGCTTGTGTGTGAGTAGTCAAAGGATCTAGAGTAGTTAGATTGAGTAGAGTGAAGTGAGAGTTGATCTTAGTGATCGTGTTGAGATCGTGGTGATCTCTTGTAGCCATTAGGGCTTGAGTGTTTGGTCACGTGGACCTTGGTAGATTGGTGCTAGCTAAGATTAGCACTCGGCATCTTGCTTAGTGTCTGTAAAAGGATAAGCGACGTGTACGGTTTTCTCCGCCTTAAGGGAGGTTGTTGACATAGTGCTTGAAACTCTCGAGTGTGGTACTCGGGGAGTGGAGTAGGGCGAAGAAGAGCTTCGTAGCCGAACCACTATAAATCCTTTGTCTCGGTTTGATCTTTCCAACTCTACTCTTTAGTTTCATTATTTTATATTTGTTAGTTTAGTGTGTAATTCATATTGGTGTTGATTGATTACACATAGAGTTCGAATCAAAGTTTCCAATAGCATACTTTTAAAACAAGATTTTTAAAAGAAGTTTTTAAACCGGTAAACTATTCAACCCCCCTTCTAGTTTCCCACAATTGGTATCAAGAGCCACGTCAGTCAAGATTTTAAAGTATATTGTATTTTAAAACTTGAATCGATCAATGGATTCCGACAAATATCTAGAAGGGCAATCTATGCAAAGACCACCACTTTTCGAAACCGATTGTTTTATTTATTGGAAAACAAGATTCGAAACGTATGTGAAATCAAAAGACATTGATCTTTGGCATGTTATTACCGAGGGTGACTTTCAACCTATTCAAATGAATCCGGAAACTAAAAAGGATGAAATTGTTTCTTATGATAAACAAAGTGATGAACTAAAAAGAAAATTAGCCAAAAATAATGAGGCTAAAATGATGATTTATAATGCTTTGCCTAAAAAGGAATTCGAAAGAATTTTCATGTGTAATACGGCAAAAGATATTTGGAAAACTTTGTTAGTCACTCACCAAGGTAATAACCAAGTCAAAGAGAAAAAGATAGATCTTCTTGTTCAACAATATGAACAATTCTCCATTTCAGAGGATGAGTCAATAGATAATGCTTTTGCTAGATTTAATACTATTATCACTAGTCTTAAAGCTCTTGATGAAGGTTATTCTAGTAAGAACTATGTTAGAAAGTTTCTTTGAGCTCTACATCCTAAATGGAGAGCAAACGTCACCGCCATTGAAGAGTCAAAGGACTTGGCGGCATTGTCACTCGATGAACTTATAGGAAACTTGAAAGTTCACGAGATGATCATCAAGAAAGACTCCGACATTGTCAAAGGCAAAAGTGAGAGAGTTAGATCTCTAGCATTAAAAGCCAGGAAGGAGTCTAGTGATGAGGAATGTTCGAGTTCCGATAGTGAAGATGAGGAATATGCATTAGCGGTTAGGGACTTTAAAAAGTTCTTTAGGAGAAGAGGTAGGTTCGTTAGGCAACCTCATGATGAGAAGAAGACATCACAAAAGAACCATGTTGAAAAGAAAGGGACAAGTGATAGGAAATGCTTTAGATGCGGAGATCCTAATCATCTCATAGGAGAGTGTCCCAAGCCACCGAAAGTCAACAACCAACGAGCTCTCATAGGAGGCTCATGGAGTGATAGCGGTGATGATGAAGAAAAGAAGCCCAAGGACGAAACATGTCTAATGGCTCACGCTTCAAATGAGGTACGTTACGACTACCCTGATTTCATATATGATAATTCGTCAATAGATGATAACAAACTAAATGACGAACATAATAATCTATGCAAAATTGTCTCAAAAATGTTAAGTAGAAACAAATTACTAAAATCAAAATTTCATGAACTAGAAGTGAAAATGTTAGAACTAAAGGATCAAGTCAAAGGACTTGAAAGATATAAAGAATTAGACATAGGATGTGAGTCATGCATAAATCTTAAAGTAGAAAATGAAAAACTCAAGGAAAACACAATTAGAATTACTAGTTTTGAAAAGGAAACAGAAAATGCTTTGACAGATAAAACTAATCAAGCAAAATCTGTTAAAACCTCAAACTCTGTCAAAACTCCAGACGGCACCACTAAAGGTACCAACGGCTCCATTAAAGTTAACGGAACCGTGGTACCGTCCGACACTGGAGACAAAACTGAGTCAAATTTCAAAAATGAATCAAGTCCTAAACCAACTCACATTGTTGTTAATGGTACAAAGGTCTCTATTGCTAGTATAGAGGAAGTTAAAAGATTCTACAAACCTATGTCAAAACCCAAACCTAGATTTGTAAAATCTGACACTAGGTCTAAGACTCCTCCACCTAGTAAAACAAACACTCCCAAACCTCGGTCAAGAACTCCTCTACCGAGACGTAACTTTAGAAGACAAAGCTTTCCAAGTGAATATCCCATAACTTGGAATGACCGTCAACTACAAAGTTACTTGCCATGGGAAATTTTCCCACCATTTCAACATCCTAACCACATGCGAATGATGCATGGGATGTTTAATGCTAACCACTTTGGACCCATGAGATATTGGGGACCAAACGTTTGAATGTTTATCTTATGCAATAGATATGCTTGGGAATCGACTTGGAGCCTGATGAATGGGTCAAGGATAGTGGATGCACTAACCACATGACGGGCAGCCGAAGTCTATTCTCATCATACAAGGCATACAACGGAGGTAATGTCACTTTCGGTTGCAAACTTAAGGGCAACATTATTGGCAAAGGTACGATCACTCAAAACTCCCTCACTATTAGAAATGTTGAGCATGTAGATAACTTAGGATTTAATTTGCTTAGCATTAGTCAAATGGTAGATAATAAGTGTAGAGTTATATTCTCTGAAGAGGGTAGTGAGATCATTAAGGATGGTAAAACCATAGGCAAAGGAGTTAGGAGAAATGGCCTATTTGTTATGAAAATAGGAAATAAGCCTCAGGATAGGATATGCTTAGCAACCATAGATGATAACTCCACTCTATGGCATAGGAGATTAGGTCATGCCAATATGCGCTTGATACAATCATTGGCATCTAAGGAACTAGTTAGAGATCTACCTAAGATTAAGTTTGATCAACACTTTTGTGACGCTTGTAAAGTTGGAAAACAAGCTCATTCTAGTCACAAAGCTAAGAATATAGTCTCGACCTAGATGCCTAGAACTCCTTCATATGGACTTATTCGGTCCATCCGCCGTACGGAGCTACGGAGGAAACTACTACACCTTAGTAATAGTTGATGACTACTCTAGGTACACTTGGACTAGATTTCTTAAGAATAAGACTCAAGCCTTTGAGGAATTCGAGGTTTTTAGTAAGAAAGTCCAAAATCAGCTAGGATGTACAATAGTTTCCATTAGGACGGATCATGGTCGGGAATTTGATAATGAAGTGCAATTTGGAGTATATTGTGATGCTAATAGTATTACTCACAATTTCTCAGCTCCACGCACTCCACAATCAAATGGGGTAGTAGAGCGGAAAAATCGTACTCTACAAGAAATGAGTAGAACGATGTTGAATGAACAATCAATTCCGCAAAAGTTTTGGTGTAATGCGGTGGACACCTCAACTTACATACTTAATAGGATTTTAATTAGGCCTATCTTAGGAAAAACCCCATATGAAATCATGAAAGGTAGAAAACCTACTCTTGATTACTTTAGAGTGTTTGGAAGCAAGTGCTTCATACTAAACACTAAAGATTACCACACGAAGTTTGACCCAAAGTCTTACGAAGGTGTCTTCCTAGGATACTCCCAAAATAGTAAAGCTTACATTGTCCTAAACAAGGAAACAATGAAAGTCGAAGAGTCACTCAACGTGACATTCGATGAAAGCCCTCCACCAACTAAGACATCACTCTTGGTGGATGATGACTTAGATGAGGAAGAAGCCGTTAAGGTTAATGACAAGAAAACCTTAGATGATGACATTGAGGATGAAATAGTTGAATTTGACGATACTGTCAACATTAAGGAATCCAAGAACCATCCTATTGAAAATGTCATAGGAAACCTAAACCAAAGAACCCTTAGGTCACAAGCCCAAAACAAAAGTAAATTCTTTTGTTTTATATCAACCGTAGAACCTAAGAATGTCGGTGAAGCGATTAAGGATGAAAGTTGGATACTTGCCATGCAAGAGGAACTTAATCAATTCACTGCAAACCAAGTTTGGGAGTTGGTACCTCCTCCTAGGAATCAAACCATCATAGGAACTAAGTGGGTGTTTAGGAATAAACTCGACGAAAATGGCGTGTGACTAGGAATAAGGCAAGGTTGGTAGCACAAGGTTATAACCAACAAGAAGGAATAGATTATGATGAAACCTATGCACCCGTAGCTAGATTAGAATCTATTAGAATACTCCTTGCCTATGCATGTGCCTTAGACTTTAAATTGTACCAAATGGACGTGAAAAGTGCATTCCTAAATGGTTATATCAACGAGGAGGTATATGTTGCACAACCTCCGGGATTCGTTGATTTCGAACATCCGAATCATGTTTATAAACTCAAGAAAGCTCTCTATGGTCTTAAGCAAGCTCCCAAAGCTTGGTATGATAGACTGAAAGCATTCTTGATTGAACATGAATATACAATGGGAGTTGTTGATAACACACTTTTCACAAAGAAAAGAGATTCACATCTCATCATTGTTCAAATATATGTCGACGACATCATATTTGGCTCAACTTGTCCAGAACTGTGCAATGATTTTTCTAAGATTATGCATGACGAGTTTGAGATGAGCATGATGGGCGAATTAAATTTCTTCCTTGGTTTACAAATTCAGCAAATGGAAGATGGTATCTTCTTTAATCAATCTAAGTATAGTAAGGAAATGCTTAAGAAGTTTAGTTTAGAAGAGTCTAAGCCCATGAAAACTCCCATGTCCACGGAAATAAAACTCACGAGAGATGAAGAAGGTGAG
Source organism: Artemisia tridentata subsp. tridentata (assembly GCA_021014915.2). Taxonomy (NCBI): domain Eukaryota; kingdom Viridiplantae; phylum Streptophyta; class Magnoliopsida; order Asterales; family Asteraceae; genus Artemisia; species Artemisia tridentata. The sequence continues at coordinate 231,045,940 of CP139505.1, read as the reverse complement.
TCCGTGGATAGCACTAAGTATAGAGGTATGATAGGTAGTTTACTATACCTCACGGCAAGTAGGCCCGACATCATGTTTAGTGTCTGCCTTTGTGCTCGCTTCCAAGAGGATCCCAAAACCTCTCACCTTGTAGCGGTTAAGCGTATCTTCCGATACATTAAAGGCACTATACACTTGGGATTATTTTATCCCAAGGGGACCGGTATAGAAACTGTTGTCTATGCCGACTCTGATCATGCGGGAGATTACGTGGATCGAAAAAGCACGAGTGGCGTTTGTACCTTCATGGGTTGTTGTCTAACTTCTTGGTTCTTCAAGAAACAAACGGCTCTTTCCATCTCCACTACCGAAGCCGAGTACGTAAGCGCCGAAAAGGCATGTCAGCAAGCACTATGGATGAAACAAGCCCTTAACGACTATAGCATACACTTAGATGATGTTCCTATTATGTGTGACAATAAAGGTGCTATTGACTTGAGCAAAAACCCTGTCCAACACTCCCGTACTAAACACATTGAAATTCGCCACCACTTCCTTCGCGATAATGTTCAGAAAGGAAATATTTCCATTGAGAAAGTTCCTTCTCAGGACAACATCGCTGACATACTAACCAAACCTCTCAAACGAGAATCCTTTAACTACCTCCGTCTAGGTCTAGGAATGATGGAACATATTCCATAAATCTCATGACTCTTGAAGTCATCCCGTGTGTCTCGTCTAGTCAAGCTTAGGAACCCCTAGTCATAAGAATTTGTTAGGTACAAATTCTTTCCTCGTGTCATAAGATCTCACTAAAACAGCGAGACTTATTCGTCAAAAATCAAAATGGGACAGAAAACAGTCCCAGCAGATCACGGCTCCACTAAATGTGGCACGGCACCGTTAAATTTAACGGTACCGTGGAACCGTGCATCTGGAACATTCAGGATTTCTGTCCCCTTTTTCCACATTACTCATCACAAACCCTCTCAATCTCAGCAACTGCTGTCATAACCTAACCTCACAACCCAAAACTCAATTACACCTCTTCAAGATCATATTCAAGACATTGATTTCAAGATCTTCAATCATTTTACCATTTTCTACATAAGTTGTAAGTTATCTTACTCTAATTTATTTCTAACTTTAAGTCTAGGGTTTGTTCATTGATGAAAATTGAATTGGGGATTTTCACCTTTTTCTAGGAATGTTTCAAAATTAGAAGTCATCAACACTAAACCACCCCAATTCCATCAATTTTAAAATCTCACAAGATTAGGATCATGAAATTGTTCTTTTTCATGCATTGTTGATGCAAACTAAAAACACTTTCTCAAGACGAGAGTGTGACAAGAAGGGGGAATGCTCAAGTCATAAGTAGTTAGGAAGAGATTTATGTCTCTCACTAGGGTTTATTACTAATAGATAATTTTAGGAATTAATGTTCAAATTATCTTACATGCTTACATGAATATTCTATGTGATACTTGAATGATATTTTATCTTGTCCTTTTATGCTTGCATGCTTATGATTATTTAAGAACATTGCATGATCATCCTTATGTGCTAGATGTAGCATTGTATGGATATATTAGGAAAATAAGTACCTAGTGAGTTGAGGCACTCTCATTTCCAGGAATTAGTTCCCCTAGAAAATTCCCCCTAGCTTCCCAAAACTAGCCTGCAAAGAAATTTTCGTGCCAACAGTGTCACGGCACCACTAAATAGGGACGGCACCATTACATTTAACGGTACCGTGGGGTATTTAATGGAGCCGTGACCCTGTATAACGAATTTTTCCTATTGCTCCTACTTCCCTATCACCCTAACCTCAAACCTGCAAACCTTGCACCCTCACACACACCCTAGGATTCCCCTCCTACACCATAGGATCAACTTTAATTCAAATTTCACCCAACTTGCCTATTTAAGGCCTCACCCTTGCAAGCTTATCTTGCACTTCACCTTCAACCACCCATCACACAAACACCATGTCCTCTACACATGGTTCAACCTCTTAAATCTCCAAGAAACCTAGGATAACCGTAAAACCACCCTCAAAACCACTCTTTGTTGGATCTCACAAGAGATGATGAAGCTATGACACCACCTTCCCAAGCCACTCCATACTCACCATCACCACCTTATGCACCATCTAAAACATCATCTACCTACACAACATCTTCATCATCCTATTACACTACATCATCAATGGAGTGTACACCATCCCCCTTCACCCCATTGGACAATGCCATGCCAATTTCACCTCCAACAAACCTACCACAATCACCATCTCCTATCATGGCACAACCCAACCAACCACATCCCTTTGAGTTACATAGTGCTAATTGCCTATATTGTCTCCATAACCGTAATCTCATCTACTTCTTAAGAGATGAGATTCATTTCATGTTCTACTTTATAGAACATCTCTTGACACCTCCACCACCTCAAATGGGGCTCCAATCTCCACCACCTCCTAACCAAAACAACTAAACACTTGCTTGTTTAGTCCTCCACAATAAACTCTTAGGACCCCTCTTGGAAATGAAGCTTGTCTCTAGTCATTAGGAATTTAGGCTTCTTGTTATCTTCCTTTGTGCTTTCTATGTAGTCATACATTACTATGACACTTGTTTGTTTTATGAATGAATGTTTTTATGTGGAGGTTTTCCTTTTAAGGGATTGGTTATTTGTCACAATGTGCTACTTGTTAGATATTGTATATTTGTCGTCTAACTTTGTTTTGTAGCACGATCCATTGCTCGATTCCTTGGTATTCTCCAAATGAGGGGGAGTATACATCAAGGGGGAGCCTTAGCCACCTTTTTGATTTGACAAAAAGGGGGAGAAATGGGAGTAAACTCATTAAAAACTTGTTAAAACTAATTTTAACCTAACATGAGTTTATATTTTGTCATCATCAAAAAGGGGGAGATTGTTGATGCAAATAATGTTCTAAAAACGTTATTTATATCTTTCGATTACTTCACGTTTTGAGGATGACAAAATGTGAACCCACGTTACGTTAAAATTAACGTTAACAAGTTTTTAATCGGAAGATCCCGTTTCTACGCAAATCACTCTTGAACAAAGTTACAACTTGAACTAGTGATCAAAGAAGTGAATTCATGTTTTGAAAATTCACATTTTAAATGGGACAAAACATTTTTTTTTTCAAAAATACACATGACAAATTATTTTTGAAATATTAAGAAATGTTTTAATGGAAAAATAAGTTTGAAAATCACAACAGCTATTTTCCCCCCCAAAATCAGCTCCAACCTTCCCCAAATAAGTTTTCACCAGAAAAGACAAAATTTGGAGCGTCCTAGTCTACCATGGCTCCACGGTACCGTTAAATTTAACGGAGCCGTGGGTTATTTAACGGAGCCGTCCGTACAAAATTTTCTGTAACGTTCAGATTTTCTTTGCCTATAAATACCCACCCCTTTCACAGTTTTTAGGCATCCACACACACACAAAACTTTCTGAGTTGAATACTCTCTTCACACTTTCTTTCTTAGATCATTTAGGTTAGTTTTTCTTTTGTTCAAGAGTGATCCAATCATCCTTCAAGTGATCCTCTTCATTCCTCTTCACTTGCAAGAGAAGAACACAAGTATCCAAGTTGATACAAGGTGTTATCATTCCTCTTCATTAGCAAGAGAAGAACACAAGTATCCAAGTAGATACAAGGTGTTGTTATTCCTCTTCATTAGCAAGAGAAGAACTCAAGATCTTCACGAAGACGAGAGTTGTAGTAGGTAGGTTTTGTAACACTTGTTACATCCTTGTTGTATCTTAGCATACATCAAGATTATCTTTCTTTTGTGAGAGTGTGAGTGAAGATCATTGTGATCTTAAGAGATAGTGAAGATCTCTTGAAGCCATTGGGCTTGTATGTGAGTAGTCAAAGGATCTAGAGTAGTTAGATTGAGTAGAGTGAAGTGAGAGTTGATCTTAGTGATCGTGTTGAGATCGTGGTGATCTCTTGTAGCCATTAGGGCTTGAGTGTTTGGTCACGTGGACCTTGGTAGATTGGTGCTAGCTAAGATTAGCACTCGACATCTAGCTTAGTTTCGGTAAAAGGATAAGCGACGTGTACGGTTTTCTCCGCCTTAAGGGAGGTTGTTGACATAGTGCTTGAAACTCTCGAGTGTGGTACTCGGGGAGTGGAGTAGGGCGAAGAAGAGCTTCGTAGCCGAACCACTATAAATCCTTTGTCTCGGTTTGATCTTTCCATCTCTACTCTTTACTTTCATTATTTTATATTTGTTAGTTTAGTGTGTAGTTCATATTGGTGTTGATTGATTACACATAGAGTTCGAATCAAAGTTTCCAATAGCATACTTTTAAAACAAGATTTTTAAAAGAAGTTTTTAAACCGGTAAACTATTCAACCCCCCTTCTAGTTTCCCACAGGCTCACGTATGTCTAGTCATATAATTATTTATTATGACACGAGCATACCCCAACAGAATGGTATAACAACGTAGATCCTATGCTATTTCAGTTTTCGTAGAAACACATTTTCTTAAACAATGTTGTGCAGCAAGATTGTCAACCTTTTAGGCAGCCTAAAAATTATCAGATGCATACGACAATATCAAACCAGCAAATGAATAACTTTGTATTGAAACATCCCGCCGCGAAGCGCGGGCTTAAAACCTCGTTAATGCTAACATTCATCCATGAAACTAATTCTTTATATGATTGTGTATGTCCTTAACAAATTCAACCATTTTAACAACCATTGGTAGCTAAATAAACACTACATCTACCATCCACCAAGACCTGACCGAACCCGTCAAAAAAGGAAAAAAATCATTTACATCTGTAAAACAAAAAATTCATTTATATCTATAAGCTTGAGCCAAAGATTGCATAAAGCAATCCTAAACCATGATCAAACGATTAATATAAAATTCGGGAACAACTGTTATCAGATGAATCTAATGAATACTACAATATTATTCCTAAGCAAGTCATAATGTAATGGTAGTCCTATAATCCACATTCCCCACAAAGAGATCACATAATGCACAGAACCAACATTTTTTTTAAGGATGATTTTCTTTCATTGTAGCGTCTCTAATAATCAACCTTGTTTGAATAGGCATTTTCTACCCAGAAATCTCAATAGCCTGTTTCACAAACTTTCCATCACACCTCTCATATCATAAAATAATTTGCCATATTTTGCTGACGCCTTATTTCTTTGTAAGTCCTTCTTGTTGGAGCTTAGAGTCTTGAACAAATTGATGTGACTATTAATTGAATATAAAACTTAATTTAATAAACTTAATATTTACTATTATAGTTATACGTAGTATGAGACAAATTCCTTTATCAAAAACAAAAAACAATCAATATAAACTTTCTAAATTAAACTAAAACTTAAAAAATTTAAAACATAAACTAATAAATAAATGATTCCTCCATAATATTGCCTTCGTTTGCAAAGTTTTGTCGTGACACATGTCAATCAAATGATCATAAATTGTTCATCATTTAGGCGTTGCTTTTTTTGAAGAAATGTTAATTTCTTGAAGTTCAATCTCCCTATTGAACCCGGTTTTGACTTCTCTCTCTCTTTGATTTACCTCTGTTCATTGACATAAACATCTCACATTGACGTTGCGAGTAAACAAACGACTTCATTGCCATAAACGTCAAACGTTGTCGACGTTACAACTCATTAGTGCCAACACACCCACCATTTTTGTTTAACAACAAAGGTTACTCAATAAGTGGTTAAGCACTATATAATCCACTAAAATATGAGATGTCAAGTTCATTTTCTCCTACGTATTTAACTTTGCATGATAACATTGGCTTTTTAGGTGATCGAAGTCTATAATGCCAAGCTTTATGACTACCAGTATACCACTTTAATTAGAGATTAAACTCAAATTTGTCCACTAACAAACCTAAGCACCTTCTAGCCTGTAGTACCTTTTATAAAGGCCCAAGAAATTTTTGGTTAATCTACTTACCAGGGTGCAGGATTACTCCCCTTTACCCAAAAAAAGAAATTTTTTTAAATCACAACTTAATGACAATGAATTGATGGAACTTCAAAGGTCCAATCCCTTCACATTCAATTAGTCCATACAATTTTACTTACGTTTTTATGTTTGCATGCTACCATTGGCTTTTTAGGTGATCGAAGTCTATAATGCCAAGCTTTATGACTACCACTTTTGTTAGTGCAAATATTACGATATTTAATCTATACAGTCTCGTTTGTTTTGATTGATGACAAACATGTAACTTGATACATAACGTAAAATGTACAAGTTACTTGTAATCTTATATTGTCTCAACATACATTCAACACCTCTCGACTTCTCAAGTCCTCGTATGATACAACACAGGTTCTCGTACATGTTTGTTATGTGACATTATGATCAAACCCTTAACAAACCATTTAGAATGTTTAAAATACATTTAGAGTCATTAAGTATTTTAAAAGGTTAGCCATTCTACTTAGAACATAATTTTACATTTTGCATATACAAGTACTTTTACTTGTACATCATGTTTCATAAGATTAATGTCTAAATAGGATAAGTATTCTTTAGGTGTCAAACTAACATGGAACATCTTGGTAAACATATATTAGTTAAGCTAGTATATACATGTTACTTATTCAAGCTCGTACATATCTCATTTACAATTTAATTCTAAATATGGAAATTGTGTAATGACATCATGGCAAGCATGACTTTGAAATCTTTAGGAAGATTTTAAAGATCATAGGAATATATTGCTTAGATCTTCACTCAACAAATCTTTGGAAAGATCTTGGATAGATTTCATGTAAGATTTGATTTTGGAAAGATCTTGGATAGATTTCATGTAAGATTTGATTTTGGAAAGATTTAGTAAAGATTTTTAGATTTTGTGTTAGGAGACCACGTAACCAAAAGTTATAAAGGGTGGAACCCTTTTTTTGGTTCCGTGTGATCCATGAGCTGCTGAGTCTGTTAGCTATAAATAGCAGCCCATTGTTTACTCATAGATTATCACTAGAAAACACATTCTCTTTACCTTCTTGCATACACTTAGATCAATAGATAACCATGTAGTAATCACCCTTATCATAATGATCATATTGTTACTAACTTTCATTATGTTGTAAGCATACTCCCAAAATGATCCTGTGAAGCAAGCTCAGAGATCTTGAGTCATCATCCACCACAAGCATAGCATACCTCCGGATCCACTAAAAAGACTTGGAGATCTTGCCATCATCATCCATCAAAGCATGCCAACATACGAAGATTCAAGGGCACTTGTCATCCTCATTGTTTGCAAACTTCTTATTCAAGAAGTTCATGTAGATTCCACATGCATGCATATATGAAGATCCATCACAACAAGTTTAGGGAGCTTGTGATCTTCATCCATTGAAGGCTTTCTATCAATGGAAGTTCATTTAGATTAGACATTCATAACCAGTTGAAATTTATGTCATGGATTATTATTGTAAACATCATTGCATCACAATCTATTCCCCAAACTAGATTAGATGGTTTATGTGTTTGTGCCATAAAACACAAGGTTTTTATGTTGGGCCATAAAACATAGCGGGAGTGGTTGTACCCTTGTAAAAGAACTCGACATCTAGCTTAGTGTCGGAAATTGTATAAGCGACGTTAGGTTGGTTCTACCTCGAACTAGAACCCGATATTTATCTTTGTACCGGAAAAAGTGGAAGCGGAGATTATAAGGTTTTCTCCGTCGAGAAGGGAGCTTGTTGATCTAGTGAAGTAACTCTCGAGTTGGGTACTCGGGGAGTGGAGTTGGGCGGAGAGGAGCTCTGTGACCGAACCACTATAAATCATCATGTTCGGTTTGCGCTTTCTTTTACTTACTACTTTACTTTTATGTTTGCATTATATGATTGCTTGTGTTATGACTTGATGATCATACTTGGATGACAACTTGTTTGAGTATATGCTAGTCATAAACTACAATTGACATCTTTAATTTTTTTTTTGGGTAAAGGGGAGTAATCCTGCACCCTGGTAAATAGATTAACCAAAAAATATTGAAGTACAATTGGCATGGGTGATTCCATGCCCTCAGCCCGTTACATAGGCGATTTGACTCTACAAATGTAACTAAGCAAAACTACTGCTAAACGCCGGACAACCAAAGCTGCTAAACGCAGCAATAAACAAATTACATTTCAATTACAATTAAAATGTGAAAAATAACCGGGTCCGTATAAACCACTACCATGGAGAGCACTCGATTATCAATGGTTTTCATTGCATGTACAGCGAGTTCAACACCAACGTCCAAGGCTACATCTTCAACAGCAAGAACCTGTAAGAGTAACCTAAAGGAAAACCTACCCTACCGCACGACGACGGCTAAAGGTCCAAGAGTCCCTTACCACATGATCGGCAAAGGAAAACACAACCAAAATCTTGCCCTACCGGCAATTACACCGGCAAAAGGTCCAAGATCCTAGTAATACTACCCCAATCCAACCGTGAACAACCAAGCCGCAACCCAACAACAAGTCGCAACAACAAAGAATACGATCCACTACAAACTGCAATATTAAGTATATTGCCCAAATATTCATGTAACACAATGCAATTAGATCGCATAATCAGATAATAGGATTTAAGAAAACCCTAACTTCCAATAAACAACTCATCACGCATCCAATCTTTAATCAAGTCGAAACTAGCAGCATTAGGATTCATGGTGATGACGAAAACAATCCAACAACCAATCACGCCCACCAGATAAGGTCTGATAATATGTGACATTAACACATCAACCCCATATAGAATAGGGTTTATAGCAGTCCTAATAACCAGCACACAAAATGTGTAGATCTTGAACTGACCAAGGCAGATAATACGACCACAAGGTCTGCTAATAACGACCCATAAGGGCTGATATTCGTGGAACACCAGCAGATCATTGTAATAGCGCATTAACGACCACCAACTAGGATTAGAATCCTAACTTCCAGCAGGCAAACAGTCACCAAATACGACTCCAGCAGCTCCCATGAACAGCAGCTCCAAAGAATCCTAGCGATCAATGTTCACCCCACTTTCAACTATGGAATGATTCAAAGCAACATCTATCTATATTCATTGTCAAAAGCTGAATATAGAAATCCATATACGAGTAGAACCAGCCATAGACTAAAACTAGGGTTTATCCAAACCCAACTTACTAGGACCCCAATGAAACACAGCAAATCAACCGGAGCAGCCAAAATAGGGTTTTCAAAACCCTAACTTCCAGATGAATACCAGCAGATCTTGTAAATAAAATCACCAGCAGCGTACAGATCCAAGAAAATGTTGCTATGGACACAACAGATCGGATCAAATCAAAAACGAAACCTAGGGTTCCACCGAAAAACCCTAACTTCCAACGAACCAAACTCAGGATCCACCAAAACGGAGTAAAACCATACGTGAGGATCTGAGAATTGATAAACAATGGTTTTTGAACAAGAACCAAAGCAAAACTTGACTCCCAACTCTCCCAAACCTACGTACAAAACAGCCATCCATCACATGAACCCGCATATATAGCACTTACATCACACGTACCATAATGGACCAGAAAAAATCAAACCAAAAAGGTTCGTTATGTGTAAGATCAGATCCAGTAATCCTCCAAGTCGTGACATATATAAACAATAACGCACAGGACCCATCGCAGCCAAAACCCTAAAAACCGAAAATCCTACAACCGACTAGAACAGAACTGTACTAGACATGGATAATGGAAAAAAACGATTGTTAAGGGTAATCAGAATCACATCTAACGAAACCCTTAGAGAAAATCGCAATCGGGAACAATAGGGTTTTGATAGATAAATAGAGAAGGCGATTTCCACAAAAGTAATAAAAAACAGTCTAATTAGCGCACACCTCAACCCAGGAATTAACAACCATCATCCCCGATTGCATATCATTCAAGATGAATGACAGAGAGGCGGTTTTGAGGGTTGTTTTTTAATCGGAAATTGGGAGTGGAGGGTAGCTGGAAATCGCCCCCAAAGGGGAGAGAAAATTAGGGTTTGTTGACATCTTTCATTTTTTTTGGGTAAAAGGGTTTAAACCCTGGTAAATATATTACGCCAAAAACAATGAAGTACAATTGACATGGGTGAATCCCATGCCCTCAGCCCGTTACATAGGCACTTACATGAAATAAACATACCAGTCCCAAAGGACACTAACCAATAACCACAATATAAGAGTGACACACCACTCTTATAACTAAAAAATGAACAAAAACTACAACGACTATAAGAATACAAATTAAAAACTCGTTAAACCACATGATTCTTCAAGAGTCGTCCTAGCTGTCCATAACTTCCAGCGATGCAGCCTTATCCATACCGAACACGAAAAACACCAATCCATATGAAAGAAAACTACACCGAACTCCCACTAGGGTATTGATCCCTAACTTACCAATCAAATCTTAATCCATAGCAACTGTTATTATTTGTTCTCAAAACAATAATAACCTAAATGGGAGTGAAATATGAGCAAAATGGATAAAGAAAAATAATAATAGGGTTGCAAACCCTAACTTACAGAAATAACCTCCATTATTTCCATCCAAGTTGGAGCAAACGTGAAGGACCAGCAGGTGTATACACACCTTGACTTCCAGCAAAAATCCTCAAAACCTGCCACTCGATGATAAACAGGTTACACCAACGCAACCATCAGCAATAGCGGTCCATGTAGCAGGTCTAGGAATTAGCAGAATCAATAATAGGGTGTAAACAACGCCCTTCATCCCAATCGCAAACCAGAACCAGGTCTGATGTAACGATTTGAGTAAGAACGTGGTAGAACCCTAACTTCCAATGAGAAAAAATCCATGTCTGCCACTACAAAACCATGTTTGAGAACACCAGCTGTATAGTAATAGCAGTCATGAAACATCCAATAGGGTTATAATCCATGCAACCAATAACAATAATAGGGTTTAAAAACCCTAACATCAATGCGACCAATGTATTATAGCCTAACATCCAAGCAGAGCAGCAACAAACTAAACGATCTCTCTTCCAACCCACTAACCAATTACCAATAATCCATATAAGGAACTTACAAATAACAAAAACCATAACAAGGTTTACTTACAGGTCGACAGCCAGATAAAAGACGAAACCTATAGCAGGTTGCGTTATATCAATGAAAGCATCATCCATGTCCCAGTAAACACCAAAAAAACAATAATAATAAAAACCCTAGAAGGGTTTTATCAATCAACGCAGAACAGCAGATCAGAAAGCCTTTAAAATATAGAATTCGAAACCCTAAAAATAAGGGTTAGGGTTTTCTGATCGAAGATCGGCCGTATATAACCTAAAAAATAATGATTTACACTAAAAGATCATCCAAAACGGACAAATCTTTAGAAAACTGACTAGAGGTAAGTAGGGTATATACGCCTAACAGGAAAACATGGAGATTTTAAAGATATATCATTAAGTTTTACAGCCGCCTACCCTATGATACGAACAAGCTAAATTGGAAATTTGATACTGCAAGTTTTGAGAATTTAAAATGGTAACGTATTCACCCCTCCTCCCTCTACATTTTCACAATTGGTATCAGAGCCTCTTGGCTCTTATTTTCAAAACAAATGGTTTTTAAAATGGAGTACGATCCATGTATCAAATTACCATTGAAGTGGAATATAATATGAAAAAATGTTTTGCTAAATTATACTTAGAAACTTTGTTGTTAAATGTTACTTTGTATACAAGCTTGAAGATGTCGTTGATAAATAAAAGAAAAGATTTCTCAAAAGAAGTGAGTGTCAAAATTGTGTGCTTAAAGCAAATTTATGAAAAATACGGTTTTGAAAAGAGCGTTTGGGATAACTATAAATTTAGTTGAAAAATCACCTTCGTAAATGATTAGATAAGTCACATAAGTAGATATGATGTTAAAATAGGTGTATTATATGTTTACTACCAAATCTAGTAAGTCCTACACATTCTCGCTACGCGAAAATACATGTCTTTAACATTCTGTGACATTTTGTCACTGCAGACCACGGATCCCACGGATCCCTTTAAAGGGTTCCTTGCCCTTTGGAGAAGGGATCCTTGGTCTGCACAGTCCAAAGTTTTTGCAAACTTCAAAAATTCATAACTAATTAACCGTAAGTCCGTAGGAGTCGCGCCACCTATCATTTTGAAGAGAATTAAGGGGCTGTTTGATAAAAAATATGATTTAGTGCTGAATGAATCAAAGCTGCTGAATGATTCCAAGATGCTGAGTGAACCTGATTCTGAGTGAAAATGATTGTTTGATGTTTGTTCTGAATGAGCAATCTGAGTTGCCTGAAATTACCAATTTAACCTTCTATCTGATTTTGTATTGAACAAAATAAACCGTTTGATAAAAACGTTATTAACTCGGATAAAAATAAACTATAAAGGAAGTAATATTGGAATAAAAAAAATGTGATATTCTTATCGAAAGATCATGTCGAAATTTGATAACAATTATGAGTGATATTTGTATCATGTCGAAATTTGATAACAATTATGAGTGATACGGTTTATAATATAGATTGGGAATTTAACACAAAAGGTTAATCATGTACGTTAATAATTCTAACGTAAAAGTGTACTCATATTATCATACATTAACAAATAAATGAACTATAAAATAAATATTTTGTGAAGTGGAGTGTGATTAAATAAATCCAAGTGAGTTGAAAGAAATTAAAAAAAATAAAGGGTTCTTTTTTATGTTCCCAAGTTGAATTTGTCTACTTGTTATTTCAAAGGGAAATTAAATAATGGAAAAGTATTGTTACCGACAAGTTTTATGACAAACATATTCAAATGAGTTTTATGACAAACATATTCAAAAGTTTGCAGGGAAATAGAAATGAAACATGTTGAAATGAGATTTATGGAAGCAGTACGGAGTAATATTTTGGGTGGGTTGTCAGGGTTGATAGGGCCCACTGAATGACAGACCTTGATTTGTGTGATGGATCATTCAGAGTCAAATTGAGCGACTCAGCGTGTCTTTTTTTCTTGCCAAACATGTCCACCTCTGACCGACTAGGTAATAAGTACTTACCAATTCAATTAAGTTGCTATCAAACAGCCCCTAAGTATACTTTCATATAAAAATAATCTCATGGCCTAAATCTAAATTAAAGTATGTAAAATAAATCAAATGCTACAGCATGTCCAATATATTAAGTTTCATTTTGACATAGTAACTTAAACTTTTGAGTCGGGCAATGTAAGTTGGTATCCTTTGAATATTGATATGATTTCTTTTGAAACTAAAGAATTTGGTGATACTTATATATATAAAGGAAACAAATCAAGCTTGGCATACATCGTCATATTTAAACGCAAAGTGACGAAAAGTACCTTTCTTTTTATGCTATGCTTACATGCGTTAATACCTATTTTGTTGTTATTGTTTAATCACAACTAATTAATTACACATGTTGTAGGATTAACTACGGGATTTGAACAGGTTTCGGGGATTGAATAATGCCCTCTGTTAAGGATTTCTGCATGGCGGATCAGATGAAACCAAAAGCAGGGATCCGTCTGTCCAAAATTTTGGTTCCGCCAAATTTAGCCTTACGGATCAGACGGAACCAAAATCATGGTTCCGCCTGTGATGTTATTTGGTTCCGCTAGACAAACAGCTTGATTTTTTAAATTTTCGTTTAAATCCCGCACTCAAGATCGCTCACTTTTATCACTAGGATTCTTTTCACTGATATTCACTCATATTAGGATCATGACATCTCACTTGCACCAATAGGATAATTATCTCTAAATCATACTTTCAAATTTCATGAAAATGCTCCAAGGTACCTTTCTCCATAAAGGAAGGAACCCTGAAATTGGTTCCTTGCAATCCGTGGACCTCTAAGTATTTGTGATCATTATACACATTCACTGCATCCTCCCGTCCTTTACTCATCCATTAGCTTGATTTGTAAATTGACAAATTCCTAACAAATCCAGACTCATTGTCTACAAAGATATCATACATCACAAGTCTAACTTATGACTGTAGATATTGTCTTACCTCACTTGGTTAACATGTCATCCTTCAAGACGATAATGATTTACATCGAGTCATAACTCACACTTAGGTTATAGATTTATTATCAAGTTTTGCTATCCTTGAATACTTTCAAATCTCAACAAAGTAGGATTGACAACTTAAGTATTTCGTCCAAAATATTCAAGTAAATTTGACTTACGAGTGTAGTCATTAAAAGTCATATCCGAAAGAATCAACACCCAATTATTTTAACAACTTATGTTAAAACACTAATCCTATCACCAAAGTACACTTGTTCTTTCACCATCATCCTATCACATTCACCTCTGTGATATATCTCAGGCTATAAGCTTCAAATCACATCACCCACTAGTTGTACCAACCAATGAACCACAAGAATTAGTTTTCATCCTTGTTATCTTCAACATCCATGAAACCTAAGTACTCCCATAGTACAACAAACCCCTACAACACCACAATCCTTACGATCATTTAGTGCATTGCTCAAAAAGCCCTTTGTCCAAACACTCGTACTGAATCAAATGCACGTTGAACAAACTCAACCATACTTTACCACCTATAGAATTAACCTCCACCATCAAATGAGCATGATGCTCACATTCATTGTTTGTCAATCTCCACTAGGTTTAAGTAGTACCACTTTCATAAGTTTCGTTAAAACTTAAATCAACATTTTAACAACAATCTCAAATCCAACCTTATACATCCCGAGCAACAATGACTCTTGAGGAGTATACATAAGAAACTCGAGTAAATTCCTCTTGTCATCATCTGGTGAATATAATCTTGAAGCCAAGTTTATTTAGGATAGGACTTCAAATTCAAACACTTTGGCTTCATATCTTTATTTAGGAAAACATGATGTTTCAGAAAACATTATGCCTAAGAAATCATGCGATTAAGTTTTCATCTTGTTAAAAGGATAATGTATATCCTATGCATCATTCTCTCCTTGCAACATGAACGGTTGTGTTACTAGAGATTTCATTACACCTACAAGTTCTATGAACTGTCTCCCTCATCTTGTCATACTTGTTTTCATAAGTATGATAATCTTACTTGTTGAAAGATACTATATGTATCTATTTCCTTTCAAGCATACATTATAACCAAACCTAGCTCATAAGCTACTTCAAACATTGTGCATATCCAATGCTAAAGCTACACATCTCTAGAACTTACACAAGATCTATTAAAGTTGGTAACTTTACTTAGATTATTGTTCCAAAGAGCTTTCTTGAGAACGTTCTAAATTTAACATATTCCATTATCACACACAAACACATGTCTTGGTCTTAGATGATCAAATCACTTTCATAATACATACTTAAACTGAACATAAAGGATGTCATCCATTAGATCATGCAATAACCTTAGATTCCAAACACAATTCTCGTGTATAACATGAAATTTTTATCACCTTAGTTTTAATAAATATTGTTGAGTCTCATTAAGCCAAATATTGGTGAACTATCATATTTTATACACTTCGATAGGGAAAAATAGGAATTCCTATCTTTCTAACATGAGAATGACTACTGGAGAACCTATTGCACTAGAAACTCAATTTAACCTAACGGTTAAATTGCTTCAAGGAGAGAAGTTGGGTATGTGGAATCACCCGTAAAAATGGTGGTGTTTAGCCTGAATTGAGCACCGCTAGTAATAGTCTCATATTCATTCTCCAACTTAAAAAATCTGTATTCCTATACTTGCCTAAAGTAAGTATTAAAATAAGACATTTTATCATGTCTTAGGAATTTCAATCAAACAAGTAGTAGATATGACTTTTCTTTCTTTAATTTATTAGAATCACTTGCATCACACATACATGTGTTGATTACATGTTTTTGTTTGATATGATTTAGTATCTTGACACTATCATGATAATTATTTGATTGATAGTCATATGTGTAAACGTTGGAAAGGTTTTGTCTACATGCTTATAAATGTTTCGTACTGCTAAATATTGTTGGTCCATGAAATCTGAGTAAAACAAGAACATATTCATTGATAGTAAATAAATTGTTACAAGATTACTCAAAACCTATTAGATTACATGATAACATCTTCAGCTTCTTCAAGGGGATAATTTCGGTAAATCATCCCCTATGGGTACAAATTAATCATCCCATTTGGTGACAAATAAACTCTCACTGATTCAGTGAGAGGATGGTTCCTAGCAACTAATACACTATGTGTATATTTTTGTCTATTTAGGAATCCATACTTTTCTCTATTACAACATACAAATATATAAGCAAATAAAACAAGTGCACATGGGTTGGTGGTCCCCATGACTTTTCATTAATGAAAAGTCCCATCACCTTTCTCTTTCTTGAAAGGCACACCAACACTCCTTTTGATGTACTTTGTCTGACTTCTATCTTTTCTTGTAGAAGTTCCCGCTCATATTTATCAGTCTGCTTGTAGAGATAGTATCTTCAGGGTCACTGAGACATTTGTCAATTCTCAGTGATACTGGTGTTGTTTGTAGCTCGTATACTTTACTCACTGACACCGTCTCAGTAAGTAAAGTGTTTCTTCAACGACGGGCTTTTTACAACACTCACTGATTTCTTTATCAGTGAGTTAAGCTATTTTATATTCAAATCCTTGTAGGGTAATTGGGTCAATATTTGACCCAACAATCTCCCCCTATTTGAATATACAAATAGCTTGGGTGAATGAGGTACTGGTCCTGCTTTTCCAAGAACTAATACACTTTTAGTTCCTGAGGTTCATGTGACTGAGGGTTCAGGGTCCTGATGGTTCAGGGGCTCAGTCACAAGGGGTTCAGTGACCAGTTCAGTCACCAATGAGTTCAGGTTCCTGAAGGGAGTCAGTAACTTGGGTTTTAGTCACTAGGGGTTCAGGGACTTGAAAGGTTCAGGGTTCAGTTCACTGAGGGTTCAGGTGTTCCTGTGGGGTTCAGGTTCCTGAGAGGTTCAGTCAGGAGGGAGTTCATTGACTGATGGTTATGGGGTTCAGTGACCTGGGATGGGGTAGGGTTCAGTCACTGAAGGGTTCAGGAGGTTTTGTGCTTCAGTGAGTAAGGAGACCTGGTTCAATTATGATACATCAGTGTCCTCCTTTTTTTTGTCATACATGTGAGAATTTACAACTCACTTAGGCTATGCCTAAAGACATTTTAATCACTCACTGAGTGAGAGGACCTGGTTCATTTTTGATCCATCAGTGTCCTTCTCTTTCATACAAAGTTACAACATATTCAGTGACAAGTTTTAAACACTTTGGTTTCACATTTTGAGACCAAGTTTTGATACATCTAAACTTCCTGAATAGCAAACTTTATATTACCCCTTAATACACTCTTCACTCCCTGATGTGGTTAGTTTTCAGTCACCTGATACTACCACTTTAGTGACCTGATGATTCCACATCAGTCCCTGATGAGAAATTATTCTCATCTTACCACCTCCCTGATTAGCTCAGCCCGAAACAACAACAACCACAGCCTATCCACTGATTTCTTACATATCAGTGAGTGATTTCTTTATCACTTGTTGGACCCACATAAGCCTTCGTTTCCCTTGTGTAACCAAAGCTGATTCCTATCACCCCTGATCCTTACCATCTGCTTAACTCCATCACACTGATAAAATTATTATCTTACTGAAAAAAAATTTATCAGTCCACACTTTATCAGTTCACCAAAAACCCATCATATATCTCAGCAAAAACATGTCGATCTACACATATCTCTCAGTTCACCATCCCCCTCAAGCCTGAGCCTGATAATGCGATACCAGGCTATCAGACTCATATTAATCCCATCACTGTGAAACTTCATCATATCAATCAGCTACCTATAATTCCAACAGCTATACATATCAGAAACTTGTATTCCGATATATTCCAAGAAGCTAAAGTATCACAGAACTTTTTAATCCCCTAACCTCAAATCGAAACACTTTTAAGCCATAGTTATAAACCTGTTTCAAGAATAATAACCATCTAAACCGTCTCTTTTTCTTAACAGAGGTCATTAAGAAACACCATTTTCGCCGATGCAGTCGCCGGAGTGTGTGGGTATGGACGGAATTGATTTTGGATGTGGGTTCTTGAGAGTTTGAGATCGTTTAGATGGGTGAGTATCTGTGATGTTGGATTAGATCGGATATGGTGAGCGTGGATCTGAATTGTTTGACCGATTGTATTTTCAATGGGTATTGTGTGTTAGGATATTGGTTTATGGATAGGAGAGAGAGATTTTCTGGATCTTGTTAAGATAGATCGATAGTTTTTTTTTGTGTGAGAGTGATGTTAAAGTGGTTTTTTTGTGTGTGATAATAGATCCGTGTTTTGTGGATCTGGGTTTTTTTGTGTGTGTGGATAAGATTTTGGTAGGTGGGGATATGTGGGGATAAGATATGTGTGGTGTGTGGGGCTTCAGGGAGATGTTTGGGTATGTTTGGTGTTTGTCAGTCACCATAAATGTGTCTCTCTCCCTCAAAAATTGCTATATCAGTAGCAGTTTTTGAAGAACACATTTAATTTTTTGAAGATTGTTATCAGTAATCATGCATGGATCTGGCTCATAAGAATGAACCTTAGGCTCTGGTACCACTTGTTGGTCCATGAAATCTGAGTAAAACAAGAACATATTTATTGATAGTGAATAAATTGTTACAAGATTACTCAAAACCTATTAGATTACATGATAACATCTTCAGCTTCTTCAAGGGGATAATTCCGGTAAATCATCCCCTATGGGTACAAATTAATCATCCCAGGTGATAAATAAACTCTCACTGATTCAGTGAGAGGATAGTTCCTATCAACTAATACACTATGTGTATATTATTGTCTATTTAGGAATCCATACTTTTCTCTATTACAACATACAAATATATAAGCAAATAAAACAAGTGCACATGGGTTGGTGGTCCCCATGACTTTTCATTAATGAAAAGTCCCATCACCTTTCTCTTTCTTGAAAGGCACACCAACACTCCTTTTGATGTACTTTATCTGACTTCTATCTTTTCTTGTAGAAGTTCCCGCTCATATTTATCAGTCTGCTTGTAGAGATAGTATCTTCAGGGTCGCTGAGACATTTTTCAATTCTCAGTGATACTGGAGTTGTTTGTAGCTCGTATACTTTACTCACTGACACCGTCTCAGTAAGTAAAGTGTTTCTTCAACGACGGGCTTTTTACAACACTCACTGATTTCTTTATCAGTGAGTTAAGCTATTTTATATTCAAATCCTTGTAGGGTAATTGGGTCAATATTTGACCCAACAAATATTAACATGATTATTATGATTTTCTTTTGTTGTATGATATTTCGCAAGATTAACATGTTTCTTGTTAACTCATGATATGTCAGTTTTGTAATACCCAAAATTTCAAAACGTGCAAAAATTACCAAAATGCCCTTGTAATCTAAAATTCATTCTTAATTAAGTAAAACGCCAAATTAATCCCAAACTCTTGGAAATTTGTACCATATGAAGTAAAATAATTTTTACTTGAACATTATATTATTTTACATGTTATAAAAATATTTGTTACATTATTTAATTATATATAAACCGAATATATTTATTTATTTTACATTATGTTATATTTTCCTACATTAAAATTAAATAAACATGAGATAAATACTAAAAATAATGGGAGAGAATTAGGAAACAGATTTTTTAACCTTATCACATTACTTGGACCAAAATATATCTCCCCCTCCTCTCCTATGCTCGGTCCTATCTATATATTCCTAAAACTATCCCTAAAAGTCAACTAATACACCATCCAAAAATCCCATTCGATCAAATAAATTTCCTAGAGCTGGTACAATATTTTTCGTGGCTTCTACTGAGTTCAAAGAAGATTAGAAAAATAGGAGGTCGAATTTAGGAAGCTTGGTTCGAGTGTTCTTGATTTATTTGTTCAATTTTATTCAGCCGAGAGGTACATAAATTTCCTAGCTCAACATTCTTTTCACCACTTACCCTTATGTAAATTTTGGCTTGTTGACTTCCTTAAATCAAACATTCACAAGCAACCACAAACAATTAATTAAACATCAAATATTTCATTCATATTTTTTAAAAGCTAAAACCGTACATCTAATTATCCAACCTAAATACTAAACATACTATAAACATAAAAACACCATCATCATAAACTGCTTCACTCCATTTCACACCAACTTGTTAGAACCAGAGCTCTCTTCCCTGCTTCCCATCCATTTCTTCCTTTCCTCGAGTCGTTTAATCATAATTTCAAGATCGTGAATCCTCTTTTCTAGATCATAAGGGTCTTCAAACCCATCTTGCTGCTCCATCTGGTTTTGATGCACCACCATATTTTGTTGTTCCACCACATTTTGCTGCTGATCCTCTTCATTTTGCTGTACTACCTCACTTTGAGCCACCTCCGCATCTTGTTGCTCCTCCTCCTCCTCTTCATCTTGTTCCTCATCCTCTTCATCTTGTTCCTCCTCCTCCACTTCATTTACTCCTAAAACCTCATCCCAGTAAAAGTCTTACGCATGCAGCCAGTTCAAAATTGTACTCCTCATCCACGTATCTACCTGCCTATAGGACCCATATTCTACAATAGGTTCATACCCGAAAGCATCAAACACTGCGTCAAACAGCAAATAGTTGTTTAACACAAACTCGTACTCTTCTGCATCATTTTGAAAGTTACCATTATTTGCTGCCATTGTTGAAGTTTTGTTTGAATTGAAAGGATATATGTGTTTGTGTGTGCTCTTTGGTATACAATCGATAGGTATAAATAGGCTGGAGAGGTAGATGAATGGTTCCCAAGACTTTAGGCGGGAAAAGGGACCAAAGGCGCGCCCCAAAAGTAAAATGTGAATTGAAGTTGTACGAAAAAGTCTCCAAGTTTCCTTTTACCAAGTATTGACTTTCCATGTACAATGAGTTGATGCAACAACCAGTTGTATCTCATGCTTTGTGAATAATAAAGTTCCAAACTTAATATTTCTAACTAGTTGTTTGTGATGTTTGGGATGATTTGGGATCGGGTTCATTATTACTGACCCGAGGGAATAAATGTTTGACCGTGACTCGAAAGGAAATAGTAATTCATTTGTTGCGACTTGATATTGACTCGACTTGGACAAAATAAAAGAAAGAAATAAAAACAATTGTTAAATTGAAAGTTGTAGAGATATTTGTTATTAAATTTGGTTAATAACGAAGTAAGGAAATTAGAAGTGTACGTGAGACCATGGTTATTAGGATCCCGATCCTGATCTTAGGATCTTACGATTTTACAATACTGCAAAGCAAAAACGATCCGGATCTTACAAAGGATCTTTAAAAGCTTAAGATGTTATAGGATCCCGATCTTTACCATAGGATCTTAAGTAGGATCCCGATTTTGAAAAACTTGCGTGTGACATTTAGGATAAAAACAGAACACACGAGAGCTATTGGACTATTCGAGACATGTTACCCGTACACTAACATATTTGGATTTATTGGACTATTCATTTGGTTATTATTTGAGTTACGGATTGGTTTAGCGTTTAGGGTTTAGAGTTTATGGCTTTAGGGTTTAGGGTTTATATAAATACTCGTTATATTATAAATTACTCAGGAAATTTATTTTTAATAAAGTCTTTTGACTTGGAAACGTTCGATAAATGAAAGGGTCATGGCGAAATTTTGTTATTTCCAAATATTAATTTTGTCGTAAGTCCAAACTTGTTTTAAATCATAAAACGATTATACCTTGTACTAATAAATGGGATTATGGGAAAATACCGACGATTACCAATCGACTCGTCTTATTTGATATGTTTGTTGTTAGTTATCTCTCTGACTTGTTTTCGCCATCTCGTCTCGACTCGAGTTATCGTCAATACTCTTCTCGACAATTCGGTTATTTGTTTTTTTGGAGTGAGTACTCGTGAGTCCGTGTTCTCTACCGTTACACGAATGATGATACCAAACCCTTTTAAAAGGCTAAAACGAGATTTTTTTCGGAAATGAGAATGATTAACTTTTGAAACCTCTTGCGCATTTGATTTTTTTGGTGAATATCGTGCCGAGTACGTTGCGTTGCGATACGTTGCGTTAAATCATTTGATACGATATTCATTTTCTTTAACTTTTAATTACGAAAAACCGATACCCGCGGGAAACCCGAAAAACCGATGGATAATATTAATCGGGTATCCGGTGGGATATGGAGCGGGTACGGGTATATTATAAGCGGGTTCGGGTACGGGTACACAAAAACCCCCCCACGAACCCGAACTGTTGCCATCCCTAGTTACCGGCTATAGCCGGTTTTCACCGCCACGTCAACACCATTAGCCTTTTTTTTTTCTTTTTTTTTACACTTCTTGGCACGTCCTAGCTAAACCAAAACCCCCACTTCAATAGTCAACCGAAAATTAATCCCTTTACCCGATCAATTGTAAACACACATAATAATCAATAAACCCTAATCAAAACACACATTCTTTTGGCAAACACAAACACGCAAACAATGAATCCAAATAACAACAAAGGCATGTTTTTTAATGTTTTCACATATCAGTTGATGATTCATTGTAAAATAATTAGTAACAGGCTTTTGATCTATAAATGGTGATGTCTAGGGTTGTTATAGATTCTAATGTAAAGCTGTGTGAATTTATTATTGAATATAAAGCTGTGTGAATTTTTAATTTATTCAAGTTTATGCTTTAACAGGTTCAAAGGCAAAAATCCCTAGGTCCAACTTCAAAATCATTTCCAACAAGGTATACTAAAGTTTTTATGTGTTTGTGGCTAAAGTTGTATACCTTTATACCATTAATTAAATTTTTTGAAACACATGGTATGTTGAACTATTATGAGGTATGGGAAAATGCAGATTGGAAGAGAAAGAGCCCTTTCTATTTCTCTAGCGATAAAGAATTTGGTGATGCTGACACAAAAGGGGTAATAATGGTCCATTTAATAAGTGTTGTTTCGCTACTTTTATGACATTCTCCAGACTTAATCCATTATACTCGTTCAACTTGTAGGTAAATGACAAAGTTGAATCCTCTCAAGCTACTCCCAAAACTCAATCCTCTTAAATACCAGTTGAAAAGGCACACAAAATGAAATTTACTCAGGATATTGTCTTGGGACTGCCGTGTAAGAAGATGGTTTAAGGGTTTAGGATATCTATTAACAGCTTTTGTGTTTTGTAAATGGTATTTGGTACTTTAATATGGTAGTAGTAGTTCTGACATTTAATTTGGATAAATGTAATTATTAATGGTACAATAACTGGTAATTAGTAGTTTAACTGTATCTATTTTATAACTGTAATGATAGTATTTTGGTTTGTTAAATGGTAGCAATTTGTGTTCTTGATGTGATGATTGCACAGTTAGATTTAATGGTAGCAGTTTCTGTTGTGTATTTGATGATTGCACATATTTATTTAATGGTAGCAGTTTGTGTTCTTGATTTCATGTTGGTTTATGATTTAATGGTAGCAGTTTGTGTTAAATGGTATCAGTTTGTGTTCATGATCTTGATGTAATTGTGTAAATTTGAGTTCTTGATTTGATATGCAGTTTGTGTTCATGATCTTGGTTCTAGATCTTGGTTCATGATTTGCGATTAAGATAATGATATATAACATTTGGAGCCAAAATTTTGATTTATTCAAGTTTATGCTTTACTGAACAGGTTCAAATTAAAGGCAAAATTTTTAAATAATTCAATTGTTATTTTGAAATTAGAATTTGGAGCCAAAATTTTGAAATCGCCTAATTAGAAGCAATTACCGAGAATAACGTACGATTCATATTCTTCCTATACCCTCTATTCTCTCCTAAAAAAAAAGACTGCAAAGAAAACACAAAAATCAAATCTTCTATCACCATTACTCTCAAAGCCATAATCATTTTCTTTTACCTATTGTTACTCAAGAGTCATGGAAATTCAACCCATTGTTGATAATCTTCTTTTGCTTCTTGCTGATAATGACCATGATGACAACAACTTAGAATATAAATCTGAAAAGTATTCTGATGATGAAGATCTAGATGCGCCTGGAACCAACTAATCAGATCGGATACTAGCTAAGAGAGGCATAACCAGGCTATTTAAGTTTCGCATGAAATATGGCAACCCTGGTGGAATAAAGCTCATGGTAACCTTCGATGCATTGAATAGGGTATCAGGGTTACACAGAGCACTGTTTTCGACTTTTTTAGGAGATCTGGTTCGTGAGCACATAGGTTTGAAGATTCTTCCCTGGAGGAATTTGAATAAAGAATCAAGAGATAAACTATGGATTGAAATCACTGTACATATATACTATTTTTTAACCCAGTACTACATAAGTTTATCTATGCAGTTACATTATGTGCAACTAATTAACAACATTGTGTTAATCTTTGCAGCGATATTTTGATGTTGACGTGACATCCAGAAAACTGGTAATCACTCGTCTTGGTCAACTGCTAAGGAATTTCAGAACGAAGCTCAGAGAAAAATACATTTTGCCCAACCTAAATACACCTTCCAAACTGAATGAAGTCCCGGCCAAGTATAGTGCATTTGTGAAATCAGAAGACTGGGTCGAGTTTGTAAACCACATGACCAACGATGCATAAAAGGTTTTAATTAGTCATCTTTATTTAAGTCTATATGTCATTTCATAATTTTCAGTTTGCAGCATTACCGCATGTAAATGCCTTATGATTTTGTGTTTTTAGGAGATATCTGATAAAGTTAAAATGTCGTGTACCAAAAATATTTATCAGCATAAAATGGGACGAGGTGGATATGTTTATGTGAAAGAGAAAATGGTAAGATTACATGTGTATGCATCCTCATATTTTCGTTTATCTTGTTTTAACTTTACATGTGTATGCATTTGATGTTTATTAGATCAAAAATAAAGAGATTGAAGCAGATAAAGAACCCCCGCGTGGTATAATGTGGTTGAAAGGAAGGGTAAACAAAGACGGCTAATTTCCAGATGATGAGATTAGATCAGTGGGAGATAAACTTGTAAGTTTGACTGCAAATTCTATTATTATGTTTATATACCAGCAGCATTAACTGTGTACTAGCAGTAGTAACTTGTATACGAGCAGTATTAACTGCGTACTAACAGCAGTGACTGTATACTAGCAGTAGTAAACACTAGGCATATTTTTCATTGAAGTTCATGAGCAGCACTAACTCCAGCTGAGCAGCATTGACACAAATATGAGCTGCAGTAACTCTAACAACATCAAGAAGACTTTTGATCCCAGCATTTCCTATATTTTTTGTGCAAAATGAAGCTGATGACCAGATCAAAAAATTGTCTAATGAGATGACAGAAACAAAGAGAATACTTACTCAACTGATGGCACAGTTGAGTCAACAAGGGGTGCAGTTAAATTTGTCATCTCAATTGCCAGTAGCCTCAAATGTAAGCCAACAAGGGTCTACAGATTCCCAATCGCAAGGAAATGTGTCTCCAACACAAGGAGTACCAACAGTATGTATTTCAACATGTTTCTTGATATTCTTTTGTTTAAATAATGCAATGTATTTTATATATACATATAGGAACCTGCTAAAACTGTCAGACTTAAGAAAAAGCCTAAGTCACGACAAAACGGGTCTCCTGATTCCCAATTGGAACAAATTGTGTCTCCAACACAAGCACTGCCAACAGTATGTATTTCAACATGTTTCCTATTATTCTTTTGTTTAAATAATTTCTGATAT
Source organism: Artemisia tridentata subsp. tridentata (assembly GCA_021014915.2). NCBI lineage: Eukaryota > Viridiplantae > Streptophyta > Magnoliopsida > Asterales > Asteraceae > Artemisia > Artemisia tridentata. The sequence goes on along the minus strand of CP139505.1, from coordinate 231,020,140 downwards.
ATACATGAAAAAATTCATTTTTTTAGCCATTTAAGTGCAAACTGTGGCACTTAAAGAAATCAAATATCGTTGCTTTCGGTACATACATGTGTTTTTTCAACCTACATATATATAATTCTTCATATATAATTCAATGTTTGATACAAGCGTCTTTTGTTACTACAGGTTACACCACCAACTACGATGTAAAAGATTAGTGACAACAAATGTGGACCAACAGCACCATCGAAGCGTAAAAGTTATGTCTCTATTGAAGCCCTAAAGCAAGCCAGGCCGGCGAAGAGTCAAAAGTCTTTAAATTATGGTACTTGAGAATTTGATTATGTACGACATTACAATTGTATATTCGGTTCAGTTATATACATTCGAGTTTAATTCAATTTGAATTTTTTTTTTTGTTTTTAATTCTGTTTATATATATATATATATACTCATTCCAGCAGCACTAGCATAGTACTAGTAGTAGTAACTCTGCTTCAGCATGACTAACTTAGTACTAGCAGTAGTAACTCTGCTCCAATAGTACTAACTTAGTAATAGCAGTAGTAACCCTGTGACTAAAAGATGCACTTACATAATATGTTCACGCTTATCAACATTATTGGTAACTCTTTGTTTAATTCGATGTGTGACTAAATATTACCAAATGCCACACAAACTAAAAATTCATGTGACCATTGGATGAACAATAGTCAGGCAAAATACATATTTCTTCACTTTAAACAGCATATGGTCACACTTATTAACACTTTTGGCCACTTTATGTTTAATTGTATGTGACTAAATACCTAAAACAAACATGCTTTGTGTGACTAAATATTACAAAAGGCCACACAAACATAAAATTCAAGTGGCCATTGGATGAACAATAGTCACACAAAATACACATTTCTTCACTTTAAACAGCATATGGTCACACTTGTTAACACTTTTGGCCACTTCTTGCTTAATTGTATGTGACTAAATACCCAAAACAAACATGCTTTGTGTGACTAAATATTACAAAATGCCACACAAACATAAAATTCAAGTGGCCATTGGATGAACGATAGTCACACAAAATACGCATTTCTTCACTTTAAACAGCATATGGTCACACTTGTTAACACTTTTGGCCACTTTTTGCTTAATTGTATGTGACTAAATACCCAAAACAAACATGCTTTGTGTGACTAAATATTACAAAAGGCCACGCAAACATAAAATTCAAGTGGCCATTTGATGAACAATAGTCACACAAAATACACATTTCTTCACATTAAACAGCATATGGTCACACTTGTTAACACTTTTAGCCACTTTTTGCTTAATTGTATGTGACTAAATACCCAAAACAAACATGTTTTGTGTAACTAAATATTACAAAAGGCCACACAAACATAAAATTCAAGTGGCCATTGGATGAACAATAGTCACACAAAATACACATTTCTTCACTTTAAACAGCATATGGTCACACTTATTAACACTTTTGACCACTTTTTGCTTAATTTTATGTGACTAAATACCCAAAACAAACATGCTTTGTGTGACTAAATATTACAAAAGGCCACACAAACATAAAATTCAAGTGGCCATTGGATGAACAATAGTCACACAAATTACACATTTTTTCACTTTAAACAGTATATGGTCACACTTATTAACACTTTTGGCCACTGTTTTTTAAATTGTATGTGACTAACTCCAAAAAAACAACACACGTTGTGTGACTAAATCATAACAAACGTCACATTTATTATATATTCATGTGGCCATAGGACGGGAAATAGTCACAAAAAATACGCATTTACTTGAATAAATCATCTCAAATGTCACATATATTATATATTTATGTGGCCAAAGGACGAATAATAGTTACTCTCAAAAAATATTTGTGTGACTATAAAGTTATTACGGTCACACAAAACTGATTAATCTAACAAAACTTGTGCCTAATTTGTCACACATATTCGGGTTTTGGTCACTCTTTTTCAATGAAAACGGCCACAAACTAAACAATGTGACCATATGCCACCTACGGTGGCGCAACCTTTGGTGACAAAAAAAAAAAAAAAAAAAAAAAAAAAAAAAAAACGAGTGTGACTGTATGTATATCGTCACACATTTTTGGTGTGACGAAATCGCATATCTGTACCAGTGTTATAATTGGGTGTGTGTGTGTATAATGTGTGTTGAACTAAAGGGCTGTAAACATGTGTGATTATTGGCTAATTTAAACCTACGGAACATGTATTGTAATCGGATTAAAAGAATTAGGGTTTGGATAAACATTTTGGTGTTAGTTGCTGTCCAAAATTTGGGTTATATTGATGGGAGTCTAAATTAATGATACTAACATGTTTTTGCATAATTTTTGGGTCTAAACATAAGTTCATGAAGTGTACTATCTGAATATCAAGTTATATAGCCATTAGAGGTCAGGAGGATGGTCTTTTGATTTTTACAAGATTAAGTGTCAAAACTGTATTTTGGATGTCTGAAAATCAGTTGGTGTTTTTGATTTTTAATTCCCAAACCGTGAGGGGTGAAGAGCTATGATTTAACAGGAGTAATACTTAGGATATGTGTGGATTCTTGGAATTTTTGTGGATATTTCTGAAGTGTCAAAATGGGTTGGTTAAGGGAAAACTTTCTGGGTGTTTGTGCAGTTATTTTTCTGGGTAGGTCTGGAAAGATGAATTTTAAAGGGGTATGTTAGGAATATAAATATTCATATGAAGACTCGGTCACCCCGAGTACTCATTAGCATTAAGTAGCTCGTAGGATCATTATTAATAGTTTAGTTATTATAGTATTCGTGGAGTGGGTCAGGTCTTTACCCACTGTCAGCTCACTCTACAGCCCACTTGGGGCACTTATGCTAGTAGTATAAATACCCCTTCCCATGTGTGGGAAGGGTTGGAACTCCTCTCATTTTAATCTAACACATATTCACTTTCTCTCTCTAGTTCCCAACTCTTCTCTTTCTCTCTCTAGATTTTCGGCCAAATCACAACCATTTGTGTGTTATACGTTATTGAATATGCTACAATTGGTATCAAGAGCCATGGTTAGGTTTGAGTGATTGCATATTCACGAATTTGTGGTGTGTTTTTGGCACTTTTGTTTTGTTTTTTGTAGTTCGAATAGAAAGGTGGGTAAAACACTGGTTTGATCTTTGTTTGTGGTGTAACTCATTAAAACTTGGTACTTTCATGTTCACATCGATCTCTAGCATAGTTTCTTGGCATCCTACGGTTGATTTGGTGGTTGTCTTGGATGATTCAAAGTTTTTTCTTGACTGCGGTTTGGCTCTCGGTATAGTGTTCTTAGTTGCGGTTTGTGTAGTTTTTGGTAAGTAGTGGTTGCGGTTTGGGTAATTAAAGTGTGTTTTGACTTTTAACTAAAACGGGAAAGGGACAAAACGCACGGAAAGTGACCTTTTGTCCCTTGCGGTTTGTCTGGTAGTACTGCGTTTTGAGATCCTGCAGTTTGACATTCCTACGTTTTGGAAGTCTTGCGGTTTGAACCTTAAAGTTCTGCGTTTTAGTTTCTGCGGTTTGGACTTCTGCGGTTTGAAATTTCTGCGGTTTGGACTTCTGCGGTTTGACCGTTGCGGTTTGTCTAGTGTGACTACGTTTTGGTTCTTGCAGTTTGCTACTGAAGTAATACTTTTGACTGCGGTTTGACTCAAGCAGTGACTGAGTTTTGATCAGGTCTAGGCATTGAGTTTTGGTCTAAGCTTCTTGACAGAGATTTGTTCAACTCATTACGATAACTCACTACAAGTAATCAAATCACGGTTTATTCTTGATTTTTGTAAAATCCCGCAAAAGAATCTATTTCTCGGTTTAAATCATTGAATTGTAAAATCCTGTGTAAGTTTAAATCATGGAAAGCACTGCTTCTGACGACATTCAAGCTGTCGGGTCCGATACCCGCCCTCCTATGCTTGATAGGACGGATTATGAGTCATGGGCACAAAGAATACGAATCTACTGCTTGGGAAAAGAGAATGGATTTAACATTCTTAAATCCATTGATGAAGGACCATTTCAAAAGGCCAGAGATGCTGTCACTACCAGTGAGGATGGAACTGTCACTCTTGGAATGGACAGGCCACTTACTTACAACGATCTTAATAAGGAAGAAAAGAAGAGGTATGATGCAGACATTAGAGCCTCCAACATCGTGATTCAAGGACTTCCCAAAGATTTTTACAAGCTTATCAACTTCAACACTGAAGCCAAAGCTGTTTGGGACAATGTTAAAATGCTTTTGGCTGGATCTGAACTGACCAAAGAAGATCGTGAATCTCAGCTGTATGATAAGTTTGAGCACTTCAAGATGAGTCCTGGAGAAACCATCACTGACTATTACGTGAGATTTCACAAGCTTGTGAATGACATGAGGATCATCAGGATGACAATGCCAAACATCCAACTCAACTCTAAGTTTGTGAACAACATGACACCCGAGTGGGACAGATTTGTAACTGCAGTGAAGCTCAACAAAGGATTGAGAGAGACAAATTATGAACAGATGTATGCCTACTTACAACAACATGAAAAGCATGCTGCTTATGATCATCTACTGAGGGAAAAACTCAATCCAACAACACCAAATGATCCACTTGCATTTGTTGCAAATGTTTAGCCATTCAATCAATCCTCATCTGATCAAGTTTATCACCAGCCCTCTTCATCACAGAATCAGACATCATTGTACCCTCAATATGCTATGAACTCCCAACTGGACTCAGGATACTCCCATACTGATAAGATGATTGATAATCTTTCCAACTAGGTTTCCTTACTTGTCCAACAGTTCAGAGCAACACTCCCTCAAACCAACAACCAACTTAGAACTTCATCAAACCCACGTAACCAAGCAACTGTGGAGGATGGAAGGGTTGTGGTTCAGAATGTTCAGGGAAGGCAGAATGTGAATCAAAGGAACATAGGTCGGGGTAATATACTGAACAGAGTTGGGAATGCTAATCAGGGACAGGGAAAGCAACCCAAGTGTTACAACTGTGGTGGACTTGGACACATAGCAAGGAACTGCAATCAACCAAATCGCCCACAGAACTCTGACTACTTCAAAGATAAGATGCTGTTGATGCAAGCTCAAGAGTATGGAGTAGCTTTGGATGAAGAAGAGTTATTGTTTCTTGCTGATAATGGGGGGAATACGTTTGATGCTGTGGATGATCAACCAGTTCAAGACTTGGCACTTAATGATCCCAACATCTTCCAAGCTGATGACTGTGATGCTTTTGACTCAGACGTTGATGATGAACCCACTGCTCAAACCATCTTCATGGCTAATCTGTCCTCTGTGGGCCCATCACCACAACAAGCTGGTCCTTTCAAGGCATCAATCATATCTGATGTACTGAAGCTTTATGACACCCATAATATGGTTAATGAACAGAAGATTCCCAACAAAGTACAACAGACAGATGTTATTGAATCAGATACTGTTGATATGGGAAACAGTAATGTTATTTCATATGAACAATATGTGAATCACAATGACGTGTCTGTTGTACCAAGTAGTGCATCTTCTGTTGTAGATAATGCTTGTGAGTTGCATGAGAACACCGTGTTTGTCCCAGATGACACCTTGACCACTAGGCTTAACATCTATAAAGATCAGGTGTACATATATGAACAACGTGCAAAATTTGAGCTAACTGAACGAGAGCAGAAAATGGATAGTCAAATGCGTACATTCATAAAAGAACGTAATTTAAGGGAAGAAACATTGAAAAAGGAGTTATATTCTTTGCGAAAACAAATGTATCAAACTGTTAAACAAAAACAGGAGATTCAAGAGAGTGTAAACACACTAAAACAAGACTTCAAAGAAAAAGAAACAAAACTCTTAAATGATTTCTCCAGACTTAAAACGTTAAAGAATAAGATTGAAAACAAGTTGTACACACAAGACCAAACAAGACAAACTACTCAAATGATTCAAAAGCACAAAAAGTTGTGTGATAAACATAGTGAAAATAATGTAGGTGAACCTAAATTAGCTTTACTTAGGAGTGCTAAAGTAGCCCAACCTGCATTATATGATGGAAATGAACTGCTTAAGCCTGGTCATGCCCCTCCTGAGGTGTCATCATTGGAAGAGAGTAATGAGATAGAAGTAAGAAATAGAGAAAGATTGACTGAAAAAATGAAGGATCCCAAATGTATAGCCAATCGAATCGTAATCAAACCCCATGATTACTATGAGGAAAATCGATTGACTGTTTTTGCACCTTAAACTAAGTTGACGCCTGAACAAATATTTTGGTCTTTGGACGCAGAAAAGAGAAAGGCCGATGAACTTAAAGCCAAAACTCCACCCCTTAGGAAAATTGCGGCTGCAACGGTGTATCCTCTCAATACACCTAAGCACTTAGTTCCTTTAACTCTTCCCACAGAATGTAAAACTCTAATTAGCATATATTTTCTTTGTCAACTATTTGCTGATTTTGATAAAACATGTAAGAAGAGAATTACGCCAACGGGAATTACTGAGGGGGAAAGGGGTTTTGAACTAACAAAACAGTGCTTCTTAACTGAGGTTATTCCATTCTTTAAACTCCTCAAGGAACATTTTGAGGGCATGCAAAAAAACCCTTAAAACTGAAGTGAAAGTGTTGAAAGAAGTGTTTAAAGATATGGAAAATGAGGTGTCCCAAAATGCGATAGAACTTAAGAGTCGTGCGATTGAGAGAAAGAACATTCTCATCACCAATGAGAATTTGATTGCTAGATGTATTGCTCAGGATGTATTTTATACTGCTACTGATTCTACATTAACTGCTTGTCAATTTCATGAGTTGTCTATTGCATTGAATGTTACCCAAAATCGTGTTGTTGAGCTTGAGGCGGAGAATTTGAAATTGCATGAGAAAATTCAAAATGATGACCATGATAACATGGTTAGACGTTTTTCAAAACTAGAGGTTGATAATCTTAATTTGCAATTAAAGTATCAACATTTAGAAGAAAGAATGAAAATCTCAAATGCCAAGACATCTTTGGATGCTCTTGAATTTGATGCATATTTTGAATTAAGCAAATGTGATGAAAAAATTCAAGCTCACACTAACACGATTCAAAAATTGAGGGCCCAAATTGCCCAATTAAAATCGAATAAAAGTGATGTGATTGACACCTATAAACCATCGTCTTCAGATTCTCAGAATTTTCAATATCAAGACACCATCAATAAATTACAATATGAAAATGATTGTTTTCGAGCTGAAAATTCAAAAATCAAACAGCATTACAATGAATTATATGATTTGATTAAGATCATGCGTAACAATCACAACGAAAAGATAAATTCTTTGTTAAATGAGATTGAGAATCTAAAGACTCAAGTGAAAGGGAAAATGCCAGTCATCACCATTGATAATGTTGTTCCAAAGGTTTTTGCTTGTAGTAAGTATGTAATTGATGTTGTCCCTATTTTGCTTTCCTCTTAGGAACAATAGGTCTGCCCATCAAGTATATCTCACTCACCTTAAGGATACCCTTGATACCCTTCGTGAGATTGTAGAAGAGGATAAGATACATAAACCACTTGATAGTGCAGTTGTAGATGCCTGCTTTCTCACTAAACGGTCTCAGGAAATTTTAGAATACGTCATTGGCACAGGCCCTAAGATTGATAACAAGCGAGATAGGTTTAGTGCATCATCCTCTACGACTAAGAACAAGCATGTAACCTTTGATGTACCAATGAAAACATCTGAACCCAGCACATCAAAACCAGAAAAATAAGTGGCAGTGAAACAAACTAATGTTCCCATCATTGCTTCTACAGGAGTAAACTGTGACACTAAAGCTAGCGGGTCAAAGCCTAGTTGCCATGCAAAGAAAGATAGGACTGCGCCAGCTAAGAGTGTTCATGAGAAGAGAGTAGAAGTCCACCCTAGGAACAATAAGTTTGATTTGATCAAAAAGAATCGTGTTGATTCTAGTATTAGCTATAAGCGTACTGTAATTAATTCGAATTCTAATGTTATTTGTAAGACATGTAATGAATGTTTAATTTCTGTTAATCATGATGAATGTGTTGTGTCATTTTTGATGTCTTCTCAACGATCCCCAGTTAAGAATGTTAGGAAACCTGAACTGAGTAAGCAAATTTGGAAAACAATAGGAAAAGTGTTTGCTAATGTCGGTTATCAATGGAGACCCACTGGAAGGAAATTCACTTTAGGAGATCAGTGCCCTTTAACTAGGATAACTAATCATAAAGTAGTGACTGTTAAGGAATGAAAGCCAATTGGTCGAATTTTACCTTTAGTGACACAATGCCCTGTAACTAGGTCAATTGCTGCTACTAGTGATGTTTCCACTATTAATACTATGGTATCTATGAATCTTGTTGTTCCAAAATTTGTGTATGCTAACCAAACGGACCCCAGTTGCACGTGGGGATCCACCTTTTTCAGTTATCCATCGTTGTCTGTTTTCAAATGCAGGTCGTACAAATCGTCCTTTGGTATTTGGACTCAGGCTGCTCAAAACATATGACCGGGGATCGCTCACGGCTCAAGAATTTCGTGAAAAAGTTTATCGAGACAGTTAGATTCGGGAACGACCATTTTGGCGCAATTTCCCGGGTATACTACATGGAAGGACTAGGGCATAACTTATTTTCTGTTGGTCAACTTTGTGATTCCGATCTTGAAGTTGCTTTCAGAAAACACACTTGTTTCGTCAGAGAGTTGGATGGTATTGATCTTCTTAAAGACAGTCGTGGAACCAATCTATACACCCTCTCTATTGAAGAAATGATGAGGTCCTCTCCTATTTGCTTGCTTTCAAAGGCCTCAAAAACCAAATATTGGCTTTGGCACCGTCGTTTAAATCACTTAAACTTCGGCACTATAAATGACCTTTCTTGCAAGGATCTTGTACGAGGCATGCCCAGATTAAAGTTTGAGAAAGATCATCTTTGTTCTGCCTGTCAACTGGGCAAAAGCAAGAAACATACTCACAAACCCAAAATTGTCAACACCATTATGGAAGCTCTTCACCCCCTTCACATGGATCTGTGCGGACCAATGAGAGTATAGAGTATAAATGAGAAGAAATATATTCTTGTGGTGGTCGACGACTACTTTTGGTACGATAGATTAAAGGCTTTTTTGCGTAAACATGAATATAACACAGTTTTCATGAAGGAACTAAATTCACATTCCATCATTGCTCAAATATTTGTCGACGACAATTATATTACGCTCAACTTGTCCAGAAATGTACGATGATCGTTCAATGATCATGCGTGACAAGTTTGAGATGAGCATGATGAGCGAATTAAGTTTATTCCCTAGTCCTCATATAATACTATTTGAAGATAGTATCTTCTTAAATCTAATTATACTAATATATATATATATATATATATATATATATATATATATATATATATATATATATATATATATATATATATATATATATATATATATATATAAGAAATTTAACTTAGAACAATCTTAACCGATGAAAACGCCTATGTCCGCAGAGACGAATCTCATAAGAGACGATGAAGGTGAGTACGCGGATAATTCTAAGTTCAGGGGCATGATAGGTAGTTTACTCTACCTAACGGCAAGTAGGCCCGATATCATGTTTAGTGTCTGCCTTTGTTCCCGCTTCCAAGAGGATCTCAAAACCTCTCATCTTGAAGTGGTTAAGCGTATCTTCTGATACATTAAAAGCACTATACACTTGGGATTATACTATCTCAAGGGGACCGGTGTAGAAACTATTGTCTATGCCGACTCTGATCATGCGGGAGATTATGTGGATTGAAAAAGTAAGAGTGGCATTTGTACCTTCATGGGTTTTTGTCTAACTTCTTGGTTCTCCAAGAAACTAACGACTCTTGCTATCACCACGACTGAAGCCGACTACGTAAGCGCCGTAAAGGCATGTCAACAAGCACTATGGATGAAACAAGCTCTAATCGATTGCGACATCCATCTCGACGACATTCCTATGAAGCGCGACAACCAAGGTGCAATTGACTTGACCAAGAACCCCGTGCAATGCTCGTGTACAAAACACATCAAAATACGTCATCTCCTCCGTCGCGATAATGCCCAAAGAGGAAACATTTCTGTCGAAAAGGTTCCCTCAAAGGACAACATCGTCGACATACTAACCAAAGCATTCAAATAATCCTTCAACTATCTACGTCTAAGTCTATGAATGATGGAACACATCCCGTGAATTTCTTAATTTACTTATGCTCAAAAACATCCTTCGAGTCTCGTCTTATGACTATCTTAATATTTCACTGGAAATATTAAAGCCATCCCTCGTATCCCTCTAATGACTACTTACGTATTTCCTCGAAAATATTAAAGTCATCTCTTATAGTCTAGTTTAGTTCTTTTTGTTAAAAGACTTTATTAGGTATAAACTCTCTCCTCGCGTCAAAAAAGTCTCACTAAATAAGAGAGATTTATTCGTCAAAAATCAAAATGGGACAAAAAATCAGTCTCAGCAGTGCACGGCACCACTAAAGTGGCATGGCACCACAAAATTTAGTGGTACCGTGGTACCGTGCATCTGTTAGTACCCGTTTGCTTTCCCTTTTCGCTCTGTTTACCCATTCAAAACAAAACACCAACTTCCCCTTCTGCTGTCAAAACCGAATATCACACCCTATTCCAATTACAATCTTGTCAATCAAGATCGAGGCATTGCATTTAAAGATTATCAATCACTACATCTTACCCAACATCAATTGTGAGTAAATTAACTTTAATTTCTTTCTAATTTGAGTCTAGGGTTTGTTCATATATATAAAATCGAATTGGGGCTTTTCAATTTTGATTGAATTTTTATGTAATTAGGACTAGGATTAGACAATGTATAACTTACATGATTCCCTAAACATAGGATTTGCATAAACTCACTTATTTTATATACTTTAGTCTGAATTTTACTATTTAAATTGGAATTAGATTAAATATTTTTAGTGGAATCATGTCTAGGATACGTAAAATTGGATTAGGAGTTATTAACATTCAAGCTTTTCAACTTTAAGATTTTTGGCGCCGAATTGTCGCCTTTGCCAAACACCCCAATTCCATTGTTTTCGAAAAATTTCACATAACTAGGATCATGAAACATTTTTCGACTTTTCGTGCATTGTTGATACAAACTAAAAATGTTTTCGCATGCATACATGATCTCACAAATTGATCGAATTACATAACTAATATGTATTCTTCGACATATTTGTTTGAGCAAAAGTGAAGTTAGGAGCGTTTGGGTAATCTCATTATTTTTTTGAGTCGAGATTACCGCACCTCCACATTGTTTGCATATAGGCACACACACTAGAAATGTGATCATCAATAATACAAAAGTTAACACATATATACTTATATATTTTTGTAGGTAACAATGCCTCGTAACGATTACCAAGACACCAAATCCTACATCCCTTTACTAATCGACGATCCAAACATTCCTGATGAGCAAAAAGCTTATCTTCAAAAAGTCCAACATCGATACATACACGAAGGTCGTGTAGTCGATGCTTACTTTGCTCCTTTGGATGTCATAAATGCATGCTTTCCAACAATCGAATTTGATTGTTTATATAAAATAAATAATCAAATTTGTCCTCGTTTCATCCTTGAGTTCTATAGTCGTGTTCGTACCTTCAATGATCTTGAGGGTAATGTCTTCCTAGATTTATGGATTCGAAATCAAAATATCGTTTTGTCCATCACCGAGTTTGGTGACATTATGGGTGTTCCTTCCTATGGTCAATGTGCCTACACAAAAGACCATTCCTTAGAGTCCCTTTACTATCATCTTGAAAGTGAAGGTCCATATCTAATCGAAATTCCCGATCCTTAAACCATAAAGCACCATGTTCAAATCCCTCGTGTCGCCAACACGTACCAAAAACGTGATGGTTCAATAGTCCACCTCGACCCAAACCGTATCTATCTCAAAGAAATTCTTCCCGATCTCAAAATTTGGGAACTCCTACTTCGTGAGAATGTCTTGTCTCTTGCGGGTAACCGGGATCATGTTCCAGCAAGTCTAGACCACATGCTCTATTGCCTTAGTAACGAGGAGCCATGCAACCTCGCATACTATATGGCAAAAAGAATGGCTAACATTCATAGTCGGTCCGATAAGCTCATGTCATACGGTATGTTGCTTACTCGTCTCTTTCGTTGGGTCATGGCTAATTACCCACACCTTGAAAACGTCGACTGCTTCCTTGTTGATCCCATTATGAAACCCCTTGGTGGACCACAACGTCGCACAAAGCAACGTAGTGGCAAAGGGTCAAAACGTGGTCGTAAATCCAATTTCGATGCTACTTTCTCTTCCTCCTCCTTCCATCATGGATCATCATCTCAACCTATGGATGAGGATGATGTTGAAGTGAATGAAGAAGGAACCTCTCGTGCTCGTACTCCTTCACCCGACACATACATTCGCAATCTTGACACGTCAACCTTCACACAAACAACCGACCTTCCTTAAAATAGCACCACTTTAAGCGCTGTAATGCGAAGGCAAACAACGATGTATAATCATCAAGTGTCAATGCACGAGCAAACTATCGGAGGGTTCAAGTCAATTGGGAAGGCACTCAAGGGCATCGGCAACAAGATCAAGAAGTTGGGGAGGTCGAGAGATTGAACAATGTTTTAACGATTACTTAATTAGTATTATTAAACTAATTTTCATGGGGTTTTGGCTACGGCCATATGACATTAACAAACTTGGTCTAACTATAACTTAGGATGATTAACTTGGGATGGGTTGCTTCGGGTGTGTCATTTAATTTTACCACCCGACGGTTTTTAATCAAGTATTATTCTTGGTTAAATTTGGTTTTTATGTTTTTATTTAGTTTCTCTTTTCCTACATGCATTTTCCTTGCATTATCTAAATGATCATATTACTTGCTTGATTGCATGCTTAATAGTAGCCTATATTTAGATAATCACATGTGTTTGTTGGTTGCTAGTTGTGCCCATTGTTATGAAATCTATGTGATTATTCTTTAGTGAATTGAGGCAATATGATTTCCTGCAAATAGTGCCCCTAGAATTACCCATTTAGACAGCCTAAATCTTACAGAACTGGTAAAAACGTCAACAGCAGGTCACGGCACCACTAAATTTAGTGGTACCGTGGGTGATTTGGTGGTACCGTCCCATGGGAATACATTTTTAACTGTTTGCTTTCACTTTTTGACTTCTTTTCCCTTAGATTCTGCAAACATGAGCTGATTCCAACACTCCCAATTCCCTAAACTCATCATCCTACCAACCATGCATGCTTTTGATTTGGCTATTTATGCTTCTATCATGCATTCATCTTCTTAGAATCACTCATTCATCATAAACTCACCATGTCTTCCACCATTGCTACCACCTCACACAAAGCCAAGAAACCAAGACTCAACATCAAACCACCAAAGGAAATACTTCTCATTGATCTTACACTAGATGATGATGAAGAAATTCATACACCATTACCTTCCACCAACTCAACCTCATCAATTTCTACACCATTTTCTCCTTCCAAAACCATTTCTACTAGGCCAACCTCATCATCCTCTTCCACAATTAGGACAACAACACCCTTACTCCCACCTAGTCCTCCTCAACCTTTGGCATTAACATTCACATTATCACCAACAACTCCTCTTGAGCTTGGTTACACCACACCATGATCTTCCGCTTCTCCATCACCATAACCACTAATGGGTCACCCCATTCTCTATCCACTTGAACCACATAGCCAAAGTTGTGCATGTTGTCACCACAACCGAAACCTCATCTTTAACATTAAGGAAGAATTGAACTTCATGTTCTCCTACCTTGAACACTTCCAAACACCACCACAAGGGCCTATCATACCACCTCCTCCACCAACCAATAGCCCAAGTAACTAAACATTTTCATGTTTAGTTTTCAAGAATAAATGATTAGGATTCCCTTTTGGAATTGAATCAAATCTTAGGGCCTCTCAAGTCACTAAAGATTTATGTGTGCTTCTTTGAGTTTATTTTCATGTTTGTATTGTAGTCATGATTTATGTATGACATCTTCATTTTGAATGCATGGGCTCATTGTATGGTTGTTTTATCTTTATAGTTTTTGGCATCTTAGCCTTTTCCTTAATTTATGGTTGGATATTTGTCTTGGTTGCTAAATGTTAGATATTTTATATGTGTCATTTAACCTTGTTTTGTAGTGAGTACCATTGCTCGATTCCTTAGTGTCCTCCAAACGAGGGGGAGTATACATCAAGGGGGAGCCTTTGCGATCTTTATGCTTCGACAAAAAGAGGGAGAAATGGGATATAAACTCATGCTAAAAACTTGTTAAAATTAATCTTTCACTTAAAATGAGTTTTTGTTTTGTCATCATAAAAAAAGGGGGAGATTGTTGATGCAAATAATGTCCTAAAAACGTTATTTATATCTTTCGATAACTCCACGTTTTGATGATAACAAAATGTGAAAACACTTTACGTCAAAATTAACGTAAATAAGTTTTTAGTCGAAATATCCCGTTTCTACGTAAATCACTCTAGGTAAGAACAAACAAACTTACAACTTGACAAATGATCAAAGAAGTGAATTTTTGTTTCAAACTTCACATTTTTTAATGTGACAAAACATTTTTTTCAAAAATATACTTTACAAATTATTTTAGAATTATAAAGAAATGTTTTAATTGGAAAAATAAGTTTAGAAATCATAACAACTATTTTCCCCCCAAATTAGCTCCAAACTTCCCCAAATAAACTTTCATTACTAAAAACAAAAAATGGAGTGTCTTTGTCTGGCACGGTACCACTAAATTTAGTGGTACCGTGTGGTATTTAGTGGTACCGTCCCAATATAACGGGCAAATTTTTTCTGCCTATAAATACTAGCCCACATCACATATTTTGGGCATCTTTTTCACACACAACTTTCTGAGTTTAAAACTCTTATCACATTTACTATCCTTTGATCATTTAGTTAGTTTTCTTTTGTTTAAAGAGTGATCCTATCATCCAACCAAGTGATCAACTTCATTCCTCTACTAGTGCAAGAGAAGAACACAAAGTATCAAGAAGATACAAGGTGTCGTAGTCATAGTGTAGTGCACTTGTAACATTTGTTACATACTTGTTGTATCTTAGCATACACCAAGTTGGTTTTCTTTTGTGTAGTTTGTGAGTGTAGATCATTGTGATATTGTAAAGATCTTGGAAATCTCTTGTAGCTTGTGTGCTTGTGTGTTGATCAAGTGGATCAAGGGTAGATCGGGTAGATCGTGTGAAGTGTGTTGATTGTGTGATTTAGTATGGATCGTGGTAGATTGGTACTAGCTAAGATTAGTACTCGACATTTAGCTTAGTGTCGGAAATAGCGATAAGCGACGTTGTGCGGTTTTCTCCACCTGAAGGGAGCTTTGTTGACATAGTGCTTAGAACTCTCGAGTTGGGTACTCGGGGAGTGGAGTAGGGCGAAGAAGAGCTTCGTGACCGAACTACTATAAATCTATTTGTCTCGGTTTGATATTTCCATCTCATTTCTTTATACTTATTGTTTATGTTAGATAGTATAGCTTAGTGTTCATATTAGTGTTGATTAATTTCACAAAAGAATCGAATCAAAGTTTTTCACAAGTAAAGTTTTATAACTAATGAAAAACCGGTAAAACTATTCAAGCCCCTTTCTAGTTTTTCACAACTTGAAAAAACGATGGACCTTTATTAATAAATTAAGCATTAGCTTTATTAAGTTTTCAAAAACAATAGTAAACATAAAAAATGATAAGTTACCCGCATCGCAAATCAACTTATTTAGAATATTATAAAACGAAACAAGCTTTCATGATCACAATTTTCAATCTTACAAGTATTGAAAATTAAATAATTATATTTTTATTCGATAAATACTAACGTAATACTATATGTATATTTGTATATAGTTATATTTGTATGTATATATATATGTTTCGGGGCGGGGCGGGGATGTTGAAACCCGTCCCCACCCCAAACCCAATAAAAATCCTCATTTCTTTATACTTATTGTTTATATTAGATAGTATAGCTTAGTGTTCATATTGGTGTTGATTGATTTCACAAAAGAATCAAATCAAAGTTTTTCACAAGTAAAATTTTATAACTAACGAAAAATCGGTAAAACTATTCAACCCCCCTTCTAGTTTTCCACAACTTGAAAAAATGATATTAAACATAAAAAATGATAAGTTACCAGCATCGCAAATCAACTTATTTAGAATATTATAACACGAAACAAGCTTTCATGATCACAATTTTCAATCATACAAGTATTGAAAATTAAATAATTATATTTTTATTCGATAAATACTAACATAATACTATATGTATAATTGTATATAGATATATTTGTATGTATATATATGTTTCAGGGCAGGGTGGGGATGTTGAAACCCGTCCCCGCCCCAAACCCAATAAAAATCCCCATTAAAGACCCCCCCCCCCCCCCCCCCCCCCCCCCCCGCGCGTAACCCGATAAGCATGCTCCGCCCCGAAAAGTTCGGGTTTCAGGTTTCCCCATCGGGTTCGGGTTTTTTTGCCACCCCTACTTAAAAGTGTGAAGAATTATTTCTAAATTAAAATCAATACACTTAAAAGTGTGAAGAATTGTTAGAACCCTCACACTTAAAAGTGTGAAAAACTTTCATAAAGCTTCACACATAAAAGTGTGAAAATATTTGCTACACCTAATTGGTTCACACGCATACTAGTGTGAACTTTTTGATTCTTCACACTTTAAAGTGCGGTAACATGCTCTAATAAGTGTAATTATGTTACTATTTTGTAGTAGTGACATTACGAGGTTTCGCCTTTGTCTGTCTCTGAAAGAGAAAAAAATACGCACTTAATGATAAAAATGTCTGATCGCGTCTGAATGAGTTAGATTAAGAAATTGTTAAGAGTTATTTTTAAAAAAACAAAAACCGCCTTAAAAGGCTGCAACTTATAAGTCGTCTTCTGACTACTCCAAAAAGCGAGTTTCTCTCGACGCGCTCAATCTACCTATCTTTCTATGTTTGATTGGTCTTCGCTTAGAACATCTAAACTTAGTTTAGTGTTTGTCTCATCAAATATATACAAAGCTAGAAGGAAAATTTGCATAGAGCTCGAATTTATCACGTTAACAAAATTTAATATCGACTCTCAATGCTTTTGTTAAACAAAAGATTGGCTATTTAATAATTCACATATGGTATTTATTTTTAGTTTAATAATTCCATTTAGTTATTTAAAAGTATTTAAATAATTACGTCTGCATTACCGGTGGGTTGTTGTAGCCGGTCTAGAATGTTTATTAATGCAACCCCATTCTTCACTTTTTCCAACTAAATCTTACACCCTTAAAGTGTTCAATAAATATTCTGTCACATGTATATCTATATCAATCTTTTTAATTTTTATTTTTGATATTTTGTAGATTTCATAATTCTTTTTTGAGTTAATTACAGCCCTAGCCCTCAAAATACACCAAATTTGCGTATTTGGTCATAAATTCTCAAAAATCGCAAGTTTAGTCTCAAACATTTTCATTAATTATGCATTTAGTCAATTTTTGGCGATGCTCGTTACTTTTTCTAGTTAGTCAACACACGTGAGTAGGGGTGTCAGTAGGGTCGGGTTGACCCGACCCGAACACGATAAGGCTTATCTGGTCGGGTTAAAAATCTTATCGGGTTGTGTGACCCAAACCCGATTACCCGACATAGTTATCTGGTCTGGTTAGAGTTGACTGATTTTTTATCGGGTCAACCCGATAAGACCGAATATTATTTTCTCAAAATTCTTTCCCTGACGTTTTATAACCCTTGTTGGAAGAAGACTGGGTACGCGACTCATCTGCCATAAACTTGTTTTATGTATAACCAAGAAATGTGGTGTACAATAATCGTCACACTAAAATTGCATCTACATTTTTGAAGTTTCATTTATTCCCGTGACAAAGATATGGGCTATAATTGCAAACTGAGGTTATTCACATAAACCACTACACTTGCACTTTGTTGTAAAAAGTGCATTTGTAATTTGAACAAATCCATAAACGAGTTTTTGCAATTTTAGTCAATAATGAGTCATAACATAATGTATTAGTGTATTGTTCTATGTGCATTAGGGCTGAGCAATACCGACCGATTCCCGACAACCGATCAAAACCGACCGACGCCCGATTGTCCCAAGACCGAACCAACACCCTTTGGGTCGGTTGTCGGTTCTAGGTTTTAGTGTTTGTCGGTATCGGGTCGGGACGGGTTGGGACGATTCGGGACAAAAACCGAAGAACTATGTGCAGTTTGGGGAAGAAAACCGAAACCGATACCGACCCGAGTCAAACCGAATCAACCCGACACAACACCTATTCGGTTCGGTTTCGGGATAGTGTTTTCATCATTTTCGGGATCAGGATGGGTCGGGACGGGTCGGTATTCGACCCGATGCTCAGCCCTAATGTGCATGAATGATATTCTCTTCATAATGGGTGTTGATATGCACACCATTTTATTTGATAAATACACTATCCTGTACAAGTTATATATCATCTTGAATAACTTGCTCCTTTTCGGGTGCAGATGCAGATGGAGATGTGATTTCATGTATGAGACATGTGTTAGTATCAGGTACCTGAGATAGGCCATCAGTGTCATAAACTGGGACTGTATCACTCATATGAAGTTCTTGCATGTTTGCCATTAACATCATAGCTGCATTAGCTACCAAATTTTCCATTTCATCATCTGAATTAGCAGATGAAGTTGTTTTCATTGTCAGTGAGAGTTCCTCCAGCTTCATCTTTGAGAGCTAGAAGTAATGCTTGCTTGTGAAAGTCACTTCCTCTGACCCTTGGTTAGGACATGCATTAGCTAAATGACCCTAGCCATTACAGTTGTAGCACCTGATCACCGCATTCCAGTTTGTGCATTACCAGTTTCAATGATTTCAACCCTTCTCTAAGGAGCACCTACATTGTTCCTACTTCCACTAGCAGCATTAGACCCTTGTCCATTTCCTGAATTTCTTGCATAACCACCAGTTCTCATCTGACGTCCATAAGATCGATTATGCACTTCAACCCGTCCACCTTGAACAACATCTTGAGTCCTTGGATTAGATGAATTGCGAAGACGATTGTTTAATTTGTTTGCAAATTTGCTGAAGGCTCGAGCAATGAATGCAAATCCTTGATTCAATGTGTTAAATGCTTCCTCTTCTTCCTCATGTG
Source organism: Artemisia tridentata subsp. tridentata (assembly GCA_021014915.2). Lineage (NCBI taxonomy): Eukaryota > Viridiplantae > Streptophyta > Magnoliopsida > Asterales > Asteraceae > Artemisia > Artemisia tridentata. Next base: position 231,000,847 of record CP139505.1, on the reverse strand, counting down.
CTTGTGCATAGTACATTGTGTCTGGTTGTTCATATGGAACAAGTTGAGTTTCAGTTGAGTGTTGTGAAGAATCATATGGAATGATTTGGGTTAAAAGTGATTGTTGATGGTAAGTAAAGTGATGTTGTTGTTGAACAAATGCATGATTCAACTATGGATAGGGAGCTTGATAAGATTGAGCCATAAGTGCTAGTAGGTTCTGAGGTGGTGAAGGTTGATACTGTTGTTCCCTTTACACGCTTAGAGATAACTACAACGTTAATCTAATTGTGTTATGACTGAGATTAATGTAATGATTAATTATAACTGATAAGTAAAACGTAAATATAAAAACACAAAGTTTTTCAACATTTAAATTCTTATTAGAAATCAATCAAAGAATCTATTACCCAAGTGTTTTGCGGAACAAACACTTGGGATTGAATAGACAAGGTATAGTGTGTCTCCTATCTAAACTCAAGCTATGCTTGAGTGGTAACAATATCGACCCACTGAGCTATCTCAGGGATTGGTTACTCTTTGTAGGAGAAAAGGGGTTTTGTGAAAGTCTAAGCTTTTAATGCACAAAACTTAACCCACTTTTCTCCATCTGTTGCTATTTATATACAAACATCAAAGAGTACTGAAGATTAAAATACAACAAGAATAAGAAAGCGTGTCTGACAACTACAACAGTATTTGTCATTTCCAAGAACCAATAGGAATGGGCCAAAAAGTCTTCGAGTGCCAGTTCTGACACTTCTTGACTTTTAGCCGCTTTAGGGATGGTTTGTTTCTGGCCCGATAAGACTTCTCCTTATCTCTTCAAACTCTTCCCGCTCAATCCCGCCTTTCTTTCAGGCTTCAGGTTCTTCAGTCTTTGCCTTCAGTCTTCAGTCTTTAATCACTTATTGTTGTTGAGGAGACTGGGGTTTAGTGAGTTCTTGTCCAACACTCACTTAACCCATTACCTTCTTCTTTGTCTTAAGTAACACTCAGGGAGTTCCGCCTCACTGAGTGGTGAGTCTTTCTTCTTAGACTCGTCCTGAGCATCTTGAAGGTAACTCACTGAGTGACTGTTCACTCAGTGACTTAAGTATGTTTTTGGTTGATTAACACTTAGCTTAATTTGTATTCAAATCTTGTTTTCAGGATGCTTGGGTACTGACTGACCCAACAGATACATTCCACGGAGGGCTCGATCTTTGTCAACTTCAGTTTGATGGTGCTTCAGATAATCATACAACAAACCATACTTCGCATCATGAAGGTTTTTGGCTTGACGAACAAATGTGACATATTTCTGCCAATCTGGACCAAAACAATTGAGAAACTTAGTGTTGATGGCAATTTTTTGTAAGATGATATTGTGTCTGTCCAAGTCATAGATGATGTTCGTAAAGCAATGATAGTATGAGTCTAATGATTCCCGGATCAATCATGAATGTTTCATATGTGTGATAAAGCTTGGACTCCGTGCCATCTTTGTTTAGTTCAGTGCCTTCCATCAAAAGATGTACATGTTCCCACATATCCTTAGCAGTCTTTTGAGCATCAATGCTTCGGTAAATTGGATTAGGTATACCATGAAGAATATACTCCATTGAAAGTTCATCCGCCTTACAGTGAAGTATCTGTTCTGGTGTAAGTTGATTCTCTGGAAAAGTGGTCAAAGTCTCAGGTCTTGGAGGAATAGCGGTTGCATCTCCGGGAATCGTTAAAGTTGACATTTGAAAGGGTCCTTCAAGGATAACTTGCTTCAGATATTTTCCATGAGGTTTCATGAGTTCTATGAACCTTAAAAATCGACTTGCCCGTTGAACATAATTTCCAGGAGTGAGCATTGGAGGTCTTTCTAGTGAACCTGCTTCATTAATTGATTGTTGACTGCTAATAGCTTCACACATTTGATCAAACCAATGTTGTTGTTTTGGTGGAAGAGGTAATGGGTGCATTGGAAATTGTTGTGTAGGGTATGGTTGTTGTTGAGGGAATTGTGGTTGTTGAAAGTATTGTTGTTGTTGCGGAGGAGGGAATGGTTGTCCTTGTTGATGAGGGTAACATGGGTAAGGATTGTAATAAGGATACGGTGGTTGAGACATGATTGGTTAAGTTAACTTATGTTTTGTTATAATGGATCTTGTAGACAATTGTGAAGTGTGTTGTACTAGATGAGATTTGGTTATTGTTGAAGTTCGATGTCACTGTTCACAGATGCAAGTTCGATGACGTTGATTAAGTCCAAGTTCGATAACGTTGACTGGTTGCAAGTTTGATGAAGTAGACTAAGTACAAGTTTGATGTTACTGTTCACAGGTACAAGTTCGATGAAGTTGACTAAGTCCAAATTCGATAATGTTGACTAGTTGTAAGTTCGTTGAAGTAGACTAAGTACAAGTTCGATGAGGTGGGTTTGTAAGTTCAATGAATAATGCAAGTTCGATGAAACTACAAGTTCGATGGAAACTGTAAGTTTTATGAAAGTGCAAGTTCGATGAGATCTAACTAACTTATACAAGCTAGAAGATTTTCCATTACTCGAAGTATTTCACAAGCTTATACAAGCAAGGAAAGTACTGAGTAAACCACAAATCGTGTAGAAGAAGTGCCTTTGAAGAAGTTCGATGAGCCCTTGTTGTCCAAAGTTCGATGAACCCTTAAGATGAAAGTTCGATGAACCCTAACTGTAAGTTCGATGAACCCTTAATGTGAAAGTTTGATGAACCCTAACTGTAAGTTCGATGAAAGGACAGTTTTTTGGAAAATGATTTTAACAACAAAAGACAATCTTCTAAACTATTCCAACCGATCAAAAACCCTTAAAAATACGTAATAAACTAGAAAGTTGCAAACTTTAATCTCAAAACTAGAATTTGAGAAATTTCGATGAGTTTCAAAACCTTAAATTACGTATAAAATGACTTAAAAGCTAAAAGTACTAGACTTTTGACAACTTACCAAGTTTCTAAACACTATAAGAGCCTTAAAACTTTACAAGCTTCAAGAACAAGTGTAAGAAACCAAGATTATGTCATGAAATACCACAAAAACCAAAACGTTTTCAATAAATATGATACGTACTAGCTATAACACACTAAACAATGATCTTTAGGCGTTTGATACCACTTGTTAGGTCACCATAATGTTGTAATCACACAATTATTTAGTGAGAGAAAGTAGAGAGAGAGATTTTGGTATGGAACGTCTAATGCTTATCAATAAAAGAAACTTTATATTTCATCAAATGAGCCAACACTCTTCAAAGAAGAGGATACATAGTATTTATAGAGTATCTTAGTTAGGGCAACGCCTAGCTTATCATTCTAGAACAAAAAACATAGCCCATGGGCCTTCTACAAGGGCCGGCCTTGATAACTAACTTAAAGGCCTAATATCTAAGCAACCTATTACATATTATAATGACCGACACTTGATATTAATTACATGTAATCCCAACACTTACCACACACTCTTCTCTTACATTTAAATTTGAGATATGCCAACCCACACTCTTACACACTTATCTTCCTCTACACACTTCCCTCTCACAAACCTACAATATACGCATTGGAATTATAGTATTCAAATTCATGCTTGTCCCTTACTACACAACATGTGTACTACATTGCTTCTCTTACACTCATTCATCTTACACACTCATAGTTCTCTTCATTTTATGAACCTTCCCCAACACACTTCTATCTTACATCCTCTCACAAACACACTAGAATTTTAAATTCAAATTTTTTTTTTGTTCCCTCCTACAAGACACATATTTACACTCTATGGCATTGCTTCTTACACACTCAATTCTCTTACAATCACCAACTCTTTCATTTTTATTTTGAAATTCAAATTATTGTCCCCTCATTCTATGGCATAGCTTCTTCCACACACTACCCTCTCACAATACACACTTTCTCTTGTTTTTGGATTTGAAATTTGAATTTCAAATTTGGGAGGCAAGGTATTACCCAACATCCATTGTCCAATAGTTCTTTTCTTCCATTTTCATATTAGACTAAACACCTCAATATCTAGTTACACACTTCTCTAAATATTTTTGACACTTGTAATCCTTTGCTAAATGAGTTGGTTGATCTTATCCCACTCTGAGTGTTGAAATGAACATGGAAAGGCCAAAGGCGAAGTGCCCTTGGAGGTATAACAAGAGGTGGTGTAACTGTTGGTTCTCACTTTTATGATATCATTTCACACTAATAAGTTGTAGAGATAGAAAGTGATGTATTGTAGAGAGAGAAAGTAACTAGAGAGAATTTCCCTATCACATTAACAATCAACACCTCTTAAATGAGAGGTTACAAGCTCATATAGTCTAACATAAGATGGACATAAGGAAGTGTGCCATGTTTACTTATCTTGCTAATTCAACATTAACGTAAATACTAAGATTAAACTAGACGGCACACTTCTACTAACATGTAGACTATATTTTACGATTCTAACGAGCTATTACATGACCACATTACAAGACTCATTGACTCGATAATGATCGTCACTTTAAGCGTTCCCAACAATCTCCCCCTAAGGGACGATCATTGAGATCTCTCTTTGATTATATTTATGATCATCACTTTTGCGTTTCCAACAATCTCCCCCTAAAGGGTGATCATTAAGATCTCATTCTGTGACATATGGGTTATGGGTCCATCAATAGAAATGGATGATCATTTAACTTCTTTGATGCTTGTTGTCTTGAACTTTGAGTCTTCGTGTAATAGCTTTGCTAGATTCTTTGTTCCAATCATGCTTTGTGATATTTGTTCTTCGTTCTTGTTCTTGTGATCATTTGTGGTATTCGCATGCCTTTCATCAACGTCTTCATAACTGGTGTCTTTATGTCTTTCCAACATGCTCATACTTCTTGTGAACTTTGAGTTTCATACATTTGCAGTTCCCATTCTTTGACTTTGATCTTTGTCTCTTTACTTAGTAGATTCTTTGACTTTGACGCAGAATCATTCTTAACTTTGCTTTGCTTTGATCTTTGATGAGAACTTTCTTTGAACTTTGCATAACTTTATCATTCATAATGTTGTTGGTATGAGCATGTGGAGCTGAAAGTGAGTTGATGATCATGGTGATGGTAACGGTCTCTCCTTAAGTACCTGCATGAAAACAGTTAGCAATAAAGCATCCGGAACTTACAGGTTCGGACTTCGAGATTGTTAACAGCATAGTGTGAAAACTTTCTCTAATCCTTTCCAAGGCCGTTCCTGAATCGGATGCCCCCAAGAGAGCTAACTCAGATACACCGAAGTGTGTCAACGATTCAGGGTGAGTCGCTGAAGTATGCCGAAGTATCACTCCACGACTGTAGACCATTTGGAACCACCGTGAACACTAAGCATAACCTACAAGGGATTACCGAAGTGACCTGTTGTCAGGGCTGTTTGATGTTGACCCTAGCAGGAATTTCCACTCAATCACTGAGAATCACAATTGTGAGTTCCCTCATGAATGTTCTTGGCAGATTACTAAGATCTGCGTAGGACTCTTGTTATTTACAACTGGTGTCCATAATGTTGAACAAGCAATGTAGAAATATTAAGTTTTCCTAAGAGATCTTTTGATGTATCTCGCGGCTCTAGACTCGATTTAGTGCTTTTTGGTTTTAGTCGTCGGAGGCAAGGAGCACAGTGCCTTCTTTTCAATATCAACTCATCTCGGAATGAGAGATCGATATATTATGAAGGGTTCTCCATGAGAAATGAAACAAGTATCTTTTGAGAGACACTTGAGTGGCTAGAAGGTTTAGTGCAGTGCGTCACTGGGTCCATGACGGCTTAGTCTTGAATACCGGTGTTACCGTAGTAACATCCAGTAGCATATGAATTGAACTCGGTTTCTGCCCTAAGGTTGAACATATGGAGGGCTATTTCTTTTCACCCTTTCATTTACCATTCTTTTTAATTCTTCAACCCTTTCTTTCTCATTTCATTTCTTTACTCCTTTTTTCAATCATACCTAAGGACTTTCTAGTTCTTAAACTATTGGTATTGTCCATGGGTATATCCCTCTGGTTCTGGCGGATCATAGGACGTGTTTCCTATCCTTAGTCACCTTATAACTCCATGACTATCCTATGTTGCCATAAACCAATCATTTGAAAATCTCTCAAAGTGTTTATGATAATAAAACATATTTTGTTAACACTTTGAGAGTTTTGCTTTTTCAGAAATACTCCCCCTTCACATGTGCTCATAAGTTTTTTAAGATAAATTTGCACATGTCGGGTGGAGTTAGCACTTTTTGAATTGATTGATTTTTAGTGAATATGACCGATTTGAGACACGCTTACATCACTAGTTAGAATAGCTTGAAATTATTACCCGTCCTGGTCATATTCAAAGAAAATCTCTCGAAATGGTACACTCTACTCGGACAAGTCCTATTCGAGACATGCTTACATCACTGGATAAACCAGCTTGAAATTATTACCCGTCCAAGACAAGTCTTTTCGATTAATGACAATTAATATTCGTCAATTCATGGGTAGAATCTGAGTCGAGCTCATGCGAGATTTCATACTTTTGGTTACCATATTTTAATCACATTATTATTCTCTCCCTCAAAAATAGCATACTGATGTTGTTTTTGGAAAACTTTTGATTAAAATATGCTTTTTGAGGTTTAAGGGAAGAATTCCACAAGAACGTTTTGTTTTAGAACAAAGATTTGTTTCAAGTACTCCCCCTCAACAAGTGAAATCACTTTTTGAGGTTTTTAAACACGAGAGGGAAAACTTGTTCTTTTGAGCAGAATTTTAAAAAACTTATCAAAATTTTGATTAATTCTACTCAAAAGTAAGAAGCTTTCACTCCTTATATGAGGATTAAGGCACTGAAGCGTACCTCAGGGCCTTCTCTTTACAAGTGCGGGTTGTGCACTGTTATATGTACACAAACCATTAAGCATGATTTTGATGGAACATTTTTTTTTGTTTTGGAAATACTCCCCCTCAAAACTCACATTTGCTTTGAGAATATTAATCTTTTTAAAGTTTGAGGGAAGGAGTCTTCTTGAAGAAAAATTATGAGAGATTTAGAAAATTCAGTTTGAAAAATTCTTGAATAAATTTTGCTTCAAGGTAACTAAAACGTTATACTCTGAAATTTTGAAAAGTTTTGAAAAACCTTTTGAAAATTTTTGAAAATCTTGAGCAAAATTTTGAAAAGTTTTGGAAAACTTTTTGAAATTTTTTGAATAAATGTTTCTCAAGATTAAGAATTTTTTTGATAAACTATGCGTAAGAACTTCTTTTTTGTTAAGATTGTCACAACAAAACGTACAACAGGGTCCTTTCTTTGAAAAAATCGGTGTTATCTAACATTTGATCAACAACCGTTGACTTGAGCTTAAAGATTTTGAAGGTTTTTCTAAAATAGCTCAAGCCAGAGAAGAATTTTCTTTTTGTTTTTAGGATAAGTGCATGCTTCATTTTAAAGAATGGTTTAGCAAGGAACTTTCCTTTCTTTGAAACCTGAGTTGTACACTGTAATTTGTGTACAAGTCGTCATGTTGAAGTCTGAGTCCTTAGCTGAAGTACTAAGAAGTCATAAGAAGTTTAGATTAGACAACAACCTTGGGAACCCATTTAAGCACGGCGCTAAATGGTTTACCAAATTTTGAAATCCATTTGTAAGTTGTGTCAATCTGATTTAAAGATGTTGAATTCCAACGAGGATTGAAAACCGGTGTTTCATTTTGAAATAACACTCGTGGAATTAATGGAGATTTAAAACTCTTTTTCCGTTGAAAATTGTTTGAGAAACCCGGTGTTTCTCTTGGAGTTTTAAAATATGAAGAAGAAGATTTCCATCTAGAGTTGAACCTCATGGGTTCTCTTTGAAAATTTGTTTTTGTGATAAATAGAAACCTTCCTGTATTTGGAATGTACAAAGCAGAGTCATTCTTATGTTGCAGCGAAAGCAATTCTGATAATGAATATTTGAAAGGTTTTGAACAACTTTGCTTTGGTCTCCACACTTTCTTTACTGGTGTAAAACAAGAGTGTAGAGTTTGAAAAACTTGATTTTTTCCATTTCAAGCATTTGGGGGTTTTAAACAACTTTGTTTTGGTCTCCACACTTGCTTTACCGGCGTAAAACGAGAGTGTGGAGTTTGAAAAACTTGAGTCTTTTCTTATGAAGCATTTGGATTTGAAAACTTTTGAGAAGTAAGTGTTTTAGAAAAACTTGGTTTCTTCGAAAACTTCCTTCCTTTTTGCAAAGAATAAGTTGTAAATTGGGAAACCTTTTTCGAAAATGGTTTTGAAGATTCACCCGTATAAACTTCTTCGAAACACTCATTTCTGGTGTTGAAAAATCTGAAATTGGAGCTTTTTCCTTTAATCGGTTAAGAGAATCAAACTTCACTTTTAAAGCATTGTGTGAAGTTCTCAAATCACTGTATTCTTTTTGAAGAAAAAGATGATCTTGGGATGCCAATTTTGATTCTAAAGAGGCAATTTGTTTCAAAAGTTGATATTTTTCAGCTTTAGAATCGTCCGTTTTACGAGCTAATTTCCGTTCGAACTCAATATTTTCTTTTTCAAGTCTTTCAAAATAATTTTCGAATTTGGTCGTTTTGATGAAAAAGTCAGTTTTGTTATCCTCAAAATCGTTTGTTTGTTGAGCTAAAAGCGTTTCAAGCTCAACCACTTTTGTTTGAAGCACATGATATTCATTTTCAATTTCATTTTCAAAAGGATACATTTTCTACCCTGTTTCCTTTTCAAAATCTGGAGTATTAGAATCGAACAGGGGATTTGGAAAGGAAACTTTTGTGATTTGAGACTCAACATTTTTTATTTTCATTGATTCAATCTTTTGCAAAACATTTCCAAAATTTTTATCAGCAAATTCAGACAATTGAGACTTCAAATCTTCAGTCTCTTTTTGTTTCATGTTTGAGTTTTGTGTCTGAACTCGTGAACTTTTGATTGAATCAAACAGATTTTTGTAAATCTGTTTCAAATGCTCAATTTCTTTTTCGTATTTTGCAGTTTGACACTACATTGACACGTTTTCATCATCAAGTTGTTCAAGTTTTGACATCCAAGGGTTTTCAAGAGACTGCTTTTCCTGATTGTGTTGTAAAGCTAGCTCAAAGTCAATGCTATGTGCTTGACATCTTTGAAAATTTTGTTCAAGAGATAATATTTGACGTTTTAGTTTCTCTTGGATGTCGCTTGACTCTTTTAAAATTCTCTCATTTTCGTGTCTCAACATCCTATTTTCCACTTCAAAGTTGTATTCACGATTAGTTTGTGTTTCAAAATCATTTATATGTTTACTATAATTCTCGAGCTTTTCAGTTAACGACGTATTTTGTGCTTTTAGTTCACGATTAACCTCATTACATCGAACAACTTCGTTTTGCATATTCTCAATTGACAAAGCAATTGAAGCACATTCTTGATCATGATTCACATTGTTATGTTCAACCGTACCTCCATTAGGATCCATATGTGGAGTCTCAGGAGTAATATTTCTATCATCCTGATTCACCACTTATGTGTCGTTAATGTACTCAGGTTGTCTATGACTTTGTGTCTCATAAGAAAACACATTATCAAATATATTGATATCATCAGTTGATTGATGTACCTTAACCAATGTGTCTGTACAATGTGAAGGTCCGACATCAGCAGCCGCATTCTTCAAACCATTCTTACTGTTGAGTTTCCCATCAATATGCAGACTGCTGCTTTCTTTCTGATGTTCTGACAATGCATTATGACTCGTGAAAACCAAATTATCATCCGATGTCCCTTCCTCATTGGCCGTTCCCGCTTGTATATGCATCTCCATTTCAATTCTTTCCCGTTCTTTTTCTTTTAACTCTCTTCCGTGCAATTCTTTTTCATTTAACTCATTCTTCTTTTCCAGCATCTCCCTCAGATGAAGTGATCTTGCATTAAGCACCATTTCCAGTATGTTCATTAGTGTAAGCAACTGATCTCTAAAAAATTCAACTTCCATACTAGTGATGCATTCTCTCCATATTTTGCTTGCTGATTCATAATCCGAAGAATTTTTGAGCACTCTAAAATCTATGTAGAGAAACCTTTTTAACTCTGTCTTGAGCGCTCTATATCCTACTATGCAGTCACTTCCCTGTTCAATTTGCTTCTCTATTTTAAAAATGTTGTGCAAGAGTTTCCCTTTGAAGGTTATAAAGTCTATTTCAGATCCAAACAATGTTTCAAAAGCTCAATGAAACGACGTACCCCATAATGGTAACCTTGCTTCTGAGAGGGCCACACATTGAAGCTTAACTGGTTCAAAATGTGACAAACAATTTTCCTTTGAATGGATGGCTTTTTGCACAACTATAGGCATCTTTCTCTCTTGTGAACTTGATTCCATTTAATTTTGGTGTGAAATGAAAAATGGATCTTGTAGACGATAAAGAAGTAAGATTGTGTTTTTCAAATGAATCTTTGGTAATCATTCACGATTTCACAATAACGAACACAGTATTTATATCCACACGAACCCAAAAATTCAACTCAAATAAATAATCAATCTCAGATTATCGAAGCTCGAGTAAAACCGTAGTCCAAAAGATTATATCAACAATTTATCCCTTCAATCAAATTCTTAAACCAAATAATATACAAAATACACCAAATTCGTCCCTTGTCAATTTATCAGCCCAAGATAATAAATGAAATGCCAGTCCAAGACTTTAACACAACGAGCCCACGAGCCCAACACCAAAATCCAAATCGTCTCTTGTTGGAAAGACAGCCCACGAGCCCAATCAAGAGAAAAAAAACAGATAATCAAATTCGTCCAACAAAATTTACCCTAATGTTCGGGTATATAACACCACTTAATCACCAATACCCTAATTTCACTAATCCTAATCTCTAACACAAATAATACGCAGTCACCAACACAAAAAATATTTTCTTCAAACATTAACAACAAACCTCATATATGTGTTTCTTGTGATAATCGAACACTAATCAACACCAAACTTTTCTGTCTTTCCTTGCGGCATCAAGATCTTTATAATATTACGGGTAGGTTCTTTGATGTGTTGTATATTGTTTTTCTGTTAATCGAACAAAAAAGGAGAATGAAACGGCTTCGTTTTGTTATTTTCTTTGAAAGTTCGTATATTTCAATGAAGCATCGCTTCTCACGGATCTGTGATGTAAACTCTCTTGTGGTTTTGTTCTTTTGGACAAGTCTTGGAATTCACAAAGAGATAAAAATGAGATCTTTAATTGTGTTATTTACTTTTTCTTTTCGATTCTAGGTAGATGTTCGTGATTTGTTCCTTGTTTACTTTGAATCAAGGCAAAGGAAGAATATGAGCAAACTTGTTCTTGTTCTTTCTTTTTTGGCTCTCGAAAATTAAAAGAAGCTTGTCTTCATAAAAGATCTGTGATGTGATTGTTCTTAACACAAATGATCTTCAAAGATCCATACACCAATAGAACAAATCTGAGATCTTTCTTCCTTTTGGTTTTGAAACTGAGATGGGGTTAGTCTAAGATTGAGGTTGATTTTTGTTTAAGATCTATGATGGTTGATGATTACACACAAAAATCTTTTAAGATTTGGTACTACAAGTGTAACAAAAACTGATATCGTCTTCTTTTACTTTATGTATCTTGTTATGTGTTGACGTTTTGATTTAAACCGATCAAAAGAGAAATGGTAACATGCTTGTTTGTTTTATCTTTAAAGCTTTCTGATATTAACAAGAAGTGTAAGCTTCTAACACGGATCGATGATGGTGAGTCTCTTGTGAGTTAGTCTTGGGACAAATCTTGGATTGCATAAGAGATAACTGAGATCTATGGTTTTCTTTGCGTGAGACTATCCTTGTGTGCTACCTTTTTGTACTTTGAACGAATGAAAGAGATGATTGAAACTGATTTGTTTTGGTTATTTCTTTGAAAGATTCGGATATTATAAAGTTATGGATCTATGATGGAAACCAGTTCACACAAAAGTCTTTGAAAGATTTGAATTACAAGTGAACTAATCTGAGATTTTGAGTTATTGTTCTTTTAATTTCTTGATTGGTTTAGGATTTTAGTAGTTATCAGCACCTCGACTTCTATTCTTTTCTTTAGTTTTCAGTTTTTGACTTTTGACTTTTAATTTCTTACTCGAAGAAAAGTTAAAATTCCTTACTCGAAAAGTCTGTAATTCCTTACTCGAAGAGTTAAAAATTCCTTACTCGAAGAGTCCTTAGTCAAAGAGTATAAATCCTTACTCGAAGAGTCCTTAGTCGAAGAGTATAAATCCTTACTTGAAGAGTCCTTAGTCGAAGAGTATAAATCCTTACACGAAGAATAATACTTAGGAAGGTCTGATTTCCTAACTCGGAAAATGTAAACAGACCTTGTTACTCGAAAACAAAGAACCTTACTCGAAGAAGTCTTCTAACTCGAAGAATTGCTACTCTTACTCGAAGATCTTCAATCTTACTCGAAAATCTTCAAGCTTACTCGAAAAGTTTAAAGGCTTACTCGAAAAATTTAATGCTTACTCGAAGAAAACGAAAGTAAATGCAGATTTACTACTTAAAATATGTGTTATAATCCTATCTTTTTTTCAATACTAACTTAAAAGTAGCATATCTACAGTAAAAAAATCCAAACTTTTACTGTTTTACTCGAACAGAATAAGCTCAGATCTAGATTTTTTGGACTTTAAAAACTGCTTATTGGACTCGAGATAAGACAAATTAAAACAAAAACACTTCTAAATCATCTTCTAGCACTTGATACCAATTGTGGGTTCTCACTTTAATGATATCATTTCACACTAATAAGTTGTAGAGATAGAAAGTGATGTATTGTAGAGAGAGAAAGTAACCAAAGAGAATATCTCTATCACATTAACAACCAACACCTCTCAAATGAGAGGCTACAAGCTTATATAGTCTAACATAAGATGGACATAAGGAAGTGTGCCATGTTTACTTATCTTACTAATTCAACATTAACGTAAATACTAAGACTAAACTAGACGGCACACTTCTACTAACATGTAGACTATATTTTTACGATTCTAACGAGCTATTACATGACCATATTACAAGACTCATTGACTCAATAATGATCGTCACCTTAAGCGTTCCCAACAGTAACACCCTGACTTTTATATGTATTAGTAACAGACTTTTATATTGCTATTAGAATATTAGGAAAGTCTTCCCATTAGTTTTTATTAGAAATAAGGACTTTCAGTGGAAATAGTTAACAGAAAAGGATTAACGGTGCAAAATATTTAATGCCAGGGCCTAACGGTCTAAAGTATACTTTTTAGGAAGAATTACTAAATTGCCCTTGTGGACTTATAAAATTAATAATCCGTGAAGTAACCAAAAACACACATGTGTATGTGTGTGTGTGTGTGTGTGTTTGGACATGGCACATAAAGGGGAAAAATGAGAAATTTTCTTATTAAGAAAATCAAGTACAAGGGCTGAAGGAATTGGTGCAAGTGTGTTGGTGATGAAGCTAGGTGTTGATGGTGTTTTGATGTGTTTTTCTAAGTTACCAAGTGATAGGATTAATCAAGGTTAGTAAGTTTTCTTGCCCTAAATAAAAAATATGTTAATTTAAGGTTATGATAATGTGAAGTTTTATGATCATAGATGATGATATCATGAATCATGGATTATGTTAGCATGTTTTATGAATCATAATTAGCTATGTTTCTGAATTTCTGAGAGTTTATATGTGGAAGAATTAGCTAGTTCATAGCTTATAATGAAGATGATGTTTAGTTTATAAATTGAAGGGGGTGTTTGGCACAAGGCCGAAATAATTTTTAAATTAGCAAAATTGCTTATTGGACCTGTTGAAAAGTGATCTTAATATATTTATATGAGTTTGCTTATGATTAGAATATTTTATGTTTGGTTTTGGGTCATTTTGAACATGTTTAAAAGTAAGACAGCATGTGCGCAGAATTTTGTGCCATGTTAGAAGGATTGTAGAAAACTAACCATATGTCAGATTAAGTTGAGGTCAAAACTAAAACTGTAATCCTCTAAGTCTACTTTAGTTGTTATGTAGAAAGTTTTGGTTAATTCTATAGTTAAACTAGTCTAAATTACGATTTAGTGCAGCAAGTTCAAATGCTGAAAAAATGCAGCATGCGGAACAAATTGATGATCTTCCAGAGAATTTGGATGCCTTCTATGACATGTATGATATCAAGCTCCAAGGTCTTGGCAAGAAGTAATTTGGTCTTCATAGGAGTTTTATGTTTATGTTATGACTAGTTCTAGGTGCATCTTTTGTTTCTAGAATTGTATGTGCTTATGGCATGTCATAAGCACTAGATTTAGGTGTTTATCAAGCTTATTAGCTTGAGGTTAATATGGTACTTCAGCCATATTCCATTTGTAAATAACTATTTCGGTTTTAATATGTTTACCAGGGTGGAAGATTTTACCCCAAAAAAATTTACCGAGTCAACCATAGCTCCATTCGAGGCATTCCAAACATTTTTGGAAAGCCAAAAGAGTCTACTTTCATGTAAAATTAGCCTCATGAGCTGGTTCAAGGTCTAAGACAGTCAAAAAGGTTAAGGTGCAGGCTGTTGAAGAATTAATAGTGTGGTTTAGCTATGTGCTTTATTGTCCAATAGTTGTTATGTGTTTATGCAAGTTCGGGTGAATTTTAGTTTACGTTTCAAGCGTATATGATCATGTTTATGTGTTAATAGTCTATGTGTGCATCTATCATGATTTAGGTGCTCGTAACATGTGCGTAGATTGCTAGCTTGCATACTATGTTCAAAGTGAGAAACGGATTTAGTTTCATGTTGTAAGATTTGACAAGATGTTAGAACATGTGTGATGAGGTTTGATCCCAGTTATGCACTTGATCGAATCCCTTAGTTTGTAAAGGTTTAGCTATGCTAGATAAATCTAACACAACTAGGTATAGAAACTGTCTTGATATATATTAAAGTTTATGCGGAATCTAAACTTTAATCGTAAGAAGAACTTAATATTGAATTATCAGTAAACAATTAATATCAAACAAAACACTTCAATATTATTAATAATACGTATACTCAAAAGTATTAGGGTTTACAACCTTGAAGTTTTCTAAAGAATCATAATAATCCGTATCAATCTCTATGCCCTAGGACCTCCTTTTATAGACTAAGGAGTCCTAGTCGGCTTACAATTACTTGCTATACAAGATAAATCTCTATAGAATCTTTTCTACATTTATCTAACCGACTATACAAGTTTATCTCATAAGCAGTACAAACTAAACACACTAGCAGTTGTATCTCTAACTCTAGCAATTGTAACTCTTCAACAATAGCAAGTTAGAACTAGCAGTATTAACTTTTCTTCTAGCAGCACTAACTACTTAGAATATTTTCCTTCAATTTCAGTAGCAGTTGTAACTTTGAAAGCAGTTGTAACTCAGAACTGGCACCAGTAACATTTAGTCTAGTAGTAGTAACCACTTAGTGTATTTTCTTGAACATCATCAGCAACACTAGCGATTGTTTGTTGGAGGACCTCTATATGATGACATAACTTACCATATTGAGGCTTCAAAGGTTTGGACTTGCTATATTTACAATGAAACCACTTAAATTTACAGATTCATGTGATTTATCAGCAACGAAGTCATAAATTTGTGTCAGATTTTAGTCTACATGTATAGCTGGTTTACTAAACCTGTCTTTTTCTTGCGATAGTCTGGCTATCATGTAAAGAAAATAGGCGCCAATTCCTTTTCCTGTCAGAAGCTTGGTCAAATCTCTGTACACATACATTCTAAAGAAGATGGAAGAGAGTTATTTCCCTCCGTTCTATTATCATTGAGTGGTGAAGATGGTTATAGAAATAATTCAATATCTGCTGCTGGTGGAAGTTTTGTATTTGATAATTTGTTTCCTGGGAGCTTTTATCTCCGCCCACTGTTAAAGGTACTTGCTTTTTTTCATCTTATTTTCGTGATATGAAGTAAAAATGCTTTGTAATTAAGATCATTAATCGCTGCTGAATTTCTACGAGTATGCTTTCTCGCCGGCAGCACAGGCAATTGAACTTGGTTCTGGGGAGGCTAAGAAAGTTGTGTTCCAAGCTATACGTGTTGCTTATAGGTATCTTTTTGTTCTCACTATTGACTCAAGCTGTGGTAAGAAGAGTAAAACCAGACTAGCTGGGCTGGTGTATTTTGTAAAGTTATGGCCAGAAATTGCCACATGTTCAGCCAAGTTCATTTAGATTAAGTGCATCCTTTGTCTCATGATATTTTCCTAGGGTGTGCTGATATTTTAGGCTTCATTATAGCATCTAATAGTTGGTTTTTATGAGCATACAAACATACACTAGCTTAAAGAATTACTTAAAAGTAAAAAGGCTATTTACTTTTAAAAGCTCTCCATAAAAAATATATTCCTCATGTTCTCCCACATAAAAATCATCAAGGGTTTGTCATTTAGTAGAGTACCTAAGTTGACAAAAAAAGTGAAAGTACAGATGACAAACATCACACAACCTAAAGTCCTTAATTGTGATATAAAAGAGTGGCTTTTACACTTCTACTGCATGCAGGGTCACGTTATAGAGTCCCACTCCCTTTTGCAGTTTTGCCTGTATAAAAATGGTAGCATACTCTCAAGGAAATAAACTTCTAAAATTGAAAAGAAGCACCAATTGAGTTGCAACATATATTGTTTTCTTGTCATGCACATGCAAGTTTTAACTATTCGGATACATCATCTATTTTTCCCTTTCAGTGCCATGGGTGTTGTGACTCTGTTATCTGGTCAACCAAAAGAAGGTGTTTCAGTTGAGGTGCGTGCTGACTTAAAAGGCTATTATGAGGAGACAGTAACAGATTCATCAGGAAGTTATCGCCTAAGGGGACTCCATCCTGATACCTCATACACAATTAGAGTAGTAGCAAAGAACAATGGGTTCGACAGCTCTAGGATCGAACGTGCTTCTCCAGACTCTGTTGTGGTCAATGTAAGTTGTGGATACCATATATGCATATATGATCCCTGTGGTTTGCTTAACTTTACAAAATTTGTTCTACATCGATACTAATTACGGAAATGATATCTAGAAACATTTTTGCTTTCATGTTCTCAAGTATGTAATGAAATTCACTATTGGTTCCCCTAGTATGTTCAATAATTACGGAAACATTTTATTTGTTGAACTTTTCAATAATTACGGAAATGATATCTAGAAACATTTTTGCTTTCATGTTCTCAAGTATGTAATGAAATTCACTATTGGTTCCCCTAGTATGTTCTCCCTCTGTCCCAAGATAACTGTCCACGAAGTTCAAGAAACGTTTAATAATTACAACTTTAATTTTTCAAATTGACATTCTTACCATTTGACCAATACTTGATGCTTTTTGTAGTTTTCTAATTATAGTTTTGGTCAAGGGTAGTACGGGAAATTCACTCTTTTATACCTATTTGTTGAACTTTTCAATAAGTAGACAATTATGTTTGAACATATCAAAATACTTAGATGGACAATAGTTTTACCGTTCAAAAAAAAGATGGACAATAGTTTTGGGACAGAGGGAGTTTCAAGTTTCCAGTTTTGTCTTAAAGAATAAAAGGATGAAGGACTAGATAATGATATATAGCAAACCATATCTGTAACTATATGCAAACTACAGGTTCTATTTGTGTAGTTTACTCTTTTGAAAATAAAGACATCTGATATCCGAAAAAAGTAACATACTCCATGAAACAATTGTGCTCGTTTATTATAAGTACATGTGAAAAGCTCACCTCAAGCATGAGCTGACAATAACCATTTGCATCCAATAACTTCAGATTACTTTCTTTATGCTCATAAAATAGGATGAGTAATGTGTCCATTAAACCTTCAACAAGAATTCCAAGGGTCTTGTCAAGCAATGGTTCACAACCAGCAAAAACCTGCAATAAAGATTTACATTCATTTTCAGGAATTGTTATCCCTCGTGATTATTAGGATAAATCTAAGGGTAACAATAGTATATGAATGGGTTGATTTTGGGATTTTTTAATATCTAACGGGTCAAAAGGTATAAAAACCTCCTAATCATGTTATTTTAAAGGTCAATTATTAAACACACCACCCATTATGCAACCCAGCATTTTGGCTCCTCTACATAATATGAGAGATAAAAAGCTTAGTATAGAACATGCCTCTGCATGGACAACGACAAGAGTATGCATTAATTCCACAGCAGGGTCCCGCACACCCTACGCAACAAGAAAATGTTTGAACATAACTGAAGCATGTGTGATGTAAGATTAATAACGATTAAAATATGCTCACTTATACAGCTGGAGCTCCTCCCCAGTGTAATCCAGCATCTAACAAGTAGTTTGTAGCAGCTGTTCTAATATAATGTGCCTAAGACAATAATTACAACTTTCAAGAACTTGCTTCAGAATAACGTAAACTTGATAAAGCTAATAAGCCCATTTATAATTGGTATGCATGTGCCAATTGTAACCAGTAAGATACACAAGAAGGTGTAAAATGATCTTGTCATTTACCTTTGCATAAGTATACTGATCGAGAACTTTCTCTTCAAGTGCAGTGAAAGCTGCCTCTAGTTCTTCTCTGTCCTTATCGTCGTCTTCTTCTCCTCCCCTGCAATTTAGATAAGCGCTAATACATGAAACATGAGAAAGATATTCAAGCATGACAAGCCATAAATACATAACATCTAGTAGCCAATAATATGACCTACAATGCATTATTAATAAATATAACCTTGTTATTCATTTAATTCAGAAAACTTGATTATTGTTAGAAAACTATTAACATTTTTTTCTCTGGAATATAATTTTATACAGAAAGTGTATCGGAAGATCCGATCAACCCATTACTCAACCTCTGCTCTTCCCATTTTGTCACCTCTAGTCATACAATCCGCATTCTACATACCTAGACTTGAGCCAAACATGTTTGTACTTATTGTACATTTCACGAGAAAGATCATCTTTGCAAAATCCAATATTACTCAAAACCATCAATAATTGTTGGTGTGGATCACTAATACATCCCGGGCGATGATAAGATAAATTTTCTTCGACATAATCATAATAGTCTTTGTTTGACATATTTTCACCAAGCTCGCCTCCAATCTGGCCTAATACAATGCACGGTAAGTGTTGATAATAATTAGCATAACTCTAATACACATCCAAATAACTTGATATGTTCCATACCCGCAAAACCAAGTAGGCAGTTAAAAAATGAAGGCCTCACTGATTCTTGAGCTTCATGAAGTAGCAATAAAGTATCTTCTGATGTGGCTTCATTGCTTAATGACCTAATCATCCTGTAAAAAGAATTGTCAGATTTTTTTTTTATTTAGTTCTTGTAGTTTGATGAATAACGAATAGGGATATACTAATGTTCTTTTACTATTGAAGTTTAAACATGCTATGTTTAATGTTATATCACTCATCACTCTCCCTGCGGCGAAAAAAAACGATTCCCTAAAGTTTCGATTAACACCTTGAAACGATTCTATCCAATCTCTTAAGGCTTAATTTCTCATTCACGTGGTCTATTGAATATTATTGGTTGGTTATAATCGTGGGTTGGTGCACTTATAATTGTTTTTTTTTTTTTGCGTTAGTGAATTGTTCATTGTTCCTACCGATTTATTCTTATTATAATCATACGTGGGTCAGTGTTTGCATGGTTATATCCAACTTTTGATTATCTTAATCGTGGGGGGGGGGGGGGGGGTTTGCATGCATTAACATCTACTTCGATTATAATATTTTTGATCGCTACTTTGGGTTTTTTGTTAAGTCGGTTCTTCTTGTTTTATTGTGCAATCATTACTATATATCTGGAATGACTTCTCGGTCTTGATTCACTTGCTGTTTCATTCATTAAGTGTTATTGATCGACATCTGCTATGGGTTGATTCATGTGCTTATATTGCCTATAAACCCTAGTTCATACTAGGGTTTTATCTGTTTGCACCGATTGCATTGTTTATGGTTTAATCTGCCTGTTTGAGGTATACCTTATTATTACGTGTTATTTTTTAGTTGGCTGCTGTGATGGAACGATTGGGAGAGATGAACGTTGAACTTTTACGCTCAGTAAAAGCTAAGATGAATGAAAGGGATGCTCGCTTGGAAAAGTTAGAGGGGAACGCCAGTGTTCCTCAACCCAAGAAAGCAACGAGGGTTGTGGTTAACCCAAGTGACTCGGTTAGTGTCACTTCTTCCTCGGGACATTCTGTTCCCAAGGTAAAAATTTCTCATACTCATGATGATGTTCCACATGTTACTAAGGATGGATCGGTTTTTGAAAATGCTCCCCAATCCACGAACTTTGATGTGGCTAATGTTTCTGCCGTTGGGAGTATGGATAATGATTCTGGTCTTAATGGTTTTACTGGTCTAGATTATATCAAAGCTTTGTTTGGTGATGTGTTGATTACTAGCAATGTGGATGCTCATTATTTCCTTCAGGGAATTGAAGAGGGAAAATATCCAATATGGGATTTGTTGGATAATGAAGTTCGTACAAGGGTCATGGATGAATTAAGAGGTCTTTGTGTGCAGTTCACGGCTCAAGAAGCTCCTAATACCGGACCCTTATATGAAGGTGTTAACATATCTATTCCACGTAATGTAGTTGAAAAGGTAAATTCTCGTTTGGAATACACTCTCTATGGCTACTTTATTGGTAAAAGAATGGCGTTTCCTGTTGTTGAGTATTATGCTAGGACTAACTGGGCGAAACATGGTCTAAAAAGGATTATGATGAATTCCAAAGGTTTCTTTTTCTTTAAATTTGATACATTGGTTGGTTTAGAAGCTGTTTTGGAAGGAGGCCCTTGGATGATACGCAAATCTCCAATTATTCTTAAGAAATGGTCCATGGATACTTGTTTGCGAAAGGATGAACTGACGAGCATTCCGGTTTGGGTCAAATTGCATGATGTTCCTCTCCAAGTATTTGAAGAGGAAGGTATTAGATTGATTACTTCTTTTCTTGGAAAGCTTGTCATGATGGATTCATACACTAGTTCTATGTGTAAGGATTCGTGGGGTAGAAGTAGTTTTGCTAGATGTCTCATTGAGGTCAAATCCGAATCTGATCTTGTAGAGGCTGTGACTATTGGTTTCCCTTCCCTTACTGGGGAGGGTTTTAACAAAGAGAATATACGTGTTGAATATGAATGGAGGCCCCCGGGTGCAACTTATGCAAAAATTTTGGTCATACTCATGATCAATGTCCTAAATAGGTGGTGAGGCCTCCTACACAGGTGGTTACTTCTACTGTTTCTACTTCTCATGTTGTTACTCCTACTGTGGAGTCGGATACTGATGGTTTTCAAAAGGTGGGTAAAAAAAAGAAGAAGGGGAAAGCCAAGGCTACTAATGGGAACCAATCTGTTGGTACTTCGGTTAAACAGTTCAAAATTGTTCCTAAGGCAACTCCTAGTGAACCTAAGAAGGTAGCCCATACTATGGGTAACGCATCTACATCGTCGTCTCAGTTGAAATCTACTGGTAATGCTTCTAAGGAAGTTAATGTTACTACATCTAATCCGTATGCTGCATTGGTGATGGATGATGAAGATGGTGAAGATCTAGTGGTAAATGAGTTTGATGAATCGGCCAATCTTTTTGCTAATATGGGGGCAAGTTCATCTCGCACATTTTCTGCTGGCTAGCTGTTTTTCAGTTCTTTTTCTAGATGCATTTTTGTTTCTAGTTTTGTAAGTGTTTTTGGCATGTCTTAAACACTAGTGTTAGGTGGTTTTCAAGCTTTTTAGCTTGAGGTTAATATGGTACTTCAGCCAGATTCCATTTGTACTTAAACGTTTTTGGTTAATCTATTTACCAGGGTGCAGGATTACTCCCCTTTACCCAAAAAAAATAAACATCCTATGTTAGAATTGCAGCTTTAAGATATATAGGACCTTACATGTCAATCTGATCCATTGTTGATTCCATAACATAACGAAAATCCAACGGTAAGGAAGAAATAGCAGATGAAGATTTATTCCATTCTAAAACAGTCACTGGGACCCACGATTCATTTCTTGATATCTCTTCAATAGAAACTCTCATCCATGAACAAATCCTCACTATATATATTTTTGTTCTCTCGAACAAAAGTGCCCGCAGTGCCTCAACTGTTGTCATGAAAAGTAGTTTAAAGTCAATCAAAAAAAATTCTAAAAATGGAGCAGAAAGTATCAAGAACCTGTATTTGTGGGTGCTGCTTCTTTTGATTCAAAAGCTTGACATGCTTTAGATATATCCATTATTGCATCACTAATATATGGGCAAAGAACATTCGATTCATCAAGATCATGAAACATGTTCTGGACTTGAACAAGAGATAACAGACTTGTCTAATATTACCTTAATGCTAATATACTAATTACGACTAAAATATAAGGGATAATCCGCGCATCTAAGGAAGCCAATCATGTAAACGAAAATAAATCAGTTTTAAGTAAATTAATAGATTCTTAGAAACAACTTATACCTCAGATACATATGCTGATATAGTATCATGTATCATTCCCGACACAACTTCAACAGAATGATTGGAATATCTTCCATCTAACTTTTCCACAGTTTTATTTGTCGAAGTGTTTTTGTTCTATTCAGCAAGGCCCTGGGAAAATGGGTAAATTATTAAACAACTGAATTTGGACCAATTTTAGCACCCACTGTGCTTTCTGGCATAAAAATCCAAACAACTTTTTCATTTGTCACGTTTTAGTCATTGTACATTTTGGTCAATAAAGATGACTTTGTGTTAGGATTCTGCACACGGTTAAGGTGGTTAAACCTTTTGTTCTTTATGTGTATGATATATTGAGTTAATATGATTAAGTACGCGGAATTTACTTAATCACACTTAGAAGGTTATTTTTGTTATGGAAATGGAATGGTTATGATTAGTTCTATGACAAAGAACAATGAAAGTTTTTCACAAAAACGATTCAATATTATTCAAAATAATACGAGTGATCTTTCTATCACTAGGGTTACAAAGACCTTGAATCTTATGTTTTTACAACTTGTGATATTCTTGTGTTTGTTCTATGTCTTAACAGTTATGAGTTCTAATAATAATATACAACTATTCGACATCTACACTTAATATCGAGACAAATATCCTCTTTTATAGTCCAAGAAGATCTTTACAATATTGTTTAAAGTCTAGTCGAACTACTTGAGAGTGTCAGTACATAAGATACAACATGTATCTGCGTGCACAACTTGTTAACTAAGCACATGGGTTAAGATATTATCTACCGTATATTCTTGACTTTAGTACACAAATATCTTTTCAATACTTATCCAACCAGCAGTCTCAACTCAACAGTCCCTTCTTTATAACTACCAGTTAGAACGGTTAGTTATAACTTGAACAGTCCTAAGATATACACCAGCAGTTGGAACTGTTAGAGTATTCTTCTCAGCAGTTGGAACTGTTAATACTTGTAATTCTTGATACTTAATCTTCAGAACATTTAATTCCCAACAATCCTCCCCTAAACATGTGAATCCATTTCAACATGTTTTTGAATTAAATTATGGATTGTGAAGATCTTTCAAATACTTCATAGTCAGACCCTTGATCTGAACTTTCTTCTGTTCTGAGAGATTGAATATCTTTCTCAGTAATTCATCTGCTTTGTTCTTTGACTTTAACAATATAAACCATTGCTCCAATCTTGGACTAAAAGATGGTGCAATTTTCTTGGATGGAGGAATTATAAGAGGCAGTGATGCTGTGTATCTTGGATGCTTGTTTCAACAAGTGAAATCATCTATCAGCATGCCTTTGCAAGTGATGAACAAACGTGGTAAACTGAAATTGAAACTTTTCTTCGTTTGACCTAGATAGAACTTTCTCCTTTGGAATGTTCTTGTCATTTTCAACCTCCATGTCATCATCTTGTATGCTCTTGTCTTTTCCTCCCTTACATTGGGTTTGTCTTCCTTTCTTGGGCTTTTATTTCCTCCCCTGAAGCAAATAAAATTTTATCCTCCCCTATTTGGAAGATCTCTCACCATCATCCTATCATTATCTGATCTACCAATGTGAACTTGTTTTCAGACAATATTGTACATGAATCCATCAATTCCTTAAGAGTTTAAGTTACTGCCCTCATCACTTCTAGGTGTGTTAACTCCTATGAGAGGTGATTCATGGGGCATTTGATTCATGGTCCATCAATGGATGGTTTTAGTGAATCCTTTGAAAATCCTTTTAAGAAACTTTTGCCTTAGCAGTATGGTCATGATTTTAGAATTGAAAAATCATACTGCTTTCAACCATTTTGAAGGGATTAAGTGTATAACAGACACTTAATCAAAATTTCGGTTTAAAGCAACCTCTGGTTGTGTGAGAACCAATGTTTTCAGTTATAAATAATTGCCTGTGTAAAGATAAACCTATTCAAAAGGCTTTCTTGACAGGGTTTCCAGCTCATAGTAATAGTCACCTCTAACACAAGTGTTAGATTCACTTTCACTAGCTGTTCTTTTTATCAGATGTCCTTAGACTTACTCATTATACTTGAAAGTATAAAATGATAGAAAGTGAGTTGAGTCAGTTACTATCTGACCAACTAAGTCATCAATTTAATGTGAAATTTCATACTTAGGTTTCAAGAAAGGAGTTTTAAGGAGTTTTAAAATTCCCAAACTCAGTCCATCATA
Organism: Artemisia tridentata subsp. tridentata; assembly: GCA_021014915.2. NCBI lineage: Eukaryota > Viridiplantae > Streptophyta > Magnoliopsida > Asterales > Asteraceae > Artemisia > Artemisia tridentata. The sequence goes on along the minus strand of CP139505.1, from coordinate 230,976,137 downwards.
AACCTAATATGTCAGCAACTGATATTCTGATTCTGTTGCTTCCATTTCACTTGAAACATCCTTTGTGTTCACATGTTCATACCTGAAATTGTTAGTCTAAAACCAAAAGAACAATGTACAAAGTACTTGTCTTGTATTAGAATAATCATAGGACTAACTGTATGAATAACACAAATTAAATTTGTACTAGTAGCACAAACTTTTGTAATAGTAGTATCTTTTAAAAACTAGCAGCACAAACAAAAATTTATTTACAAAAACACAAAGTTTAAAATCATTGGGGATTAAGCATTCCAATACTTGCTACCAAGTATTGAAACCTTCCAACATCAAAAGCTTTGGTTAGCAGATCTGCAAAATTGAATTCTGAAGCAATTTTAAGTACTTGAATTAATCTTTTCTCATTGCAGTCTCTTATAAAGTGATGTCTAATTTCAATGTGTTTTGTTTTAGAATGTTGCACTGGATTTTTAATAATACAAATTGTACTACTATTATCAATATGAATAACAGTGTTTAAGAAATTGTACCCATAGTCAAGGAGTTGGTTTTGAAGCCATAGAACTTGACCACAGCAACTTGCAGCAGCTATATATTCAGCTTCAGTTGTTGAATTTGCCACACTTGTTTGCTTCTTACACTGCCATGAGACAAGTCTACACCTAAGGAATTGACATCCTCCAGTTGTTGACTTTCTGTCCAAGCTAGCACCAACATAATCACTATCCGAAAATGCTACCAAGTCAAAATGTTACTCTCTAGAATACCATAGACCCAACCTTGGTTGACCCTTGAGATATCTAAAAATTCTCTTGACTGCAGTTAAATGAGAAACCTTTGGAGTAACTTGAAATCTTGCACAAGCACAAACAGAGAACATGATATCAGGTCTAGATGATGTAAGATACATCAAGGAGCCTATCATAGATCTGTAAGTGTGTACATCCACATTTTCTCCATCTAAGTCTTTAAGAAGAGGCTTCTCAGAGTCCATTGGTGTGCTTGCCACTTTTAAATCAGCAAAGTTAAACTTCCTTAGTATTTCAGCAACATATTTATCTTGACTAATAAATATGCCTTCATGTGACTGTTTAACTTGCAAACCCAAAAAGAATGTAAGTTCTCCCATAGAACTCATCTGAAACTTATCATGCATAAGCTTCTTAAACTCTAAACACATCTCCTTCCTAGTAGATCCAAAGATAATGTCATCCACATACACCTGCACTAACAGAAGATCCTTCTTGTGCTGTTTGATGAAAGGTGTCTGATCAATCTTTCCTCTTTGAAATCCATTTTCTAATAAGTAGGAAGCAAGTGTTGCATACCAAGCTCTTGGTGCCTGATGAAGGCCATAGAGAGCTTTAACTACTCTGAACACTTTTTCTGGATGGTCAGGGTCAATGAAGCCTGGAGGTTGTGTAACATACACCTCTTCTTCAATTTTACCATATAAAAATGCACTCTTGACATCCATTTGGTAGACTGTGAAGCCTAAAAATGAAGCATAAGCTAGAAACAGCCTGATTGCCTCAATCCTTGCTACTGGAGCATAAACCTCATCATAGTCTATTCCTTCTTCTTGTGTGTACCCTTGGGCTACTAATCTAGCCTTATTCCTAATCACTATTCCCCTTTCATCCCTTTTATTCTTGAAAACCCATCTAGTGCCAATTACCTTTGCATTCCTAGGTAAATCAACTAGCACCCATACTTTCTGAATCTTGAACTGAAGAAGCTCCTCTTGCATAGCTTCTACCCAGCTTGAATTATCTAAGGCTTTCAGAATATTCTTTGGTTCATCTTGTGAGAGAAAACATACAAACAAGCAAGAGTTTGAAAATTCATGCTGCTTTGAAGCATAAAGGGCATCAAGAAGCCCTTGTTGGTCTGAAGACATCAGTTGTTGTCTTGTCTTCACACCTGACTGTACATCTCCAATCACATTATCTAGGGAGTGGACTTTTTGAATTCTTGTTTGTGGAGTAGAAGGAACTTGATAATTTGATGGAAGATTGTTGAAATCCACCTCATTATCTGAGAATTCTGCTTCTTTCATTTCTGAAGGAACAACAGTTGAATGCTCTGTCTCAACAGTACAAACTGCTTGTGAACTGCTAACTTGACTACCTTGATTCTCAGTTCCATCTTTCTTGCTTTCATCTTCAACACCTTCTTTAGCTTTACTAGAAGAAGATTCATCAGTTGTTGAAGTTGATTCCACACTTGTACTTGACCATATTGGCATCCAAACATGATCTTGGTTTGTCTCCTTTTCTAACCTTGCCTCATCTGTTGCTTGTGAACCTGAAAATTCATTAGTTTCGACAACAATAGGCACATAATTCATTAATTTGTTTAGAGATTCAAGATCAAATAGCCATTTTGGTCCTTGACCTTCTACATTGGATTTGTCCTCTAAAAACTCCACATGTAGATTTTCTTCTACAATCATAGTTCTTTGGTTGTATACTCTAAATGCTTTGCTATTAAGAAAGTATCCAACAAAGAAACCTTCATCTGCTTTACCATCGAATTTTCCTAAATGGTCTAAGGTATTGAGAATTGTCACATGACATCCAAAAGGTCTAAGAAATCCTATTGCAGGAGTTCTACCTCTAAAAAGTTCATATGATGTCTTATTGTGAGGCTGTATAACTAAAACTCTATTTTCGACATAGCAAGCAGTGTTGACTGCTTCAGCCCAAAAAGTTATAGGTAGCTTAGAATCAGCTAACGTAGTTCTAGCAGCTTCAATTAGTGTTCTATTCTTTCTCTCAACAACACCATTCTGTTGTGGTGTTCTATAAACACTAAATTCTCTCCTAATACCTTTCTGTTTGTAGAAATCATCCATAACTCTATTCTTAAACTCTGTCCCATTATCACATCTAATGACTTTCACTTTCTTGTCTACTTGGTTTTCTATCTGTGTAATGAATGTCTTAAGGATGCTTGTAGTCTCATCCTTAGTAGATAGAAAGAAAACCCATGTAAATCTGGTATAGTCATCAATTATAACAAGACAATATCTCTTATGCATTATACTACTTACTGAAACAGGTCCAAATAAGTCCATATGCAGCATAAACAATGATTGATTGATAGAGTTAAAAATCTTGGGCTTACAAGTGGCTTTGTGTTGTTTGCCTTTAAGACAAGCAATGCATGTTTGATCATTTTCAAATCTTTTGTGAGGTAAACCTCTTACCAAACCATTCTTAACAATTTTATTTATGGTTTTGAAGTTAATATGACCAAGCCTTCTATGCCATTTCATTGATTCATCCAATGTGGCCTTTGCAACAAGACAAGTTAAATTCTTTTTAGGAACAATGTTCTTCATGTCTACACTGTACATATTGCCTTTTCTAGGAATTCTAAGAAGTACTTGACTTTCATCAGGCATCTTAAAATCATGAGAAAGTACAAGACATTCAGTCTCACAGAAAAGAACATTGTTCTTTTTGTCACACATTTGTGAGACACTAAAAAGATTATAATTTAGCTCTTTTACATAGAACACATCTTCAAAATCTAAATTTCCAGTTTTAATGGTACCTTTACCGGAAATTTTTCCACCAACACCTCCTCCAAAAGTAACATAGCCTCCATTTATTGATTGAAAATCTGAGAGATAAGACTTGTTGCCTGTCATGTGCCTAGAACATCCACTATCTGAGTATCCTTGATCCTCTTGTTGATCATTTGAATGTTCCTGCACATAAATGAGAAGTATTAGTTTCTTTTGGGGACCCAAGCCATTACGGACTTGGATCCGCCTCTTGCATCAATGTAATTTAATCTTTTAAGGACAGTTGATGCAACATTGGATTTAAGAATCCAACATGCTGAGGCCTTAACAGCATTTTCCCTGTTTTTCCAAGCAGTAGTACTAACTGCTTTCCTAGCAGTTTTAACTGCTGGCTTTGCAGTTTTACTCTTTGGCTTCCAAACTTGTTTTTGGACCACTGCTTTTAATTGAATGGGCCTTGTAACAGTTTTTGGTGCATGTTTTGAAGTTATTTTTGCTCTTTTAACTGTTGGTTTTGGGTTAACAGTCTTAAATGGTCTAGCAGTTGAAACTGCTTGCCTAGCAGTAGAGACTGCTGTTGAAACTGCTCTAGGTTTTATACTTTTGGACTTAGAGTGAAAGTGAGTTTGAGGAGTTTGCCTTTTGAAATTCACCCTATTGTTTTCATAACCAGATACCCAATGGTTGCAGAAAGCTGCAAGATGGTCAAAACTACCACATGTGTAACAAGCTTTGTTATAAAAAGCAAAGTCATCACCTAATTGGTTAGACTTGAGGTTATTCCAATTCCTTTGGTTACCTCTGGGCTTGTTGGTGGTTCTATATTGCTCACAATATCTAACTGGTTGCCTGACATGCTTAATGTTGTGCACACCTCTAGAAGCATGTTCTAGTGCCTGTGTAGTCAAGTGAATGTTTTCATTTTCCTTTTTGACCCTATCATAAGCTTCTCTCAAAAGCTTAATTTCAGCGTCTCTAAAGAATATGTCCTGTTTTAGGAGAGCTTTGTCATCAGAAAAAGCTAATTCATTTTCTTTATAAAATGTGATTTGTTTCTCTAAAGTCTCTAATCCACACTTATAGTTTATAAAGTTTTGAAAAGTGCTGCTTAGCTCTTTCTTTTGATCATCATATTGTTTCATTAAAACCTGTAGAGCATTAAGAGCAGTGCAAGTATTTGAACAAGCTTTATGATTTTGTACCTTAGTAGCAGAAAAAGCCATAAGTGCCATCTGAGCAGGAGTTTCTTCTTCATCTGCCATGAAGCTCCAATCAAAACCTAAGCCATTAATAGCTACCATAGCTTTTGGCTCAATAACCTCCTCTGTTTTGGATTTGTTTCCAAAACCTCTATTCTTGCTATCTTGCTGCCTTGGTCTTCTGCACTCTCTTGAGAAATGACCCATCATGTGGCAGTTATAGCACTCTATATTTGACTTATCAAAACCAGCAGCATCAGTGTTGCTGATTATGAGCTTCTTCCCTGTCTTTTGATAGAACTTCTTGGCCCTCATGCTAAGAAGAGAAATTTGCCATTTTAGATCCATTTCCTCCAGGTCATCTTCATGGATCTCTTGGAGGTCTTCATAGGAGAGCATGGACCCATTGTTTTGACTTGTAAGAAAGGCACAACAAGTCTTTTCATCCAAAATACTTATGGTACTGCTTGATGAACTAGCAGCACCAACATCATCAACAACTTTCACCTCTTCACTTAATTTTGAGGTACTAGGAGTTGACATAAATGCCTTGTTCCCAGTATTAGAACTAGTACCTCCATTCTTCTTCAAATCTTGCTCCACAATCTTGAAGTTGATATACAAGTCCATCAGTTCCATGGTGTCTAGGTCTGGCTTGTTCTTCCAGACAACAACATGCATAGCCCACTCTTCTGGTAAGCTTCTCAGAAATTTTGAGTTCAAATCTTCTTGAGGCATTTCAATCCCAAGAATAGCAAGTTGGCTCACAATATTCTGAAGCCTATTAAACATGTGGTCAAGAGATTCATTGTATGTAGAGGAGAAGTTTTCAAACTGCTGCTTGAGCAGTGTCTTGTGGGTTTTCTTGGTGGCTTCATTTCCACCATACCTGGCAATAATAGCTTCAAATAATGACTTGGCATCTTTGAACTTGCTGAAGTTTAGAAGTTGATCATTGGGAATGGTCATCATCAGCATGCTTCTTGCCTTCAAGTCATTTTTCTTCTTTATTCTATCTTCTGCAGATGTTGGCTTTGTCATGTAGTGGTGGTAGGCTGGTAAGAGTCTCCATCTTCAATGATTTCCCAAAGTGCATAATCTTGCACTTGGAAATATTGCTCTATCCTCAGCCTCCACATCTCAAACTCATTCTGTTTGAGCATGGGAATCTTTGCAGCAACATTTGTCTGAATAGATTCAACGTCCATTTCTTCAGCTTCTTCTTCTAAATCAATAATATCAGCCTGAGCTCTGATACCACTTGTTAGGATTCGACACACGGTTAAGGTGGTTAAACCTTTTGTTCTTTGTGTGTATGATATATTGAGTTAATATGATTAAGTATGCAGAATTTACTTAATCACACTTAGAAGGTTATTTTTGTTATGGAAATGGAATGGTTATGATTAGTTCTATGACAAAGAACAATGAAAGTTTTTCACAAAAACGATTCAATATTATTCAAAATAATACGAGTGATCTTTCTATCACTAGGGTTACAAAGACCTTGAATCTTATGTTTTTACAACTTGTGATATTCTTGTGTTTGTTCTATGTCTTAACAGTTATGAGTTGTAATAATAATATACAACTATTCGACATCTACACTTAATATCGAGACTAAGATCCTCTTTTATAGTCCAAGAAGATCTTTACAATATTGCTTAAAGTCTAGTCGAACTACTTGCTAACTTATCTTGAGAGTGTCAGTACATAAGATACAACATGTATCTGTGTGCACAACTTGTTAACTAAGCACATGTGTTAAGATATTATCTACCGTATATTCTTGACTTTAATACACAAATATCTTTTCAATACTTATCCAACTAGTAGTCTCAACTCAACAGTCCCTTCTTTATAACTACCAGTTAGAACGGTTAGTTATAACTTGAACAGTCCTAAGATATACACCAGCAGTTGGAACTGTTAGAGTATTCTTCTCAGCAGTTGGAACTGTTAATACTTGTAATTCTTGATACTTAATCTTCAGAACATTTAATTCCCAACACTTTGTGTCCTGTTTGGGTCGTTTTGTAACCCGCAATATAAGCATTGTTGTATCATAATTGAAAATTAGTAGATTATAAGCTAAACATTTTATATAAATATATGCATATTTGAAAGCTGGTTTTCTAAAGGTTTTTTGGCACAAACGGGGCACAAAACCATCTTTTGACGACTTAGATGTACAAACTAAGTACAATGACTAACACTAAACATATGAAGAATATATTTTCATTATGCAGAAAATTTCAAAATATGAAAATGATTTTCAAAGCCGAAGTTACTGTCGGAGACTACCTTTGCAAATTTTCCACTTGAAACAGAAAGAGCAACTTTCCAAAAAGGTGGTATATGATGGATAACTACAGCTGTTAATCTTCGTATATACCTTCCTCTAAGAGCATCAAGTTCTTCACTGCCTGAATCACCATGGTGTGAATGTAACAGACTAATATCCACCTACATAACACAAACATTAAAAATACAAATAAATAGGAGTTTAGCCGTTTATTAATAGCAAAAGGAAGTGAAATAGCTCACTGATTCGTGTATGTCCTGCTGAATTTTCTTCCACTTTTCATCCGATAATGCTTTCTCGTGTAGCTTATTTTCCAAGATTTCCATCCTAGTATGATCTATTGCACACACCTCAAGCAAACAGTGAATCCTACGATTCTGATGATTAAAAGATGTCTCAAATATCAGTGTTGGATTTATTAAGAAATGTCAGTTTTTCTATTGACCAAACTTCACCTGTATGCTAAAATAATGTCGCACAGGATCTGACTCAGGTTCTAGCTCTAACAGAAGCCTTACAACATTCTCAAGCTACATAAGATGCAATGACAGATTAGAAAAAATAATGAAAATACGTTAACATAGAAAATATTTAGAAATCCACAAAACCGAATAGAATAATCCTAACAGAATACTTACATTTGTTAGATCTATGTTTGGATCTTCCATTGACTGGTAAAGCATGCCTTTAAACTCATGCATTACCTGTTCAACCTCCTCAGGGACGCGTTTTAGTATTCCAACCTATAACTTACATAATTAGCAAGGAAAGACAGTATTTTACTACAATTCATGATGGCCTATATTTTATAGTGTATTGCTTCCATTTAGAAATTTGGTTCCCTATTTGACACTTTGACAGATTTGTCGAGTTTAAATGATAATACCGATAATGAAATACATAGACGACCTTATGCGTAAAAAGGAAAAAAAATGGCTTTTCAAAAGAAAAAGTGAAGATAAAATGGTGTACATGAGAAGGGAGGACGATTGACTAGGCTTTCCTGTATTCTCTGACCGCCAGGTCATATTCCCGTTTACGAATATTTCCACGAATGGCACTTGGAAAATTGAATAAAGTACGAAACCTTTGAAGTGTTCCTTGAACTGCTCTGATTTTCTCTGCTTGAGCCTAATGAAAATGATCAACTTTGTAAGTATTCAAAACATATAACACAATCAAGATTTGATGTTTGGTCGTGTATAGAGAGAGAAAGAAAGAGAGTGGGAGCCTTTTAGAGAGAGAAAGTGCAAGAGATTAGATTGAGAATGAAAAGGTCCAACCCTCTCCTTTGGTGGGAGAGGGTATTTATACACATAACATAAATGCCCCATGTGGGCTGTGGAGTGAGCTGACAGTGGGTAAAGACCCGACCCAACTCCACGAATACTACTATGACTAACTAGTATTACGATAACTAAACTAATACTAATAAGCCTACAAGCTAACTTAATGCTAATAGATACTCGGGCTGACCGAGTCTTTCATGTGAATATTTATATTCCTAACAATCTCCCCCTAAGGGAGGTCACCTCGGAAATTACACTTTGAATTCTAGCATTCTATTACATAGATTAGAGTTCCTAGCTCGTAGTCTTTGATTCCTCAAAGTCTTTAATCTTTGTACTTTCAGCAGTGAACTTTTGATGACTGTTCTTTTGTCTTGGATGATCTTTGAGGATTATTTGAGGTCATCATCCAACGTGTGTCTCCAATTCATTCTTTTGCAATATCGTCTCCATGTGATATTGTGATCTTTGGACCGACATGCTCACACTTTTCTGGATGATGATTTTCAGCATCAGAGTTGCAGAAGCAGTGTTGAAGGTCTTTCACTTATCATGATTTCTTTGATTATGATGGTGAAGTGTGAGCATGGGGTGATGGATTGGCGTCTTTTCGGCAATCAGCTGCAACCGCCAGGGATTCCTGCATACGACAGTTAGCAATAAAACATCTGGTACTTACAGGTTTGGACTTCGAGATTGTTAACAGCATAGTGTGAAAACTTTCTCTAATCCTTACCAAGGTCGTTCCTGAATCGGATACCCCCGAGAGAGCTTACAAGATCTACCGAGGTACATCAATGATTAAGTGAGTCGCTGGAGTTCACTCCATGATTGTAGACCGTTTGAAACCGCCGCGACCACTAAGCGTAATCAACGAGGAATTACCAAAGTGACCTGCTTTCAGGGCTGTTTGATGTAGACCCTGGCAGGAATTTCCATTCAATCACTGAGAATTACATTTGTAAGTTCCCTCATAAATGTTCTGGCAGATTGCTAAGATCTGCGTAGAACTCATAAGTTTACAACTGGTTTCCTTAATGTTGAACAACTAGTGTAGATGTATCATGTGTTCCTATGAGATCTTATGATGTATCTCGCGGCTCTAGACTCGATAAGTGCAATTTTGGTAGTCGGAGACTGGAGCGGTGTCTCCTATTTCAATATCAATATAGCTCGTAATGAGCGGTCGATAGATTATGCAGGGTTCCCCGTGAGAATGAAACAAGTCCTTTTAAGAGAACTTTAGTGGCTACAAGGTTTAGTGTAGTGCGTCAATGGGTCCATGACGTCTTGTCTTCAATACCGATGTTACTTTAGTAACCACCAGTAGTATATGAATTGAACCCGGTTTCTACCCTAAGGTTGAATAATTGGAGGGCTATTTCTTTTCACCCTTTCACATTACTTTTCTTTTTAATTCTTCAACCCCTTCTTTCTCCTTTCTTATATTACTCCTTTTTTTCATAATCATACCTAAGGACTTTCTAATACTAACTATTTGGTATTGTCCTTGGGTAGATCCCTCCGGCTCTGGCAGATCATAGGACGGTTTTTCTAACCTTAGCCACCTTATAACTTCATGACTATCGTATGTTGCCGTTAACCAAATTCTTTAAAAATCTCTCAAAGTGTTTATGATTATGAAACACATTTTGCTAACACTTTGAGAGTTTTATACTTTTCAAATGCTCCCCCTTAACATGTGCTCGGATGATTTTATTATAAATTTGCATATGTTGGGTGGAGTTCGCACTTTTTGAATTGATCAACTTTTAGTGAACATGATCGATTCGAGACACGCTTACATCACTAGTTAGACTAGCTTGAAATTATTACCCGGCCTGGTCAAGTTCACAGAAAGTTTCTCGAAACGGTACACTCTACTCAGACAAGTCCTTTTCGAGACACGCTTACATCACTGGTTAGACCAGCTTGAAATTATTACCCGGCCAGGACAAGACCTTTCGATTAATGACAATTTTTGTTTCGTCAATTCAGTGGTGAAGTCTGAGTCGCGCTCACATGAGATGCCACATCCTTTTTGCTCCCCCTCAATATGTGCATCAATATACGAAAGAGTTTAGCACATATGAGAGAGGTTACACATAAATTCAAACAGTCACATTTTTTTTTATCATATTTCATATTTAAATCACATTTTCTCCCCCGATCAAAAATTTCAAACCGTTTGAGATTTAGGATCTCAATTGATTTAAATGAGTTAGACAATTCAGGAGAAAAAATGTGGTCAGGTTTAATATGTGCTGATAATGGAACGATACACTGCTCCCCCTCAATTTATGAGGAAGATTCACTACTTATTATGTACAAAGATAATTGTTACGACACAAATGATGTTGACCTTTTACGCACAGATGATGTGATCGTTCGTTTCCCTAAGGGAGTCAGTAGTCAACATCAATTATCCATCCACCAACAAAACTTCCCAAGTACTATAGATCCCCACTCGGCGAGACCAGAATTAGTGATGCTTTGTTGAAGTGAAGGTGGTGGTGGTGGTGAAGGTGTTGTTGTTGTTGTTGTTGTGGTGAATTCGATGCCAGTCAATAGAGTTTGAACATCTTATCAAATGGTTAGAGCGGGAGCAGGCACATTCATATCGGCCATGGAACCTGCATAAGAATATCAACACATATATACATACACACAGATTCACTCTTCGCTACCACGTAGCAGTTTGCCTACTCATAATACCATATTCATATCCTAATCAAACCACTATTTAGCATGAAGATCAACCATCAATCATGAACATGGCAATTCACACATATTTCAACATTCAACTCAGGATCTTAGGGACATGATTCTAACATGATAGCTATATACCTAAGCATATTCTTAGTGCACACGCAATAAATCAACAACAATTAAACAACTATCGACTAACAAAAGTCAATCAACATTTGAAACACATTCAATTAGATCATACAAATACCTGTGGAGTATTCAAGAACATCAAACACAATAGGTTTTCTAACTTCTTTTAGATTTTGAGTTTTAAAGTATTTATGGGATTAAACGAGGATTCCAAAGTGACACAAATGAACCTTCTAGTTACATAAAGCTAGGAAACTATAATCAAATTGCACATAATGCCCTAATCTTTCTAACAACTATCGCATTTGGCCATTAGAGATGAAGCTTAGTAAGTTCCTCTTCAACTAATACCCCATTAACTACAAAACCTTTTCAAACAATTATGAAATAACCAAGAAACCCGTTTGATGATATAAAATTTGAAATCACTCTCCCCCTCAATAAATGACCCGTATTCTAGTTAAAGAGCTTTAGTCATTGATTGAGTGACAAATTTTATGAACAATCCAAGCCTGAAAGAATTTCAAACAATACGTTACCACCATGTGTCTCACAAATAGTTTTTAGAAGATTAATAGAAGGAAAATTATTTGTATACAAGGAATATTTCTCTTCTTTTACAACATACATTAAATCGGAGATGCACGGATATGAAGTAATCCATGCCCGAGTGAACTTCACCCGTTGTTAGGAACAGCCGTCTTTTTGCTGACATGGCATTTTGACGTCCGGGTTGCATATCAGATGTGATAGCAAGCCATAATGACATGTTTTGATAAACCTTTTAAACTTCTGCTCGAGCTTCATTTAAAGACCCGTGTCATTATTGAATAACATTTCTATTTTTTTGGGTAAAGGGGAGTAATCCTGCACCCTGGTAAATATATAACCAAAAAATGTTTAAGTACAAAGGATATGGGTGAAGTCCCATATCTCATCTCGTTACATGGGCACTTACAAGCAATGATTAGCAACCTAACCACTATATAAGAATGACAACAAGCCACTCTTATAACTTACAAAGAACTTAAAACAAAGAGAACAACCAAAAGTGATTACAATTCATAGAACAATACATTACTACTCATGTACAGCACATGAGTCTTCAAATCATTTTGGCGCTCCACTTCGACTTCCACGAAGGATCACGTATAATCAAGTCCCAATCCATTGCAACTGCTATTATTTGTTATCAAACAATAATAACCTAAATAGGAGTGAAATATGAGCAATATGGATCAAGAACATAATAATAGGGTCACCGACCCTAACTTCCAGCATCATAACGACCATATGAACATCAACACCAACCACATCTGATAGAGCAGAACCAGGTCTGAACGATCAGATACAATACACCAGGTCTGGTTCAATGCATCAAAGGCCATCGATAAGATAATAGGGTTTAAAAACCCTAACTTACATTGACAACCACATGGCAGCAACCACGAACAGATAATAGGGTTAATGGAACCTTAACTTCCAATACTAGTCGTATAACAGACCATTAAAGATAGATTGAATAAACAACCATCATCCATAAGCAGGTCTGATATAACTAGCGTACGACCACCAATGCGATAGACCACTTCAAATATGAACAGCACACCACAAGGTCTGAATAGATCCATGATCGCCTAATAGGGTTTATACAACCCTAACTTACAGTAAACTTCATCACACGAAACCCAGCAGATCTATCGATAAGAACATAACGTGCACAAAAAATCTGTATAGGAAGGGTTTTGAAACAAACAGCCTCCCAATGACAGATCCGCAGCAACCACAGCAGATCAGCGTGAGAAGAACAAAAAAAATAGGGTTTCCAAACCCTAACTTACATGCAATACTGATGCAACTTAAACTCTCTCTTGAACCCACGTACAGAAATCAATGATCTGAAAGATCACGAACAACTAAAGAAACCACACTTATACCACACTTGGACGAACAACCAACAAACCCTACACGGGTACTTTCCACACGTTCCACCAGATAATGAAACAATAAAGGATTAGGGTATCGTTAGCATTGAAGATCAGATCCAACCAATGGTAGCCTTAATATATATAACAATAACCAACCAAAGGCACAAAAGATACAAAAGATTGCATGGAAACCACGTGAAAGGATTAAATAATAGAACAAGATCAGTAATAGAAATAACCGACCCACGATAAAGATTCCATGCAAAAGCCAAGGCGCATAAGATAAAGCGTGAATAAATATGAACCGACCCACGATTTGAAGAATGAATATAATACTATTCAGCAGGCTGACTAGGAATTAAAACTAGATAATAGTAGTAAATCGTAGGGTCAGTAAAGCACCACCAGCCGCCACCTCTTGAGATTAAAACAAAACCACAAAAACGTATTGCATACCAAGAACAAAGATTCGAAGGTAGAGAGGACATTTTTGGATTAGTTTATGGCCGAGAAGTGATATAGAGATGGCGGCCGAAATTCACCAGAGAGAGAGAAATTTTTAGGGTTTTTTTGAATGACATTTCTAGGTCCGTAAATGTTATCGATAAACAGAAGACATGACTAGAACAACTATTTTTGGTATTTTTATGTTTTTCTGATTTTTATGGTTTTTTTTATAGGTTTTATATTTTTTCTATTTTCTTTTTGGTTTAAAATATATATTTTTCTATTTACATTTTGGTTTAAGATATGTACAAAATATATTATTCAATTTAAGAAGATGATGACATGAATACCGAAATTAGGATATCGTTCTGTACGCTATAGAAGTCAGTAGTCAACATCTCTTAAACTTTCACCACCAAAGCTTTCGAGGCACCAGAATAATCGTCTGAACTTGAGCCTTCTCAATGTGAAGCTTTGATAGCTTCCCCCAAACCGAAAATATTCTTTTTGAGCAGTTTCAAAGCGCTCTTTCAAGCTTACATAAGGTAAGTGTACAGCGGAAATCGTAGCAAACCACATCAAATATTGCTGCTCCTTTTAAGAATAATCATCGTGATTCTCCGTTCGGGGGATCATTAAATAGATCAACAGTGTATCATCTCACACTTGAATAATTCTTCTCACATTTCTTCCCGCTAAAGTCTGAAGAAATGCATACCAAAAGTATCCAGAGACCACTTCCCCCAAGTGGTTGAAGTGATGCAATCAGTCTCATTGTATGAAGCTCAAAAACCCGAAGTACACACTCAATCCCATTAATGAAGTCAAAAACGTAACATCAAGATCAATTAAGACCCAGAAATCCTCTTTTTTCCCTTCAGGAAATTGCCATTGTGTACCTCTTTTATCATCATAGACTGTTTCTTACATCTCTTCTCCCACGTAGTTGAAATAATACACCAGAAGGCACGAGTTAGAATACTAATTTTCTCTACGGTTATGAAATTTGTCTTCCCGGAATAACTTCTATTCAGAAGAAGTATAAAGTTCATCATGTGTACTCGTTGTGCGTTCAGATGTCTGTCTCCTTCCCCCTTGCTGGTTTTGATACCTCAGAATCAACAACACATTTTACGCACATATACTTGAAATCTTGTGAGAAGAACAGACTTGGCTCAAATGTATCCTGTGAGAATCAACTTCCCCCTAAACTTACAACCATCTTCAGCAGATCCGAAACCTTGATGTAGTTAACCATATCTTCTAACTTTTGAAGATTTAAGTACGCAGCGGAATTCATAGATAACACCGTAAACCACACCAAGCAAATCTGACACGTCACTTAATCATAGTTATACTCAATGCAGTAACTCCGTTCGGGGGTAACATGCAAGAGATCAACAACAATTCTTCTTACATACGTAGAATACTTCACAAACCATACTAAGTAAAGTAGTATAAACTACTTCCCCCTGGAAGATGACCTTATAACATCAAAGTACACATTTCTCCCCCATGATGGTTTTGAACTCTCGGAAGCATCATTGACTTGTACGAACATATATACGAGAAGTTCTTGTCTTAAGAAAACATCTTGAAAAATCATGAATGACATTGAAGGATCTTGAAAGATTTTGCTTAGACTGTGAAGTATCATTGACGTTCTGTAGCTTTGAATATCCCATGAGAACTGCTGATCACATCTCTGCCTTTAGACTCTTTGGCTGACTAACCAACCTCGTATTCTGTCGGTTATTGCTGTGACCACTTGGTGAATTAAACCCGACATGCCAAACTTGAAAATGAAGTAGAATTCCCCAAATTTGTTACTTAAGCTTGCACTGTTGTTGATTGAAGAACGATGCGGAAGAAAACCCCTAAGTACCCTTATACACTTAACTAAGAGCCAAAGCAAGTACAACACCTCTTGAGACTATCCACATCTGCATCTGCGTATGACACTGAGCACTACAATGTAACTCCTTGAAGTGATAGCTATAACCCGTGAGAACTACAATGTAACTCCTTACATCGGGTATAACTAGATAATCCAAGTCCCAATCATAAATTTTATAAGTTCAAGCAAGTCATCAATCGATAGATGAAGTCTCGATGATGAAATAAGTAGAAGCCTTCGTGAAACCCACTTCAATCTCAAATAAGGGATGCCAAATAAAGTCCGTGATCACTTGACATTCCATGTCCAAACTCTTAGCCGTTTTGACGTTTTAGCCGACAGTTTCCTTTATGTTCTTGTGGTTGATTTACAGAGTGCACATTGGAAGGAACAACAATCCGTGAATAAGGAGATTCTTCAGAACCTGGTTCTGGGAAAGGAATGCCAAAGAACGGATCATTATTCATGTGTGCAACTTCAATATCTTGAGAGTCATTATCAACACCTTGAGGAATAACTGGAGATTGGGTTTCTTTCGTAGTCTGAGTTCTACTTCTAGAGATCAATGGAAATTGAAGAAGGTGAACCAGTTGAGTCCGCGGGAACCGAAGTAGGAGCTTCAGGAACTGGATGACCAACATTCGTTGGAGGTTGGAAGTATTCATCAAACATTGGTTGAACCAATAAATCCCAGTCATCCGTTGTTAGTGGAACATTTGGTGTTGGAGGAGGCACTTGTTGTGCACAGGAGCCGTATGACCATTTCTCAAACATCAATCAACATGTAGTTTATTCACCCTTCTCCCCCTCAAAAATTGCATCTGACTGCCAACTGCCATTTTTGATTGAACGAGTGAATAAAAATATACTCCAATGTACGTTGATCAACTTGATGACTGAATGAGCATGGGAAGAGCATAAAGCTTGTTGGTGAGAATGGTCATAAACAAGAAGATTTCTCTTCTTCCGAAGATAAAGCGCACTTAAGCGTACACCTTTCTTTTCTTTGAGGAACGGGGCCAGAAGTGTTATCTGCAGACGCAATAATGTTGACATAGAGGCCCGAGGCTTGAACTGCAGTGTTCAAACATCATTGTCGATGAAGACCGAGGCTTGAACTGATGTGTTCAAACGTTATTGTCGATGAAGAACGAGGCTTGAACTGAGATGTTCAAGCTTCATTTGTCGTTGAAGATCGAGGCCTGAACTGATGTGAACAAACGTCATATTTCGCTGAAAAACGAGGCTTGAACTGATGTGTTCAAACGTCATTGTTTCATGTTCACCAATTTTGAGTTTCATGAACCCCTGATTTATGAAATATCAGTCTTTTCGGCAACCAAACTCTGAGTCTTTCCTTAATAGGAGTGAACGATGTACCTGCACATAAGTGAAGACTACCTGCACTAACATTAAGAGTTTGTTCGCATTTATATGGGTTAGTGATATCAGCATCTAAACCATTTGGGGTTTCAATGTCAACCTTGGTTGTGCAACCAATGAACATCTTCCTAGTAGGTATCCATCTAAGACCAGCAATCTTAAAAATTATACCCGTCGGTATCCACCTAAGACAAGATCTAGGAGTGTTTGGTTTCTCATGCACAGTGGAAGACATGTTGAGATAAAACCTTTGTCCTATTGCAATCTGCCTACCAGGTTTCTGAGTATAACTCTTTGGTCCTACG
Organism: Artemisia tridentata subsp. tridentata; assembly: GCA_021014915.2. NCBI lineage: Eukaryota > Viridiplantae > Streptophyta > Magnoliopsida > Asterales > Asteraceae > Artemisia > Artemisia tridentata. The sequence continues at coordinate 230,959,011 of CP139505.1, read as the reverse complement.
GGCTTGTTGTTGTTTCTAGTCTTAGGGGATTGAACCTTAGCACGAGCATTCACTTTCTTCAGGAATTTTGTTACACAATCATCATGATTTGCATTAAAAACACATTTCTGACAAGTCGAGCAAACAAAGTGTTTGGATTCAGAAAAAGATCTAGGATTCTTATAGTGATCTGCTACGGGAATTGCTTTAATCGACACGCAACTACTCTTAGAAACAGGCAAATTCCTAGTCTTTTCATGTGTGTTTTTCTTAGCATCCGCTAGGTTTTGATTCTGAACAATGTCTTTATGTCTAACATGTTCCTTTGGTGTCACACATGACACACGCTTTGAACTAATCCTAGAAGAGCTAGAAGCACTCATATGATGAGGTTTTGCAAAAGCATATTCTTTTTCATTAGGTCTAGACTGTGAAGTGACTGGTTTTGACAAAACTTGTTTCGCATCAACTTGGGAGGCAAACCGTGGTTTTGAAAATTTTGGTCGTTCAGATCTAAACGCAGGCGGTTGTCTAACAACTGATTGGTTTCTAAATGGTTGTGAAACTGGTTTCCCCAAGATTGATGGTTTTGCAAACTTAGTATTCACACTATTTCCTGTTAATTTTCTTAACTCGTTTTTTAATGCTGCAATTGTAAAACCCTTTTCCTGAAGTTGAGCTTTGAATTCATCATTTTTTGAAATCAAAGAGGTTGTTTGTTCTGTAGTCTTAGTTCTTGTTTCTTTGATAGAATCATACAGGTCTTTGTAATGCTTTTTCAAAGCATCATTTTCCTTTAGTAATTTAGCCACTTTAAGTTCCAATTCGATGTTTCTTGTTTCAATTGCATCAATGTCATGTTTAACCTTGGCTTCATTACTTTTCTCATGCATATTAATTCGAGTTTTCAAATTGTTGATCGTTAAGTTTTTGGCTTGTAGCTGAGCTTTCAAATCGTTTATCTTAAAAAATTCACGAAATTCAGGAAATTCCAAATTATTACATGGTTTGTTAGTTTGAAGACTTTCTTCCTTTTGTTGTATTGATATTTCAAGTGAAATACAATGTTTTTCAAGTTGTAAGAATCTGTTTGAAAGTTCATTATAAACTTCTTTTTCAACCATATCATTCGTTTTGTAAAGCTCAAGCCTTAACTAAAGGACTTATAACTTGATCATGTTCAACATTCTGGTTAATTTCTCCCCCCTTATGACTCATATTTGTTGAATCAGGAGTGGTATTGCTGTCAGCCTTTTCCAACAGATATGTGTCATAAATAGGTTCAGATTGATCAGTATGGTGTTGTTCACTAGCAAGGACATTATGTTGAACAGTTAAATGTACCTCAGCAAATGGTACTTGGTCATTTACTGGTCTGATATCAGCATCCACACCATGTGTGATATGAGTCACATAAGTGCTGCTTGTATCATGCTTATCTGACTTTGCCCCACTGCATTCTGTGACAACTGAACTAGCACCTAGTGCTTTACTCGAATCAACCTTAATCTCTCTTGATTGCATCCGACTTTCATTCATCTTGATGTAATACTTTAGTTTGTGTTGTGCTCTTTCCTCAATGTACTTCTTAACATTACCTATGTGTTGGAGTAATGTTTCTCTGAACATGTTAACTTCAATTCCAGTGTAATCAGTAAAACACTTTTCTGTCATTTGACTGTCATAATCCCAAGTGTATTGTGAATTGAAGAACAATTGAAGTTGTTTGTTGATCACCCAAATAGCAGCCATGGATCCAATTTCATGAAATTCTTCTTTGTCAAGTTGTTGTTCTAGTTGATCTAAGTTCAGGAACATAGTGCCTATGAAAGTCTGAACATCTTGACCAAAGAGTGATGCAAATGCTCGTTCGAATCCTCCCATGGATGGGTCTTTCTGAGAGAACCTTGAGATATGAATGAAGTAGTCGAAAGCATTCTATGCAACTTTCCTTTGCATTATCGTGCAATTGTTGTGGTTGAAGCAACTCTCTCTCTCTCTCTCTCTTGCGAATTCGAGCACAAAGATTCCATATTAGCAATATCTTACCCAAAAACGTTTGTTTGTTCAAAAGCGTTTGTTGGTTGTACTTTGTTGGGAATCTTATGTTCATCGATCATGTCATACAATTTGAGTACCTCAGCAATGACTGAATCTGAAGTCTTTGACATGATATGAACGTGCACAGGATTTTATAAATCTATTATTTAAACCGAGAAATAGAATCTTTCGCGGGATTTTACAAAATCAAGAAGAAATCATGAAATGATGATTACTCGAATGTGTTATGATAACTGTTGGATCGGTACAATGATTAGTGATTGTGTGTTAAATGTGATGATCGTTTGATGGACTAGGTGATATGTTGTTTAGTTGTGATTTGGTTTGGTTGATGCAAGTTGTTATAGTGAAATTTTGGTCTGGAAACTTAAAACCTCAATAACTTCCTTTTGAAGGGGATTTAGGCCTTGAAAATTTCGTTTTACAACTTTGTGGTGAAACCTCATAATATTCAGGCTATTTCGGTCGTTTTGACAGGTATTTCGCTGAAAACAAAGTTACGGTTCAAAAGTTATGGCCGTTTGAAGTTTTGATGTAAAAAGTCAACTTTCAGTCAAACCGCAGAGTCTTCAGTCAAACTGCAAGAGTCAAAATGCAAGATCTTTGGTCAAACCGCAAGAGACAAATCGCAGTGATTAAAACTCAATCCTTCTAGGCAAACCGCAGTCTTCACAAGCAAAACGCAAGGACCAAACTACAGAAGTCAAACCGCAGTCTTCACAAGCAAAACGCAGTGACCAAATCTCAAGACCAAACCGCAGCTTAAGGCAACACGCAGAAGTCAAATCATAGGAGCAAATTGCAATGGTCAAAACGCAATTCTGGTTAAACCGCAATTCTGGTCAAAACACAATTCTGGTCAAACCGCAATTCTGGTCAAACCGCAAGTCACTTTCACCCACTTATGTCCTTTTCCCAATTTGGCTACAAACCAAAACGCAGAAATGTATCAAGCCAAAACGCAACCAAGAATTACCCAGTTCTAACACAAACCGCAATCAAGAACAAGTGCAAAACATCAAACCGCAACCAAGAAAATTCCAAAACGCAACCACAAGCTTCAAACTTTCGAATAATCCCCAAAATATCTAATAAGCTTATGAAATAGACTAACCAATCACCAAAATAAGCTACTACAACAATCCTAAACACGAAAGTACAAGCTTTTAACAAATCAAACCACAAACCAAGGTTTTTCCTACTTTTCTATTCGAACCAAAGTAAAAGAAAAAGAAAAACACCCACGAATCCAAGAACACACAATCTAGCTAATCAAACCATGGCTCTTGATACCAACTGTAAGTATTCAAAACACATAACACAATCAAGATTTGATGTTTGGTCGTGTATAGAGAGAGAAAGAAAGAGAGTGGGAGCCTTTTAGAGAGAGAAAGTGCAAGATATTAGATTGAGAATGAAAAGGTCCAACCCTCTCCTTTGGTGGGAGAGGGTATTTATACACATAACATAAACGCCCCATGTGGGCTGTGGAGTGAGCTGACAGTGGGTAAAGACCCGACCCAACTCCACGAATACTACTATGACTAAACTAGTATTATGATAACTAAACTAATACAAATAAGCCTACGAGCTAACTTAATGCTAATAGATACTCGGGGTGACCGAGTCTTTCATGTGAATATTTATATTCCTAACAAACTTCTTATTAAAACCACCATTGTAGAAAAATAAAATAATGTTAACACTTCAAACCTGTCTTTCAAGTAGAGGTTCAAAAGCACGGTTGGCCATTGAATTGACTCCCTGGATACAAGTATGTAAATTAGCACTTCCACCTTCAGGATCTTCTTCTATCCTTTTCAATTTTGACTCGATATCTGTAAAAGCAATACATTCCTAATAATCCTATTGGCATAAAGTTTCCAAAGTGAGCTTAATAAGCACAAGAGCTTGCTACTGATTCTAGAGCAGATTCTCATGTACATAACTAGAGGTGGCAAAATGGACTGGTAAGGTAACGGGTGATTTTTGAACGGGTCGGATTGGGTTGACCAGAAACATTTTTTTTACTCATAAGAATCTAATTTTTAGAAAAACTGAATACTTAGGAGGTTTTATGCATTAAAATGACACTTTGGCAGAATTTCACTCATTTCCTTTCTAGCTAATTTTGTTTACCTGTTTGACCCATTAGATATAAAACATAACCTGAATCAACCCATTCATAAGTATACGATTCAAAATTGGACCTTTATGTCGCAAACATATACCTACCATCAATAGTGGTTTTACAAGAAACAAAGCAATCAAAATTTTCTTTGACAAGTTGTTTTCTTTGCTGAGTCCATCCTTTGAGGTCTTTTTTCAAAGCTGCAGTTCCAGTCTCCAAGTCTACAGCAGCGGAATACTGATGTATCCGACTAATGAATAATACTGGATCAAACCTCTTCGAGAAAAACATCAACTTATCTGCAACAAAATTTGCCAGTATTAGTTCTATACACGAAACAAAGTACATATTCAGTACTTGATACAAACTACATCTCATGTGCAACACTTATTTATTACAGAATTAATACCTCAAAGGTCTGCATCGACTACTTCATTATTAGATGGAGAACTTGCTGAACGTTCGGTCATCAACCTCATTCTTCTGCTGCTTATAATTCTAACAAAAAATTAAAGCAACATTAATAAACTGTAACAAGTTACTAAATGATTCAGCAACCTTGCAATCATTTGCAGTTCTGACAAGAACCATCATGCAGAAAAGATTTGAGCAAAAAATCAAGTACTAACATAATGAAGCATGAAGCTAATATAGTTTTTTACTATTATGGTCAACTTGAAACAAACAATAGACAAAGCCATTTGAAGATTTTTACTCGAGTCCTAAAGGATCTATACACTCCATGCCACGTGGCAAGGACTGCAAATTATTAATACCTTGTGTACCTGTTGTTTGTTTCCTCTCGATTTTTTGAGGTACTGGAATAGTAGGAGCTGCTTTCGACTCCCTCATCTCACGAACCCTTCTAGCAAGCTGTCACAACAATGTAACACTTCAGCAATCCAAACGTAAGCGGAAGACTTCTTATTAAATACTAAGTCAAGAATTACAAGGACTTATGAAATCATAACTCCAATAATGGAATCTAAACAAGGGTAGGTCATCTATCTTCTACTCTCAATACTCATGCCCAACATCCCGCTTATAACCTGCCGCAGAGAAAAGAAAATGCGGCTGAGCTAACGCTCAGTGAACAGATATAAACAAATGAAAGGTAATAAGCGTATATGAAATGAATAAGCGAATGAATCCAAGAGAACCTTCTAAACAAGATGTCAAACAGAATATGGACTATATGAAAGGGATCAAAGCATAATAATGAACATAAAGTGGATATCAATATCGAAGAAAATGCCCAACAAATCATATAAAAAATTGTACATGGAGTAGCTAGCTCGATGTACCAAAAAGTGAAATGGGGTGTATTGGACATACTCAAGTCAATTCACAAGCATATATCAAAACTGAACTAAGTACCTAGGATGCATCCATACGCTCCCTTCAAAACACAGATATACATATGCCAGTTCTAGACTAAACATACATATAATAAACACGGGCCAGGTGCGCTATATATACAGCTATATAAACAAATGGGAACGCTGTGGACAAAAACCCACCTCCATAGATAGTGTCAATACCATTGGTGCATCAATGGCAAGGCCATGGACTCCCCATGATTGGCTACAAATATGGGCAACTTAATAGGCAAAGAACATTACAATATAATGATGAGGAACAATTATAAATTGTACAACTAAGATAATAGCTATATGAAATGAATATAGCATGAAACGGATAATAAAACGAATAATTAAACAAATATGTATCAAAGCATAACAAATAACAAATATCAGGAAATCAATAATGTTAAGTGTGAAAATTCTATTTTTGGAAACTTTATTTTGAAAATGATATTTTTTCCGGATTGTCGTAAAAACGAAGGTTTATCGCGTAAGGTGTTAATTTAAGTATAGGGTTTTTATAAAATATAAAGAATACATATATATATAAATTAAAAGAGTCGGCCGAATAGGGTATAGGAAAAAAAAGGAAACCGAATCCCATTCTAATTACAATTCTTGGAGGAAAAGTTATCTAGAATCCTCCATAGCACATTATAAATACAAAACCAAAACCCTCATTCTCTCCTATTGAAAATTTCGACCAACCTCAAGGGAAAAGAGAAGAGAGAATTTTTTTTAGGGTTTTCATTCTTCAAGAATTAAGGTAAATTTATAATACTCATGCTTAAATAATTTTTATGATTCATGTAATACAAATTGTGATGGATCTAGGGTTTATAGGTTTCTGTAAATTAATGATATTAAACATGTTGGGATCATTAATTAATAATATTATGGTGATTGATGAAAAGATTAGGGTTTAAAACATGTTAATTAATGAGTTAGGGTTTTGACAGATTTGTAAGGCTGTAAAGATACGATGAGATCTAATAGATGAAGATGAGTTAGATCACTAATATTATGTCTAAATTATAGTTCAGAAAAAGAGCTTTCCAAAAAGTCCAACCACGATCAATTTTGAGGTCGGGAAGTCAGTCAAACGATTTTTGTAAATTAAGGTGTCAAAACAGTTAAACCGGGACAGATTTAGGTTAGAAGTAATGAGATCAAAAGTGGTTTAAAAAGTGTAGTTTGGGTTAGGCCTTCTGTGGGAATTGAGTTCTATATTATGTTTGACTTCCACGCGAAAATTAGACGATAATAAGTTGTGCGAGTATGTCTAAGAGGTCAAAACTTTTTGATGTCCGATCAGATCCGAATCTGGATAGATGACATGTTTGATTTTTCATTGAGTACTTGTGTGTGTTTTTAGTGCATGGCCTTCTGGGACAAGCTTTTATGCTTATGAAGGATCATGGTGAATTTTTGGTGTGAGTTGTGAAGCTTTATTCGCTGTGATTTTATGTGGGTGAAAGTACCCTACAAATCTGCGTTTTCTGAAAGTTTTAATAAAGGGATTTAGTGAGTGTAAAGTGTTGGGTGATGATTAGTATGGAGTTTAGGTAAACCTTAGACATCCATCATATATATGTGTTACATGGACTATAGCTTTTGGTTTGGTCGCGTGTAATGTGATATTATTGTGTTGTATAGATTTGTGAGTTGCTTGTTTGGAAGCTGCGGAGTTGAGGTGAGTTCATAGTCCCATATTTTTACTTTGTTTTAAACTTGGGATGGAGATGATGCTTGTTAAAATTGTTTTTGAGTTACTGTGATTATGTGTTGTTAAAATGCATGGACTTGTAATGGTTATTGTATGTATACTGCATGTTATTGTGGTGTTTAATTGTGGTGATTATTTGAGTGGGAAAGTCCTAGTGGCTCTACTCATTATAATTATCTTGGATCGGTGGGCGTGTTCCGTCCCAATGGTGGTGGTATTTGGATCGGTGGGCACGTTCCGTCCTAGTTTATTGGATCGGTGGGCACGTTCCGTCCCGTAAGCTATGATTGCATGTTAGTTGTATAATAACTATATTGTTGCTGTCCTGCTATGTTTTATAATCACAGTGAACGGATAATCAAGGTGTATTGTGTGTCTTAAACCTATGAATCTCACCAACATTATGTTGACGTTTTTAAGCATCATTTTCAGGTGAGCATTCTAAGGCTAAGATAGAAGGGCGCGATTAGAAGAGACCTAGTTGCATTTGAGGATGACTATCTTAAAGTTTTTAATTTGATTTAGTTGGATTTTGTTTATGATACATTGAATGTCTTCTATTATTACGTTATGTTTTAATGAAGATACCTTGGAGATTGTTTTTGGTTATTTTATTTTGGGGTATCGTTACGACACTTTGTGTCTGTTCTTTACTCTTTATATTTGCATATAGTAATTCTCTATATAGACGCCATGTGTTGTGATGATATCCATGATGTTGCACTCGCGTTTCCGCCATCGGCGAGGTGTGATAGATTGGTATCAAAGACTTGGTTATAGAGAAGTAGGTGGTTGAACCTAGACTATAACCTAGGAGTCTCTCATATAGTTGCATTTAGGGCCTATGTGTGAGTACGGTATTTTACGTGTTTATTCTTCTTGAGTTTATGGGTAGTTGTGTTGAGTTTTGGACGTCTATTGGACCCTTGTACTTAGTATCTTATGTGTCATTTTTAGCATGGCACCTCTCGCGCGTAGCAAGCTTCGTTGGGCAATTGTTGTCGCTACTGGTTGCAAGAGGATCGGTAGTTTGAGGCGAGCTAGCATGAGGATTTTGATTCCTGCGAGCATGTGGCCATGTCTGATCGAGGAAAAGTTGACCTTAGTGAAAGTGGGTGGAACGTAGGTAGAAGTGTACGATACGGAGGTACTCAACAAAGACGGCTCCACGACTAGGTACCCTGGAAAGTGTCCCAAATTCATAGAAGATGGAGGAGTAGTTCGGGCTGAGCTTCGTGACTTGTATGGGTTTGTGGATCGCATAGAGGAGGTAGGAAGAAATCCCGGGAGTGGCTTTGCTAGTCGTCCACTACCACAGCCCGAGGGAAACCGAAATGGATGGCTAAGTGAGGAAGACGAAGTGGATTCGGACCTGGAGTCTACGGCGAGTAGTTGAATTATTTCAAGATAGACGAATGTTAGGATGGAACTCGAGCCACATGCGACATTATTGTTTAGCGTTATGTTTTGAGTTGTCTTTTGTGTTTTTGATATTGAAATTGTGTTGGAATATGGATTCCGTTGGATTTTGGGATTTTACCCAAGTATTTAATAATAAAGCTTGAGCGGTTTTTGGAATATATTTTATGGGTGTGATATGTGATTATTCTAAGTTTGTGTATGTGTTATTGTAAGGTGTTATTATTGTTAGGTGTGGTATTGGAAGCGAGTACACATGTGAAAGGATACATCTATAATTATGGGTGGCCAACATAATTATACATGTAACACGACACATGTGGACTTACGACCAATGCTACGTTGACCAATGATGACATGCTTACGTGTAGTAGGGTTAAGTTTAGCTATGGTATTTGTGTTAATTGTCCCATTTGATGGGAAGTACTTGTGATAAGTATGAAGGTGATATCATGTTGATGATGGTTGTATGGTTAGAGATGTAATCTCTTAACCGTTTGGGAAATCATTGTATGTGGGAGTGTGTGGGTGGTAAGATTCCATTCTACCCATCATATGCCGATACCTAGATTATCTGTTGGTACTAATGTTGTGATATTTAAGTTGGCTCGTTTGCTAAATTATTAAATGTTGAACCTAGTGAGCTTAGGCCTAGTATTGTGATTGAAATAGCTAGCGGTAGGGAAGTAGAAGTTGATAAGGTTATTCGTAGGTGTACAATAGTGTTAGAGGGTATCCCGTTTACTATTGATTTGATACCTTTTGGGCATGGGAGTTTTGATGTGGTGATAGGGATGAGCTGGTTGTCTAAGCATAGGGCCGAGGTTATATGCCACGAAAAGGTAGTTCGTATACCTTTAGAGAATGGTGGTATCCTTCGGATTCAAGGAGAATGCTTAGAGAAGGACTTGAAAACCTTTAAGACTGCAACGGCTAAGGAACGTAGAATAGAAGAGATTCCTGTGGTATGTGAGTTTCCAGGCGTTTTTCCTGAAGACTTGTCTGGATTGCCTCCAATCCGTCAAGTTGAATTCCGTATTGAGTTGATTCCTGGGGCGGCACCTGTGGCAAAGTCCCCATATCGTTTGGCACCTTCTGAGATGCAGGAGTCGGCTGAGCAGCTGCAAGAACTTCAGGATAAGGGGTTTATTCAACCTAGTCATTCTCCGTGGGGAGCACCTGTGTTATTCGTTAAGAAGAAGGATGGTGCGTTCCGGATGTGTATTGACTATCGGGAATTGAACAAGTTAACGGTTAAGAATCGGTATCCTCTTCCTAGAATTGATGATCTGTTTGACCAACTACAAGGTGCTCGATTTTTCTCAAAGATAGATCTACGTTCTGGGTATCATCAGTTGAGAGTGCATGGGGAGGATATTCCGAAGACTGCTTTTAGGACTCGTTATGGACACTTTGAGTTCACGGTTATGCCATTTGGGTTGACAAATGCACCTGCGGTATTCATGGACTTGATGAATCGCGTTTGCAAGCCTTACTTGGATAAATTTGTGATTGTGTTCATAGACGACATTCTAATTTATTCTAAGTCGAAGGAGGAGCATAGAGAACATTTGAAGACGATACTTGGATTACTGGAGAAAGAGAAGTTGTATGCCAAGTTCTCAAAATGTGAGTTTTGGCTTGAGGAAGTACATTTTCTTGGACATGTGGTGAATAGTGAAGGAATACATGTGGACCCTAGTAAGATAGATGCGGTCAAGAACTGGAAGGCTCCTACGACGCCGTCTGAAATACGTTCATTCTTAGGATTGGCAGGATATTACCGAAGATTTATAGCGAATTTTTCGAAGATTGCTAAACCCCTCACTTTGTTGACTCAGAAAAACAAGAAGTATGTTTGGGGAGAAGAGCAGGAGGTGGCTTTTCAGTCACTAAAGGATAGTTTGTGTAATGCACCTATTCTGACGTTACCTGATGGGCCAGATGATTTCGTTGTGTATTGTGATGCGTCGAATCAAGGATTTGGGTGTGTATTAATGCAAAGGGGTAAGGTGATAGCTTATGCATCCCGACAGCTCAAGATTCATGAGAAGAATTATACCACTCATGATTTGGAGCTTGGTGCGGTAGTATTTGCTCTTAAGAATTGGAGACATTATCTGTATGGCACAAAGAGTGTTGTTTATACATATCATAAGAGTCTTCAGCATATTTTTAGTCAGAAGGAGCTGAATATGCGACAAAGAAGGTGGATTGAGTTATTTAGTGATTATGATTGCGAGATTCGCTACCATCCGGGAAAGGCGAATGTGGTAGCTAATGCTTTAAGTAAAAAGGAGCGGATTAAGCTTAAGCGTGTGCGGGCAATGTGTATGACGTTACAGTCGGGAATTAAGGGTAAGATATTGGCAGCACAAGAAGAAGCTCTTAAGGATGAGAATGCGACCTCTGAGATGCTGCGTGGCTTGGATCAAAAAATGGAGAAAAAGGAGGATGGTGGACTGTATTTCTTAGATAGAATATGGGTTCCATCGGTAGGAGGTGTAAGGAAGTTGATCATGTATGAGGCTCATAAGACGAGATACTCGATTCATCCAGGGTCAGATAAGATGTATTATGATCTTAGAGATGCTTACTGGTGGCCGGGAATGAAGAGGGAAATAGCTGAATATGTTAGCCAATGATTGACTTGTTTAAAAGTTAAGGCTGAGCATCAGAAACCCTCTGGATTGTTACAACAGCCGCCGATTCCTGAGTGGAAATGGGAGAGAATAACAATGGATTTTATTACTAAGTTGCCTCGAACAAATAGTGGACATGATACGATATGGGTCATAGTGGACAGGCTGACGAATTCTGCACATTTTCTGGCCATTCGTGAAGATTATAAGATGGAAAAGTTGGCGAGAATTTATATTAATGAGATTGTGGCGAGACATGGTGTGCCTGTGTCGATTATCTCTGATCGTGATAGTAGGTTTACCTCGCGATTCTGGAAATCGTTGCAAAAGGCGTTGGATACGCGTTTGGATATGAGCACTGCTTATCATCCATAAACTGATGGGCAAAGTGAGCGAACGATTCAGACTTTGGAGGATTTACTTAGAGCGTGTGCTATTGATTTTGGAGGAAGCTGGGATACTCATTTGCCTTTGGCTGAGTTTTCATATAATAACAGCTATCATTTCAGTATTAGATGTGCACCATTTGTGATGTTGTATGGAAGGAAGTGTAGATCACCTATTCTATGGGCAGAGGTTGGAACAAGCCAACTAATTGGTCATGAAATAGTGCAAGAGATTACGGATAAGGTGTTTCGGATTAAGGAAAGACTTAAGGCAGCAAGAGATCGCCAAAAGAGTTATGCGGATAATCGCCGTAAACCTTTGGAGTTTAGTGTTGGTGATTTTGTAATGCTAAAAGTGTCTCCTTGGAAAGGTGTTGTGCGTTTCTGAAAGAAAGGCAAATTAGCACCAAGGTATGTAGGACCGTTTGAAATTACAGAGCGGATTGGACTTGTGGCATATCGGTTGAGATTGCCTAAGGAATTAAGTAGTGTGCATGATACGTTTCACGTATCTAATCTAGGGCTGTTCACGAACCGAGCCGAACCGAGCGAGGGTCTGCTCGAACTCGGCTCGGTTTAAAACCGAGCGGCTCGGCTCGGATCGAATTTAGATAACCGAGCGGGAAATGGTCGCTCGAACTCGGATCAGTTTCTAAACGAGCGCTCGGTTCAGCTCGTTTTTCGCTCGAATTCAACCGTTGACTAAGAAGTCAAGGTAACCCCGACGTTAATATTTTGCCTTCTCCTACCTCTCGACTATACCAACAAAACCATCAATAATACAACCAAATCCAAAATTCCCGTCAATCAATATACAACTCCGCCAAATCTAAATCCTAAACGTCGGCAACATCACAAAAATAAAATCCGAATCCAAACATAAGAACAACAACATCAAAACATCAAGAACAATCAAGGATAGCATCAAAATAAGCCCAAGCCGTGAGCTTATGCTCACGGTTTCACGTCGACACACAAAACACAACACAACAATGGATACCATTTCATGTTTTTACCATTTTTATTAATCAAAACATTAACCCACTTGTCTTTGAACCCGTATAATCAAGAACATCACGAGTTTGACTCGGAGTGAGTCAACCCCACGCGTAAAAGTGTAAAACGCGTTTTCTTCAATCGATCTACAAGTTTGGAACAATAAAAATGATGGTGGTAGTGTTTGGTGGCGGCGGTGAAAATAAAATGAGGTGGTGATGATGTTTGGTGGCGCGTGGATGGTGTCTAGAGAAAGAGGAGGTGATGGGGAGTGTTGTGGTGGTGGCGGTGTGGTTGTAGGGGTGGCGGTGGTGGTGGTTTATGGCGTGGCCGGCGCAAGAGAGGAGAGAGGGAGAGAATGTGATGGAGATGATGATGAAAATGATAAAGTAGGGTTAGGGTTTAGGTTTTATTAGTGTATATTTTGTGTAAATTGCAATTAGATCCTTGTGTTTAGCATCATGACTTTTTTAACAATAATAAGATCATAATCAAACACATCATAAATTTCAGTGACCTCAGACCAAATACATCATAAATTATATAAAACATTTTAGACATACAAAAATAATTCGAGCGAGCGACGAACGAGCGGACCTATGCTCGTTGCTCGTTTCGTTTATAAATCGAACCGAGCCGATCGGCTCGATTACAACCGAGAGATAATCGAGCGAGCAAATTTTCGAGTATTTTTTGAGCGAGTTATAAACGAGTTTCGAGCGTCGAGTTTTTTGGACAGCCCTAATCTAATCTGAAGAAATGTTTGGCGGATGCTAGTTTGCGTGTGCCATTAGATGAGATTAAGGTAGATAAGACTCTTCATTTTGTTGAGGAACCTGTTGAGATTATGGATCGAGAGGTCAAGAGTACGAAGCGTGGTAAGATAGCGTTGGTGAAGGTACGTTGGAATTCCAAACGTGGTCCTGAGTTTACTTGGGAACGTGAGGATCGGATGAGATCCAAGTACCCGAAATTGTTTGCTGAGAAGGTTGATGAGACGAGCTGTTAAATCTCGGGACGCGATTTCCCTAAGTGGGGGATGATGTAACAACCGTGATTTTAGCAGGTTAGTTTGACTAATAGTCTCAATCTATTTAACTTTTATGTGGTGTGTATTATGTGCTTTTATGTGGCGAATGTGCGGTATATGGGTAATAAGTACGTGTGTTAGCACTAAATCCCTTGGTGTGAGATTTTTATCATGTTGAGTAGTGTGAGTTTTGGGAGAAGTTCATTTTGATCGCCTTAGTGGTGTAGAAATGACTTGTGTAGTTTTGGTGTTTTTGGTGGTTTTGCGTAACAAGTCTTCGTTCAAATATTTGAGCGTTAGTAAGTTACGTGGAGGTTATTTTATGGAGTATATTAATGTTAAGTGTGAAAATTCTATTTTTGGAAACTTTATTTTGAAAATGATATTTTTTCCGGATTGTCGTAAAAACGAAGGTTTATCGCGTAAGGTGTTAATTTAAGTATAGGGTTTTTATAAAATATAAAGAATACAAGGTTTTAAGTGTAATAATTAAATTTAATAAAAAAAATAAAATAAAAATATAAATATATTAAAAAAGTCGGCCGAATAGGGTATAGGAAAAAAAAGGAAACCGAATCCCATTCTAATTACAATTCTTGGAGGAAAAGTTATCTAGAATCCTCCATAGCACATTATAAATACAAAACCAAAACCCTCATTCTCTCCTATTGAAAATTTCGACCAACCTCAAGGGAAAAGAGAAGAGAGAATTTTTTTTTAGGGTTTTCATTTTTCAAGAATTAAGGTAAATTTATAATACTCGTGCTTAAATAATTTTTATGATTCATGTAATACAAATTGTGATGGATCTAGGGTTTATAGGTTTCTGTAAATTAATGATATTAAACATGTTGGGATCATTAATTAATAATATTATGGTGATTGGTGAAAAGATTAGGGTTTAAAACATGTTAATTAATGAGTTAGGGTTTTGACAGATTTGTAAGGCTGTAAAGATACGATGAGATCTAATAGATGAAGATGAGTTAGATCACGAATATTATGTCTAAATTATAGTTCAGAAAAAGAGCTTTCCAAAAAGTCCAACCACGATCAATTTTGAGGTCGGGAAGTCAGTCAAACGATTTTTGTAAATTAAGGTGTCAAAACAGTTAAACCGGGACAGATTTAGGTTAGAAGTAATGAGATCAAAAGTGGTTTAAAAAGTGTAGTTTGGGTTAGGCCTTCTGTGGGAATTGAGTTCTATATTATGTTTGACTTCCACGCGAAAACTAGACGATAATAAGTTGTGCAAGTATGTCTAAGAGGTCAAAACTTTTTGATCTCCGATCAGATCCGAATCTGGATAGATGACATGTTTGATTTTTCATTGAGTACATGTGTGTATTTTTAGTGCATGGAATTCTGGGACAAGCTTGTATGCTTATGTAGGATCATGGTGAATTTTTGGTGTGAGTTGTGAAGCTTTATTCGCTGTGATTTTATGTGGGTGAAAGTACCCTACAAATCTGCGTTTTCTAAAAGTTTTAATAAAGGGATTTAGTGAGTGTAAAGTGTTGGGTGATGATTAGTATGGAGTTTAGGTAATCCATAGTGGGTTATATGAACCTTAGACATCCATCATATATATGTGTTACATGGACTATAGCTTTTGGCTTGGTCGCGTGTAATGTGATATTATTGTGTTGTATAGATTTGTGAGTTGCTTGTTTGGAAGCTGCGGAGTTGAGGTGAGTTCATAGTCCCATATTTTTACTTTGTTTTAAACTTGGGATGGAGATGATGCTTGTTAAAATTGTTTTTGAGTTACTGTGATTATGTGTTGTTAAAATGCATGGACTTGTAATGGTTATTGTATGTATACTGCATGTTATTGTGGTGTTTAATTGTGGTGATTATTTGAGTGGGAAAGTCCTAGTGGCTCTACTCATTATAATTATCTTGGATCGGTGGGCGCGTTCCGTCCCAATGGTGGTGGTATTTGGATCGGTGGGCACGTTCCGTCCCAGTTTATTGGATCGGTGGGCACGTTCCGTCCCGTAAGCTATGATTGCATGTTAGTTGTATAATAACTATATTGTTGCTGTGTTTTGCTTGCGACCCTAAAAGCGATTCTCTCCATGGCGAAAAAGAAGAGAAAAAAACGAATCCCTTTCTTTCTGTAAAATCCTTCCTACGTTTTCATAATTCTCTAATTATTTAATCCCCATCACATGGGTTGGTTGATCATTAGTGATTCTATTTGATCGTGGGTCGGTTAACTTTGATTCGTTTTCTTCTTTTCCGTTTTTGCGATTACTTTGCTCTTCATTATTTACCATCCGATCGTGGGTCGGTTGGTTTATATTATTATTATTGGTTGTGGGGTTGATTTAATCCTTGCATGTATATTCACGTGCTGCTTGTGATTTATAAAATTAATATACATGCAATCGTGGGTCGGTGGTGATGGTTTCTTGCATGTGATCTGATTTCACGTTCATTCCATGCAAGTTTTCCATAAGATCGTATTCTTCTGGGTATGATCTGGGTTTGATACTTACTGATTTAACGAAACCCTTTTAGGGTTTCTTACTTATTCTTTTGTTGGTGCCTGGGTGGCTGTTTTCGATGACAAGTTCTATAGCAGATGTTACTTTTCGGTCAGTGGGTTTTGGAGAGAGTGGTAAGTCGAGTTTTAGGGGCCTCGTTCAAAACCCTAACCATCACATACCGGTATTCATCTCTTTATTCTATGGGTCTGTGATTGGGATTCTGGATTTCGTATATCAGTCTTGTGGATTCTCTTTTTGTTTATCATATATAGGCTGCTATACAATATGATTGGAAGTTAGGGTCATGTGAGACCCTATATTGCTGCTACTGTTGCGTTGTGTGATGGTTGTGGGTGATACTGTAAGTGTGGCATGCATTGTTCAGTACATGTCACTATGGCGTGGTCGTATTGCTTCATATTACAATCTTATATAGGTTATTGTTTAATAGCAGTTTGCAATAGATCCTGATGTTGGGGCTGATTCGGTTCATTGCGAGTTGTTAAAGCTTCAACGTTGTGTGTAAGTTAGGGTTGCTTAACCCTATGTCTCGTCTATGACTGATCATGATACATTGGATTACATTCCTAGCTAGAGTTTTATTCTTTTAAAGCTGTAGCAAATGAGGTGTTGGATCAAGTTGTAGTATTGGTTTGGTCCAGTTTGGATCAATGGACGTATGGTGTAGTTATTTCCCATGGTTTCTGCTGTTCTGATATCATCATGGAAAAGCTGCATCGTTGGAAGTTATGGACATCTATGACGATTATTGAAGATTCTTGTGGTTAACTTGAGTATTTTATTTATTTTTATAGTCGTTGTATTATGTTCATTTGTTAGTTATAAGAGTGGTATGTCACTCTTATATTATGTTTTTCATGTAAGTGCCCATGTAACGGGCTGAGGGCATGGGATTCACCCATGTCAATTGTACTTCATTGTTTTTTGGTGTAATATATTTACCAGGGTTTAAACCCTTTTACCCAAAAAAAAAAACTATATTGTTGCTGTCTTGCTATGTTTTATAATCACAGTGAACGGATAATCAAGGTGTATTGTGTGTCTTAAACCTATGAATCTCACCAACATTATGTTGACGTTTTTAAGCATCATTTTCAGGTGAGCATTCTATGGCTAAGATAGAAGGGCGCGATTAGAAGAGACCTAGTTGCATTTGAGGATGACTATCTTAAAGTTTTTAATTTGATTTAGTTGGATTTTGTTTATGATACATTGAATGTCTTCTATTATTACGTTATGTTTTAATGAAGATACCTTGGAGATTATTTTTGGTTATTTTATTTTGGGGTATCGTTACGACACTTTGTGTCTGTTCTTTACTCTTTATATTTGCATATAGTAATTCTCTATATAGACGCCATGTGTTGTGATGATATCCATGATGTTGCACTCGCGTTTCCGCCATCGGCGAGGTGTGACAGACGACCCCTTTGTGTTACCGTAACGTGACCAAATGCATTTTATTTGAGGAAAATAAAGAGACCGGCAATCTCCTACTCGGGGGAAAAATTACTTCATTTAATTATGTAGTAATATACATCAATAGCTCATTACTATGATGATAAACCAGTTAACGTTTTGCGTGTCATGAGACTTAAGGCAATATATAACGAACTGCAATATTTCTGAATTACTTTCTATTTAGCTTGTGTTCAAACTGATTATAACTTTAAACGCTATGGATTCACTCAACCTTTGTGTTGACTTTTTAGCATGTTTTATCTCAGGTAATTAGAAGCTTGATTTGACACGAAGTGGCTGTGGACTTTTTCTTAAAAAATGAATGTCCATTTTGTTATCATTCAATGAATAATGTAACTTTTATCACGTACTTCGAAACTTCCCGCTGGGGCCTATATTATGTACTCTGATTTAAATAAATGAATGATAACAATTTAAAACGTCTCTTTTCGAGTCGTTTTCTATTTGCATGACTGTGATACTTGAAGTAATACCCCAACTTATATTCCACTGCGTATATCGAAAATGGGGGTGTTACATATGGTTAGACTTTATACATATATTTAATTTTTGTTTTGTTGAAACTGAATTACAGCCTCATTCTGGACCAAGAAGTTTTTTTGGATTAGAAGACTTCCTAGATGACGACAACAGTCGTCCATATACTTACCAAAAGGAAAAAAAGTCGAAGAACCCAAACAAACACATTTCTTTCAAACAACGCACAATAGCTTACATGGAGCCGTTCACACTAGACGTTTTTATCTCAAAGCGGTTTGTTTCAGCCTCCCTCACTCACAGGGTAACAAGCAAGCAAGTTGCAGTTGCTGGCACCAACTCGAAAGATATCAAAGCAGAACTTCAAACTCGGTAAGATATTCCTGCTTGTCTGGCAATTGGGAGGATATTGTCTCAACGAGCTAGAGAAGCCGATGTATACACGGCTTCTTATACACCTAGAGAAAGGGATAAATTTGAAGGTAAAATTAGAGCAGTTGTTCAGTCACTTATAGATAATGGTATTGACGTCAAAATTTATCTTGATTAAATGTTCTTAGCTGAAATGATAATGTACTATGAGTCCAGCTAGCAGAATTAGGGATTTTCGTTTCCAAGTGTAAACTAATTTTAAATGATTGTGTTACCTGATAAATGTTTATTAGATGTACCATTATTCATTTTACATTATGTATTATTGGTTTTTTCTATCGTTAGTGTTGCAGCTATCTTGAACTTAGTTACTTACCTCATCATCCTCAAATAGATGGAATAGAATATGCATAATCCATTGCTTAAAAGTGCATCATTTGTGAAAAATGTGCACATCTTGAATGGCGCAATTGTATCATCTTCACACTTCCAGTAAATATTTAGTGGCGTCCATCTTTTACTTAAACAAAATAATGTAATTTGAGGTTGTAAACAAAAGGCTTATTTAGTAGCACTTGTTTTTAAATGAGTGGAGACAACAAACTAGTTAAACGTGCCAAGTTAGAGCTCATCTTTCTAACACAATCAACTAAATGATCTACTCCATTTAGTGTTAAAATACTTGAACCCGTTAACATGTCAACCCGAACAAGTCAAAAACAAAATAACTATGTACTTCATTTTTGTATGAACCTTGAATTTATATAACACTTTTGCCTGATTAATTGAATCCCACCTTACTAAGGTGCAATTAAACTAAGTTGCTTTTAGAAGCACGAGCTCGTCAAGGCTACTAAAACTCGATCTTGAAACTCATCTCGAACTAGTTCAAGCTCAATCAACTGTACATTCGAAACTCAATTCAACTTGCTTCGTATACATACAACTTTATACATTAATAATCCCATAAATATTACTTTCTGAGAAATTATTAGGATGCTTAAAATGTGACTAATCTTATATGCCTACACATACGTGACAACACTTTATTAGTTTGTGAAAAAGTGAATAACCATCTGCGTGACAAGTTTAGGCGGCCTCTAAGTCATTTCTCTTAATCTATATGAGTGGAGTTATTCTACAAACTATAAAAATCTCACATACCAAGGGACAACTCCCATCCATTGATTTAAATTTGATCAATGGCTAAGATCAATTAAAAAAATACACAAAGGGGCAATTTTGTAAACTTACACCAAAACACACTACTCACATAAACCCTTCACCACAAACACACGCACACAAAACACACACAAACACACATCATCATCCACCGGTCCAAAGCTCCAAATATCAGCAGAAAACGGAAACCGTCTCCGGCGACTCTTACTCACTTCCGGCCGGTCAACGGCGACGGTTACAGTACCCGAACAGTCTAATTTAACAAAAGCGAAAAATGTGAAAAAGTTACATTCTGTTTATGAGAAGCTCTCGTGTGAAGGTTTTAGTGATGATTATATTGAACGTGCTTTATCTCATCTTAAGGTCTAATTTAATCTCATTTTATAAAATTTAACTTTTTAGCGATTGTTGCTGTAGTGTATGGGATGAAATCGTTTACGTTTCGAGCTTGCGATTAGGTAAACTAGGTTTAATTGATGTTAGGTAGCTAATTATATTGCGTTTTGCGGAAAGTGTTACTGATATCGATCTAGTTTTATAATCTATGAATCGACTGTAGAAGTTTATTATTTTTGTTGTTGATTTGATTGTAGAGAGCAAGATGTAAATAATGTTAATGTTGAGTGTGCGATGAAATCGGTATCGAGTTTGCGTTTAGGAAGAACTAGGGTTAAATGATGTTAGTTAACTAGTTATATTGCATTTTGCGGCAAGTGCTACTGATAGCCAGCGGCTTTTATAATCTATATTAATTGATTGTAAAGATTTTGTAGAAAATAAGATGTGATTAGTTTGAGATTTGTAGCAATTGCGGCAAGTGTTACAGATTTGTTGGATTCGACGGATAAGGATATAGGTTCAGCCTTGGACAATTCAGCACCTGTGATATCATATGAAACTGGCGGTTATTTGGTAGCTTTAGATGTCTTATTAGGTATAGGTTCAGCCTTGGACAATTCAGCACCTGTGATATCATATCACATATCACCTGTGATATCACATGTGATATCATGATATCACTGGTGATATCACATCTGTGATATCACATGTGATATCGTGATATCACATATCACATGTGATATCACAGGTGTTTGAGCTTCTTCACATGTGATATCACCGGTGATATCACATGTATTACAGTTATGGAGTGTATATGTGTGATATCACATGTGAAGTACTACTAAAAACTCAAGTATATGAATAATCTATTCGGGTTCACATCCAAAATAAGTTTTTGAAGTGCTCGAAAACTGTATGTATTACTTTTAAGAAAAAAAAGTTGTATGAATATGTAAGTCCTTTCTTTATTAAGTTTACAGTTAATTTATTTATTGTATAGAATAAATATATAACAATGGTCATGACTGTGTAGAATAAATAAATAGCAATGGCTATGCATTTGTCTTTGCTTGTGTAGATTAAGGCTCATAAGGCTTTGTATAGGATTGTGTTATTGTTTCTGTAATGCTCTGTTTTGTTACTTTTATATAGACGACAACTCGGAAAAACAATAATACAACAAGCCTTCCACCCAAAAGTGTTATGTTGAATTGTTGATAATTCTTGCGAGTTGTAGAACTATGGCTCAATCATTAGAGATATGCAACAGCTTATAATATCTCATTTGCTGTTCCTTTATAGATTTTATTTCATGTTACTGACATCCATTCGACTATAGTCTTATCTTTATTACTTCTACTACTATTTTAATGCAGAAACCTAAAGCTTCCTTCTAAATTTCCCTCAATCGTATGTGAGTGTTGTCTTTATTCACTAGAGAAAGACTTGAGTTGTGCGATCAGAAGTTGCTCGTGGTCGTGCAATCATTCCTTCCAACAAGAAGCATCTAGAGTTGGAGCCAATGATTGTTGGAAGGAATTTCTTGGTCAAAGTTCAACGCAAATATCGGAAACTCTGCTGTTGTGAGTTCGATCGAAGAAGAATTTCACAAGCTTCAATAGGCTACAATGTGGGGTGCTGACACCATAATGGACTTGTCTACTGGACGTCACATCCATGAAACCCGTGAATGGATTCTTCGTAATTATGCCGTTCCAGTTGGGAATCTATCAAGCACTGGAAAAAGTCAATGGAACAGCTGAGAATTTGAACTGGGAAGTGTTCCGTGAGACGTTGATTGAACAGGCTGAGCAGGGTGTGGATTATTTCACTATCCATGCGGGTGTTCTGCTTCGTTATATCCCATTAACAGCAAAACGGATGAATGGAATTGTTTCCAGAGGAGGGTCCATTCATGCGAAATGGTGCTTAGCTTACCACAAGGAGAATTTCGCTTATGATCACTGGGATGACATACTTGACATCTGCAACCAGTATGATATAGCTTTATCTATTGGTGAAAAAATTGAGGCCTGGATCAATTTATGATGCCAATGATATTGCTCAATGTGCAGAGCTCTTAACTCAAGGTGAACTAACATGTAAAGCTTGGGAGAAGGATGTACAGGTATTCATTTTATATATGTTCGGACCTATATGGTGAATTTGCATTAATCTTTAGGGCTAGCAGCTGACTAGTCCCTACCTCATGGGGCCGGAGTTAATACAAACGAGTTTTGGGAGACTATTAAGTTATTGTAATATAGTTGATTAAATTTTTTATTAATTAAGTCTGTATTTTGAGAGTTTAAATTTCCATGAGTGAAACTAGAGGTATAAATGTCATACGGAAAAGCTAAAAAATAATACGACTTCTGGTTCCAAATATTGCGCGTCCGTTATCTTGGTCAGCTGTAACTCATCCTGTTTCATCTGTACCCCAGAATAAAACCTTCACTATTCATTGACTATAAGTTGTGTAACTAATGCTTAATGGTGACTAATTTTGAATGTTGCAGGTCATGAATGAAGGGCCTGGACATATCCCAATGCACAAAATTCCTGAGAATATGCAAAAGCAGCTAGAATGGTGCAATGAAGCACCGTTCTACACACTTGGACCTTTGACTACAGATATTGCTCCAGGGTATGATCACATCACTTCAGCCATTGGAGCGGCCAACATTGGAGCCCTTGGAACTGCACTTCTCTGTTATGTGACACCAAAGGAGCACCTTGGTCTACCCAATCGTGATGATGTTAAAACTGGTGTTATATTATACAAAATAGCTGCTCATGCTGCTGATTTGGCTAAAGGTCACCCACATGCTCAAGAATGGGATGATGCTCTTAGCAAAGCTAGGTTTGAGTTCAGGTGGTTGGACCAATTTGCTTTATCTTTGGACCCTATGACTGCTACATCTTTCCATGATGAAACATTACCCTCTGATGGTGCAAAAGTGGCTCATTTCTGTTCCATGTGTGGGCCCAAGTTTTGTTCCATGTATTAATAAGTTCTCTAAAATTGAACAGGCAAGCCATATTTTCATTCTTATCTGATAATCAATTTACCATATGTAAATATATAAGTTCTTATCATACAAATGTTGTATTCTTGCAGGCAAGACTTGTCCAAGGTGACTTTTTGGTGAGCGATACATATGCCGACTATAAGACTGTTGAGGAACTCTAGGATGTAGAGATCTGAGAAGCAAGGTTTAATTAGTTCAGAGCAATAAATGATATAGTTCTGATGTATGGTTATTTACTATGAGTGGCATCATGGTTTGTGAAGTTTCTGTTTTCCTTGTGTGTATATATTTATTTCGAAATTATAAACGATGTATAAGCTATTTTCATGTTGCTTATTGTATAGACTTTTAAGCTTTTTTTTTTTTTTTTCTTTTTCTAAATACTTGTTGTTACCTACTAATATTATCAAGTATCACCAGTGATACAAAATAACTTATTAGGTATCACCTGTGATACAAAATAATTTATTGGGTATCACTTGTGATACAAAATAGCATATTAGGTATCACCTATGATAGTTGGACTGTAGTTACCTACTTGTTTTTGTAGATACAAAATATGAGGTATCACATGTGATACATACAAAATCATAAGTGATACAAAATAACATATTAGGTATCACATGTGATACAAAATAAGTAAGTAAAACACAAATAAGCAAAAACGCAAACTAAACTGAAAAAAGAGTTCTTACGGGAATTAACGAGCCTAAGAAAACCTAAAAATCAAAAATTATCCCTAGATGTGTAAATTTGCTTTTTATTTTATTTTTAATGAATTAAAAACAGTGTTGGACTAAGAATAATATTAAAAATACTAAATTAATACTAAAAATTATGAAAAATTGTGGAAAACTACTTTAAGCTATATTGAACTTAGAAAAAATAAAAATGAATCGACAACTTATTTGAATAAGCTGTGAATAAACAAAAAGGGAAGTTAAGCTAAAAAGGAAAAAATTGGTTAAGTGAATTAAAGGTGCAAGCTATAACGAAAAAGACCCAATGGCAGATATGGTTGTCGTGTGTTAAACTGGTTGAGGATGGTAGAGGTATGGGGTTCGAGCCTAGGCTCACCCTGGGCTTCCCAACTTCTTAGTTTTTGTTTTTGCATTTTTTTTTTTCATAAAACATATTAATAAGCTAAAAATTAACAACTTTTGTGAAAACAAAATTTTTGTAACTTGAGAATTAAGGTGGAAAGCAATTAAGGTAGATGTAAATATTGTATGGCAAAAATATAGTCAAACTGTTACAATATAAGTACACCAGGATAATAATATAGTGATACATAATAACTATTAGGTATCACCTGTGATACAAAATAAGTATAATACAAAATACAAAATAAGATATTAGGTATCACATGTGATACAAAATAAGATATTAGGCAAATAGACCTACCATGTGTTTTGAGCTACATTTGTGACAACAGCTATGGCGTCTTGTTCAACTTTTAGCCCCTGCATTCAAGATAACCAAATATGAGTGAATAAAAATTACGAATCCGGAACTTAGAATTGCCCATATTATATAATCAAATTCACTTCATTGATTCAAAAGTTAATACACCGGGCAACTTTAACAACATAGACACAGACATATACTAAACAAACAAGCTGATCGTGTTTAAACTTACATTTAAAAAAACAACATAACACTTGACAGAAGTAACAAGACTTCTATACAACTCGTTTATTCCACTTTTCTTTTATTCATCAATTTCATCATCATCTTCAACCTCCTCGATCTTCATCCTCTTCACAGCTTTTGCAGCATCGTTGAGAACACCATTTGCACTAGGAGAAACTTCAATCAGAATATCAGACTTCGCACCCGTCGCAGCGTTCACGAGTCCACCATTCCTTTCCACACTGTAAGTCAATTCTTCCTCGTTCATGTCTGCATCTATATACGCTGTCGCATTTTTCATCAATCTCTTCCCTAATCAGCATTTTCGACAACTCAGTCACAACCTTCCTTTCTAACCACTTCCTAATTGGTCTCGCCCCATAAACCTATACAAAAATTTAAAAGTCAAAACAACGTGAGTATGCATCATTATAAACATTAAATCAACTTGTAGTAAAACGATGAAAAATGAAGCTAATATGTTATTTTGCTTATTTGTGCTTTACTTACTTATTTTGTATCACAGGTGATACCTAATATGTTATTTTGTATCACCTATGATTTTGTATGTATCACAGGTGATACCTCATATTTTTTATCTACAAAAACAAGTAGTTAACTGCAGTCTAACTATCACAGGTGATACCTAATATGTTATTTTGTATCACAGGTGATACCCAATAAGTTATTTTGTATCACAGGTGATACCTATTGGACTCTTCTTTGATTAGTGTGTATTACTTTGTTAAAAAGTTGGATATTAATTTCAGTCTATATAATTGTTCAGGAGGATGATCGTATTAAGGAGTTGGTTGAAAAGCATGGGTGTAAGAAATCACCAGCCCTCAAGGATTTTGTATTAATAGGCTGGGATGGGTGGCCCAAGGAGTTGCAGGTTACCGCTATTAATTATGAGAAGCCAGCCTAGAGCTAGAGTTATTGTACTAAAAATAGCCTACGATGACAATTTGATGTGCTTTTAATCTGGAATTTTCATATATGAGATTTAGCAAAAAACTTGGATAAATGCATTGCGCAAGTAGTCGCTGATTTGGTAAACAACTATTCATTATACAAGCAATCATAAGCTAACCATATGACTTATAGTCTATTTAGGACTATCAAATTACTCCAACATTGAAAAGCATTTGCTTGAAAAATTCTTTCATCCTCTTGTACCCATTTTCAGATTTCTTCATTGCCAAACGCCTCAGTTGAGCATCTCTAGATAGCATTGATGATGATTTTCTAGCATCAAATACTTTTGAACGTTTGTATAAGCTTCTTTGAAACAACTGATTTGATGCATCTCTCTTGTCCAGACTTTCAAAATAATCTCGAAGACCAACTTAAATTTACATCCATAAATCTCATTTATATCACACAAATCCAGAAATCATAAGCATATATCAGCAGCTGTATAGTAAATGAATCATACCACAAGTTTTTCTTCAAGTTCTTTCTTTCCTCCAACAGCCACAAGAGCCAATTCTAGGCTAAAACCCAGATTTGTTGTTATTGTGGGTCTGTGGCACACAATTTGGCTCAGACGTCGACGATGGAGTCGACGCATTCAGCAGATTTGTTGGATTCGACGGATAAGGATATATGTTCAGCCTTGGATGAAACTGGTGGTTATTTGGTAACTTTAGATGTCTTATTAGGTATATAGGTTCAGCCTTGGACACGTTCCAAGAATAACGTTAGTCGACTTGTGAACTTTTTTACATATTTATATCTTGTATATATTGAAGAACATAAATGTATTACTTCTATTCGAGTTAATAGAATTGTTCTTATCATTTCTCTTTGTTTAAAGTAATTTGCTATTCGAATAAACCTTGCTAGAAATACAAAATTGTTGTTATTGTGGCACAAAATTTATGTTGTGAAACGTTTTTATGGTACAAAATATTGGCCATTAAAACTAGCATATGGTCATGCCATGGTATTGATTAATGACACAAAGTATGCGCCACTTAATCTTTGAAACACATTAGCAACAAAACAAAAAAAAAAAAAAAAAAAAAAAAAAAAAAAAAAAAAAAAAAAACAGTGAGCACATAGATTTATTACATGTGACAGGTACTATCACCATGTGATATCACATATCACCTGTGATATCACATGTGATATCGTGATATCACTGTGTGATATCACCTGTGATATGGATATCACACATATCACAGGTGATATCACATGTCACATGTGACATCACATATCACATGTGATATCACAGGTGTTTGAGCTTCTTCACATAGGATATCACCGCTGATATCACATATATTACAGTTATGGAGTGTATATGTGTGATATCACATGTGATATCACCTGTGATATCACACATGATATCACACATGATATCACATGTGTTTGAGCTTCTTCACATGGGATATCACTGGTGATATCACACATATACACTTCATAACTGTAAACACACAAAAGAAAAACTCACAAAAAAAATGAATCCATAGTTAATTTGTACAGCAAGAAGGCACTACATTAGATACTACATATCCAACTCACAAAGATGAATGTCATGAGTAAATTGTTTAGAATGATCAAAGCTCAGTTGGATGTTAAATAAGAGTAGGTTGTAGATCAGCACAATAGCAATTTAAAAACATTACAAAGTATAAGTTACACTGCTGTAGATAGAATTACATAAACTGTTTCTCAATCAAAGCGTAAGTTTTCTTATATATGATCAGGATGCCTCGATGTGTAACTTAACGCTAGAGATACATAAGCCTGGTTTATCTCTTTATCATTTAGCCCACCCATCATCCGAACACATTTAACATAGGATGGTACGAAGAACAGATCCGCCTCTGCTTTCTTGTGCGTACGAAACCTTCATTTAAGTAGAAGCCTGTGTATCTTGACCTGCAATTTCATATCATTGTCACAAGAGAAGAAATTAGCACACCCATCAAACAAAATTAGGATACATGAATATTAAGATGTTTTTCATTATTAAGACGTATAGTCATATGTTGAAACTTTAAGTTCTTATGCATAGTCTTAATTACATACACTATAATTATTACTTAATGAATAACCATAACAAAAATAAAGAGTATGGTATTATTTATAATTCACTCACACATATAGTGACAGAAAGATAGTTACCTTGTCTTGTTTATCATCAGGAAGGGTGGGTGGTGCAGTTTCAGCAACAACAGCTTCATTCAAATCAGCTGCAACAGATAGTTTATGCAATCTTTTAGCATGTGTTTGCTTGTTGCAGAAATTTAATGATGATGGGTGTATAGAAATAGTTTTCAAGGTTCCAACAGCATTATTTGTGATTTGAGGACATAAAGGTTTGATTCCTTGGTGAATAAACATTGACAACATCTTGCCTAATTTAGAAACAAAGATAGAAGTAGAAAGATAATTTGGTTGTGAAATTTAGAAACAAGGCATATAATTGATTGAGTGTTTGCTTGGTTTGGATAAGGTGGGATGCTGGCCAGACAACAACATGGCCTCTGGCCCAAATATGCTAGCCCATTTATATTGGTGTCAGTCATACAATTACAAAAACAAGGTAGTACCTTGACGAGAGCAGCTGTAACAATCGCTAGGTTGACCATTGATTGTCAAAGCATCGGAGGCTACTGGATCACCTCCTTTACGCAAGAAGTCATCTATCACCGTTTGTATATCATTTTTCCACCAGTCACCTGCACTTTCAATTATTAATTATATTTCTTACAAAATATTTAAACTAGATGAAGATATATATTAGTTGACATGGAATTTGGGAAGTAACTAAGTACCCAAGATGACAGGAACCTCTGCATGAGGTTTGGGAAATGGGTAAGTAGTACCAATCTTGGGAGATACAACTAATAAACCATGTACAGTAGCTCGAGACCAGTCGATGTGTGCATGCCACCATAATGTGCCTTCCTTGTCCGACAGAATAATCTTCTGGCTAAAACGAGAACCAGACTGAATCGGACATTGTGTGATAAATTCAGGTCCATCAGACCATGGATATCTTGGCAGTTTCACACCATGCCTTTAATAGTTGCATAAAACATACGATTTAGTCGAAAGTGCATATTAAGAAGCTACTCAAACAATTAATTTCTCAGAAACATAGATTGATATATTTACCAATGAATTGTGATATTTTGTGTGGCTTGGTTGATAACATCAACGATGACGGTGTCTCCTCTACGAGCAGAAATAGTTGGGCCAGGGTATTGTCCATTACCTGTCAAGATGTTCTTGCTGCTGCATAGTCTAGTGTAGTTAGTTTCTTGAACCTGCAACAATACGAAAACAAATACTAATGAGTGAATTAATGCCAATAGTTCAACCCAAAAAAAGAAAAAGAAAAAACTACAATGCCATAACGTACTAGACCTGAATAACACAAAGCTTACCATCTCCCGATTGCTTTAAGAGCTTCTGTTGACCTTCTTTTGGAACATGGTCAATAGATAAGGAAGTTGCAGAATCTGCACCAAGCACCTTACAAACAGGGTTCCTATATGGAAGTTCAGTTATGGAGTGTTGGATATCATTACGATCGTTTTCAAAGACTTTAGCTTCATCTTTATTATCAGAGGAAAGATTGCTAACTGAAAGATTACCCAGTTGTTTTGGCTCGGTTGTCATGTTAATTGCTCCATTACCATTCTGTTGCAGATCACTTTCGCTTATGTCATTCTACACTAGTTTGTAACTTATTCTAAAATTTATATTACAAAATCATACACACACTTTTTAACCCTAACTACAAAGAGTAACCGAAATCTAATCAGATAGCATCTCGATAAACACTTTACATGAATCACTTTACGCATAACACCTCGTATCTTCGCAACAAACAAAACATAAACAACAAGTCATTCTCACAAACGACCGATACATCACTCATTCGTCCTTGCTACAAACAACTTCACTTTCTATAAACGCCTACCAACACTATCATCAATCCGTAACGCATCTCACAAAAACTACATTATGTCATTCTACAATTGATTAATTTTTTTTAGTTTATTACAAAATCATAAACTAGCTTTTTAACCGCCTCACGAAAGAAACTATAATTAACACATCACATTATTAAGAGTTTACAAATACAAGACGATTTCGAATAAAGGCGATACAAATTAACCGTATAAATGATTAATTAAGTTAAATTAAATCAAAAATTATACCGAATTGAAGGAGGAAATCGAAGAGTTGACGGACGTTGAGTGAGATGTGTGAAATGAACTCACGATTCTCCCAATCAGCTTGTACTGTTATTGAAGGAGAATTGAAGGAGGAAATCGAAGATTTTGATAATCAATTGTGTGAATTGAAGGAGGAAATCGAAGATTTTGATAATCAATTGTTTGGAAATTGCGTTTTAGAAAGTAGTTATGGAAGGGTTGAATGGAGAGAAACTGGGAGGAGAGAACACTCACTAAAATGTGTTTGTGTGTTTTTTGCGAGAGTTTAATCTAATTTTTAGTTTATATATGTGACCAGAATA
This sequence comes from Artemisia tridentata subsp. tridentata, assembly GCA_021014915.2. Lineage (NCBI taxonomy): Eukaryota > Viridiplantae > Streptophyta > Magnoliopsida > Asterales > Asteraceae > Artemisia > Artemisia tridentata. The sequence goes on along the minus strand of CP139505.1, from coordinate 230,928,745 downwards.
CCCTTATAGTGTAAATGTTGTGTTTAATCTTGACCATTAGATCAAAATGAATGGAAGGTAGGGATTTGTCCCTTTGTATGTAAGGAATATTTTGTCCTCAAATGATCTTGAATCAATCTATATAGCAATAATAATTGTACGAAATGGTAAAAAGTACAGCAAAATTCAACTTAAGTCCGATAAGATCCTTCGAGCCTCACGAGCCAAGCATTTTGGAACTCGAAATCCTACTCGAGTATAGGACGGGCAAATGAAAATGGGCCAAAAAGCAGGCAACCGATGAAAAGGCAAAAACACACACACACACACACATATAAATTGAATTCAACTATAGTGTGTGTGTTTATAAGATCTGTTATTCACACTGGTAGACTGGTAGTAGCTCCACCCTCACTAACAATGGTGCATAAACACCATAGCAGCTGCTTCATCCTCATCATCTCAGCCGTACACGTGTCCACACTCGCCTCAGCTGATTCGGTTTTATTGAGGTGTGATTATTACTTCAATCAAGTTTGTTATTTCAAAATTTCATTTAAGTATTTATTTGTTTAAGTGTGGTTGTTGACCTTTTGTAGTCGAGTTCATCGTTGATCAAGTCAAGGAAAGCTACCGATTCGAAATTCGATTACTCCGATATTATGGTATCAAGTTTCACTTTTTATTAAGTTTGTTACTGATGTAAATTAAATTGCGGTTGATGTTGTGTTATGTAATTGAGGTGTGAGATATGAATAAATAGATATAGGATGTGATAATCGTCAACTTAAAGATTTTGTTAATACAGTAAACGTGTCTTCGTTTTGTGTGAGTTATGTTATATGGTGTTGTAAAGCTTTGGTTAGTATTATGAAAAATGTGAGTGGTAACACTATATGTGGCGTTTGAGATTTGCGTATTTATAGCTTTTTATATGCTTGACAAGCTGTTTAAAAATAAGTAGGTATTAAGCTGCTTATTGAATTCTGCTTAGTCTGAACGCTGCAAAGTGCTCATATGATAAGTAGTTTAAATAAGCAATCTCATACACTGTTTTTACTTCCGTATGTCTGTTTTACCATAAAATATAACCAAATTTGTTCTGAGATTAGTCCATTACCTTTGTTCGGATTTTGAGTTGTCCGGTATTTGAGCAAGAGAATATTTGTTTCTCACTGATATGGAGATTGTTAGCATGGCCATCAATGTACATCGTTCTAAGAAAGCGTCCCGCATAAAAGTGACTGTAGATTTACCGTACGCTAAAAATATTGCTACTTTGTTGCTGATATCTTATTTACCATGCTGTAGGTTGAGTTGCGTACTTTGGATGGTTTGGTGAAGGATAGAACACAATGTGCTCCGAACGGCTACTATTTCATGCCAGTTTATGATAAGGTACGTTGCTATATACTATTCGCGTACTTGCTCTCCCATAGTTCTCTCAGTTTGTAGTCTAAATCATGTAGTTATCATGTATTTATCTTTGGATTGCTATATATTATGGTTATGGGTGTCTTCGAGTCAAGTTGAGCATGAGGTTGCTTTCCTCAAAGGCTTATTTGATGAAAAATATTGGGACTAGGGATCTTTGTTTGTGGATATATGTCAGGTTTTTGGTCAGCTTACTTAAGGCTCAAACCTTGGCTAGTTTGTGTTTGGTTGCCAAATGCTCGCATAAGCTTGAGCCTTTGGTTGGTGACATTTATATGGGCTTGTTTTAGCTCGAGCCATGGACAGATTCACATGGGCTTGTATAATATTAACAGTGAACTCTTTAGATTAAAGTTACAAATGGAAGTTATTCCAAAAACAGTGACAATTCTAATTTTAAGGAATTAAAATCAGTGAGCTATTAAATATAAATGACTTCACGCCTCATATGTACTTGGTGGGTTTGGCTCATTTAGGCTTGTCAACTTACCGAGCCAAGCCCTATTAGGCACTAGCTTGGATAGGATAAGCAAATGGGTCAGCTTGGATAGTCTTAGGCTCGTGAAACTTTTTGGCGAGCAGATTCATGACCTCACTAGTCAGCTTGTCTCGTTTACATCCTTATCTATGATTAAAGATTTGAAGTGCTTTTAACTATCTTTCACATTGAGAATTGCCATGCTTATGCTTAAGTGGTTCCTATCAAGTTCAATATGCGTGTTGATGCCATGCATTCTTTGTGGGGGAATGGGGGAAAGGATGTGCAAAGCAGTTGTTCTTATATATAGGTAGGAGATTAATTGCGGTAATTACTTTGGTGTTCATTTGAATGATCAACATTATTGGATTGTTATTACCATCATTAAATAAGACTTAGTTAACACAACGTTGAATTGGATTAAGATGGATATTTTACCGCTAAAGTACAATTTGGTTGCAGTTTTGAATGTGTAGGCAGTAGGCTTTATTTCTGTTGTGTTTATTTTCTGCATAAGTGATCCTTACCCACAATAGGTTGCATTTATCTCTTGTTTTATCACTTTGAGGTGACAGCGTTAACACGGGGTTAAATTTTGGTGCAGGGTTCTTTTGTTATCAAAATCAAGGGACCTGAAGGATGGTCGTGGGACCCACATCAGGTATGTACTCCACTTTAATTGAAAATTTCCACTTCTGAATTTTTTTTATATGTCATTCTCTGACAGTTCTATGTAGTTAAGTAATTTGGGATTAACAATCCAGAACTTTGATATCTTACTTTTTGTAGGTTCCCGTGCATGTCGACCATACTGGCTGTAACAACAATGAAGATATAAATTTTTGGTTCACAGGGTTAGTCTAGCTTTAGTCATTTCTATTCATCTTCATATATCTTTTTTGTAGAATTTTAAATTTACTTATTGTCTGTATACATGGATCTTGTTTAACAGCAGCTTCTACTGTATAATATCTTTGCAGGTTCAGTATTAGTGGAAAAGTTGTGGGAGCAGTTGGCGGTGCGAGTTGTTCATCTACCAATGGTGGTCCATCAAATGTCAATGTTGAGCTTTTGGATTCCAGTGGGAATGTTGTATCATCTGTTTTGACATCAGTTGCAGGAAGTTACTCGTTCATCAACATCATTCCAGGTTAGAATTTCTTGCATGTACTCGAGTTGATGTCATTCTATTTGTAGGTTATACTAGGAGTTTATCATCTGAAGTGCTCAACAACGTCATCTATGTTTCGTTGTCTTCTGATCTATGAATATAACGAAAATCACCAGCAAAAACTTACTTTTAAGATTCATATCATAAATAATCAAATTTGCTGTCTTGATGTTTTGTTTGACGAAAATCATGATTGTTACATGGCTGATTTCATTATTTTAATTGCATTTTTTTTGGTGCAGGACGGTACATCCTACGTGCTTCCCATAACGACCTGAATATTGAAGTTAAAGGTTCGACAGAGGTCATATTCATATGTGTTTCATTTGTATTATCTTCCCCATCCATAATTTATTCATTGCCGTTCAATTGCTTACACAATTCTCATGATCTCATCCCACATATAAATATTCAGGTTGAATTAGGGTTTGGAAATATCGAAGTAGATGATATCTTCTTTGTCTCTGGTTATGATATTCGTGGATCTGTAGTTGCACAAGTAAGCCTTCTATTTTTTAGGTGTTTACAGAAAACTGCTCATACTGAGTCGATACTATACTCCACATCTTAATTGACTGAATTACTCCTTGATCATTTAGCGAAAAGTAATGTACAATTCTTTCTTGCTATTTCAGGGAAATCCTATTTTGGGGGTTCACTTTTACCTGCACTCTGACGATGTCAAGGAAGTTCACCGCCCGCAGGGTTCTTTAAGATACAGAGTTGATGATGAGCACCATAAACAGGTTTCCATCTCTTCGCTTTGAATTGTAAATATTTTAAATTGGTCAAATTGCATACATAGGTAACTAACTTACAAAAAGCACAATTCAAGGCTATCTAACTAGGTCACCTGGTAAAAAAAATGATGACAAATGTAAATTCCATGATTTGACCCTTTTTATGACGTAGCGTAGCTTACAAAATTACTTTCATTAAAAAATTCCAAATTGTTAAAAGTGAGTTACTTATTAGGCAAATTCCCAGTTTAATAAGTATCTGGATAGATTCTCTCATGTTATGGTTGTAGAGAATATTCCTAACTTCACTTACAATTGTATAATGCTACAGGAATTGACTCCCGCACCTGTGTATCCACTAATTATTGGAGTACTAGTGATCGCGTTATTTATCAGTATGCCAAGGTAACTCAACCTCTTTTTTAGTTGCATAAGAGTAAAGAAACAATTTTATTTACTTCACATCCAATTGATATCGTTGTTTTAGTTTTATAATGTTTTGATGCTCATCTGTAGATTAAAAGACATTTACCAAAGCAATGTAGGAGTATTAGTACCAGGACTCAGTGCATCAACTAAGAAAACAGTGAGAAAGAAGACTTTCTGAAGTGCCTTTAAACTTTGCAGTGTGCTCAATTATTTTGGATCAACATTGGCTGGTTTGGTAATTTGGTAGTAGAGAGTTGCTATCTAGTCACCGTTGTTGTCATGGTGTTATAGTGACATGAGGTTTTACTAATTAGGCTAAAAAGATTTAGTCAGGTACATTTAGTGTACAAGTATTTTTGGCAATGCCACAGGCACAATCAAGATGTTGCACACTTCTAGTCATTTTCGTTGCATAAAGAAGTAAACTAGTGTACGTTGTATTCTTGTAACCAGGAATAGAAATTGATGATATAACTATTTCTGAATTTATCTACATTCCTAGTTTCTGATTTGTGCTTGCCTTAAATGTTCAAGTGGAAACAGTTATAGTAAATGTAATCGTTTTGAATTCAATTATATTTTTTATTCCTGGGTCGATGCAAACAATTTAGAGTAGGATATGACACAGCATCAGCAGGTGTTATCTCTGTGGTTGTGATTGTGGGGAATTTTCGTTCCATGAAAAGAGCAGGTTTGTTGCAAGACAACCAATTCTGGACTAGGCTATGGTGAACACATAATCGTTTTTATCAAAGAAATGATGATAAGTTGACATTTTCACCACTGGCAATGGTCGTTCAGTCTACTATCGACTTGTACACATGTTGGCGAAAAGAAATAGGATTTTATAAAGCAAAACTTCAACAAGTACTCAAACTTGAATTAAGATCATATGTCTAAATTATGCCTCTTTGACCGTGTAGGCGTGTAATCTATACTCAAATAATGAAAGAATGTAAAACTGCCAAGTACACCAGAGTAATTAACCAAAAAAGGTCTAATAAGATTGAAATGTACGTTGGCAGCTCCAAAAGTTGTTCTAGCCATAAGTGATATCAATGTGTGACGAGCGTTTGCTTCTACTTTCTGTTCAAAATTATATACTTGATCTTGATGCTGTATCCAACTGCCATATATACATCCTATTGACAACATTGCACATGCCACATGGCCTTAGAATCTACCTGGATATCCTTAAGCCATCTCTTCATTAAAGGTTACAACGTTGTCTCAGGAAATACCCCATGAGCTATCAACAGATATGCTGAAGCCTTTTTCATTGAACAACATACAATCTAACCTTGCTATCCATGTCTTCAATATGATTCTTGTGCGACTCCCTTTCCAATTTTTCGGTTCACCTTCACATCCAAAGTCTCATTAACAACAATACCTGAAATTTCTGTAATTTGGTGTTCAATCATCCACTTTTTCATAGAGTTATAATATGTAACCTTCATCTTCTATACCGTGCATCAATAATCTCAATGTTGAGTATACATCATCCCCACCATGATGAATAACTTCATTTTCTTTATAAACAAACAAACTACTATTTACTCCAATCCATCTACACCCAATCACTTTCTTAATATTTCTATCTTTCATAACTTTCTTCAACCTAGCTAAACTCTCCCATCTACCCCTCGCCTCATATGCTTTACCCAAAACTATATATGGTAACAATGACATTGGTTCCAATTCTGCCAACCTCTCAGCAACCTGTTCAGTAAACCTTAACTCTCCCTGTACCCCATAAGCACTAAGAATCAGTTCACACATATAAGCATTGAGCCCACACGGCATTCTTGTTATTATGTTCATTGCTTCATTAAGCTTGCCTGCTTGGATCATCATCTCAACGACTGTTGTGACATGACAGTCTGTTGGTTTGACCCCATATTTATTCTCCATTGAATTGAATAGACAACCCTTCATCGATCAACCGACCATGGTCACAAGCTAACAGAACCCCAGTCATGGTTATCGCATCTGGTAATAGGCTTGTTCTAAGTAAGTCCTCAAAAAGTTTAATCGAATCCACTATTCTTCCATTGTAAGTAGAACCTAAAATCATCGAGTTCCAAGAAATTAAATCTTTTATATCCATTTTATCAAAAATAATCTTGGCAGCATCAAAGAATCCACATTTACTGTACATTTCAACAAGTGAACTAGAAACAACGGGATCATGCTCAAACCCTAGTTTAACAACCAAACAATGCAACTCTATCCCATACCAAGGGTAGAAAAACGGACACAGTACTTAACAAACAACTAAGTGTGAACTCATCTGGCCTCACGTTTTTTCTCAGTGAACGAGTAAAAACTTGCATTGCATTCTCTTCAAGTCGATGATTGGTGAAGCTTGAAATCATTGAATTACAAACAGCCGAATCCCGCTTATCAAGTTCTTTAAAAACGGTAACTGAGTCATTTATATGTTCACATTTCGAGAACATGTTAATAGCAGAACTAGAAACAATTGCATTTGATATGAAACCTGACTTTATAGACAAACAGAAAACTTGTTCACCCTTTACTAGATCCTGAACACTAGCACAAGCTGTTAAAACCGCCGATATAGTAAACGCATCAGGTTTATACCCTGTTCTTCTCATTACACAAAACTGCTCAAACGCCATATCTTCATAACCCGACTTACTACACCCTGCAATCAACGAGTTCCACGAGATAACATCAACTTCCTCCATATTCACAAACACACTAAATCCATAATCCACAAACCCAAACTTACAATACATATCAATCAACGAATTCCCAACAATAACCGACCCGTAAACCATCCCTCTCTTCATCACACTAAAATGCACTTCCATCCCACGACGAACCGTCTTAGCAAGCGACAAAACAATCGAATAAGTATACTCACTAGGCCTCACCCCACACCCCTGCATTTCCTCAAACATTCCAATAGCGCGATCCTCATCCCCATTCATCGAATACCCAGAAATCATCGTATTCCAACTTACAACATCTCGTTGAGGCACTTTATCAAACACTTGGCGTGCAGTTTTTACGTCGCGAAAATGGATAAAAACGCGCATATATATGTTCCATGAGAAGACATTTTTATAACGTATGTCATGAAATGAATGTAAAGTGTCTTTAAGGGTACCGAATTTTGAATAAAGATCAAGACAACGGTCGCTTAAAAGGGTGTTTGTGTTGGACAACCGGACAAGGATGAAACTATAAATTCTCTTAAAAAAAACCTATTTTTAGCCTTGAGATTCAAAGAATGCGAAATCCGTGGCTGGTGAAATAACTCATCAACAATACAACCAAAAAAAAACATAACACATAATCATTTATCCTCGTACTTGTGTTAATATTTGATCACTTCCAACCTTAAAAACCAAGATCATAAAAACAAAATGAGCGACAGTGACGAGGAAGATGTCTCACAACATGTCTCATCATCATCAAAAAGCAAATCACGTAAAACCAAAAAAGAAGCAAAACCTGTTGTTAATTTCATGCAAAAGTTGGGCGGAGGTATACCGAAAAGAAGCCATAATAAGGTTGCAAAGGCTCAACATCGTCGACAACCGTCCGAGGATTCTGAGGACTCGGAGGTGGAAATGCTGAGTATATCATCCGGTGATGAAGATGATTCGTTTGATATGAAAGGTGGAGGGAAGAAGGAAAGTGGTAAAGATGACGATAAGGTGCCTCCTGGCGGTGAGCCTACTAAATGGAAGCAAGTTAATGAAGATGAGGTAAATTATGTTACTCCCTCAGTCCCAATTTCACTTATTTGGACGTCCAAAATTATAGTAACATACCCAAAATAAAACTGAATAGATATTGGAGTTTGTTAAAGTTTACTATATTACTCTTGTTGAAATTAATATTGAAAACTTTAAAGAAGTGTTAATTAATTAGTTAAGGGTAAATTTGTCATTTGGCAAAAAAGTAAAAGAGAGAAAGTAGTGATAGTGACATTTTTCTAAAAAAATGTGTTTTTTGTCGGGTGACAATAATTTTGAGACGGAGGGAGTATATAGTTTGGTATAATCTAGAATGTATATATACTGTCATGCTTGTACTAAATGTATATAATGTATGTGTGCAGATTTGTTTGCAAGTGTGTAGACTAGGGCTGAGCATCGGGCCGATCCCGACCCGTCCCGACCCGATCCCGACTCATCCCGAAACCGACAAGCCAGAAAATCCTAACCGAATCCCGACCCGAGTCTAGTTCGGGTAATCCCGAATCCCAAAACAAAACCGGTTTGTATGGTTTTCTTTGTAATCCCGACTCCCGACCCGACCCGAGTCCCGACAAGCTGAAAAACCCAAACCGAGTCCCGACCTGAGTATGGTCGGTTCGGGATTCGGGACGATCCGGGACGTCGGGATCGGGACGGTTTTCGGGTGTCGGTCGGGATTGCTCAGCCCTAGTGTAGACGTCTTTAGTATGATGTTTTTGTTTCTTGGGTAACCATGGTTTCTGACCTTTTGGCCGACTAATCCCGGGATTTGATGTTGATGATGTATATAATGGGATAAATGTAGTTATGTATTGATTAGTACTATATAGAGCATTTAGGTCTTTACCCTAAGATTAAGAAAACGATTGGATTGCTGAAGTGTTACATTGTTGTGACAGCTTGCTAGAAGGGTTCGTGAGATGAGGGAGTCGAAAGCAGCTCCTACTATTCCAGTACCTCAAAAAATCGAGAGGAAACAAACAACAGGTGCACAGGGTATTAATAATTTGCAGTCCTTGCCACGTGGCATGGAGTGCATAGATCCTTTAGGACTCGGGTAAAAATCTTCAAATGGCTTTGTCTATTGTTTGTTTCAAGTTGACCATAATAGTAAAAAACTATATTAGCTTCATGTTTCATTATGTTAGTACTTGATTTTTCGCTCAAATCTTTTCTGCATGATGGTTCTTGTCAGAACTGCAGATGATTGCAAGGTTGCTGAATCATTCAGTAACTTGTTACAGTTTATTAATGTTGCTTTAATATTTTGTTAGAATTATAAGCAGCAGAACAATGAGGTTGATGACCGAAAGTTCAGCAAGTTCTCCATCTAATAATGAAGTAGTCGATGCAGACCTTCGAGGTATTAATTATGTAATAAATAAGTGTTGCACATGAGATGTACTTTGTATCAAGTACTGAATATGTACTTTATTTCGTGTATAGTACTAATACTGGCAAATTTTGTTGCAGATAAGTTGATGTTTTTCTCCGAGAGGTTTGATCCAGTATTGTTCATTAGTCGGATACATCAATATACCGCTACTGCAGACTTGGAGACTGGAACTGCAGCTTTGAAAAAAGACCTCAAAGGATGGATTCAGCAAAGAAAACAACTTGTCAGAGAAAATTTTGATTGCTTTGTCTCTTGTAAAACCACTATTGATGGTAGGTATATGTTTGCGACATACAGGTCCAATTTTGAATCGTATACTTATGAATGGGTTGATTCACGTTATGTTTTATATCTAATGGGTCAAACAGGTAAACAAAATTAGCTAGAAAGGAAACGAGTGAAATTCTGCCAAAGTGTCATTTCAATGCATAAAACCTCCTAAGTATTCAATTTTTCTAAAAATTAGACTCTTATGAGTCAAAAAAATGTTTCTGGTCAACCCAATCCGACCCGTTCAAAAATCACCCGTTACCTTACCAGTCCATTTTGCCACCTCTAGTTATCTACATGAGAATCTGCTCTAGAATCAGTAGCAAGCTCTTGTGCTTATTAAGCTCACTTTGGAAACTTTATGCCAATAGGATTATTAGGAATGTATTGCTTTTACAGATATCGAGTCAAAACTGAAAAGGATAGAAGAAGATCCTGAAGGTGGAAGCGCTAATTTACATACTTGTATCCAGGGAGTCAATTCAATGGCCAACCGTGCTTTTGAACCTCTACTTGAAAGACAGGTTTGAAGTGTTAACATTATTTTATTTTTCTACAATGGTGGTTTTAATAAGAAGTTGATCATTTTCATTAGGCTCAAGCAGAGAAAATTAGAGCAGTTCAAGGAACACTTCAAAGGTTTCGTACTTTATTCAATTTGCCAAGTGCCATTCGTGGAAATATTCGTAAAGGGGAATATGACCTGGCGGTCAGAGAATACAGGAAAGCCAAGTCAATCGTCCTCCCTTCTCATGTACACCATTTTATCTTCACTTTTTCTTTTGAAAAGCCGTTTTTTTCTTTTTTACGCATAAGGTCGTCTATTTATTTCATTATCGGTATTATCATTTAAATTCGACAACTCTGTCAAAGTGTCAAACAGGGAACCAAATTTCTAAACGGAAGCAATACACTATAAAATATAGGCCATCATGAATTGTAGTAAAATATTGTCTTTCCTTACTAATTATGTAAGTTATAGGTTGGAATACTAAAACGCGTCCTTGAGGAGGTTGAAAAGGTAATGCATGAGTTTAAAGGCATGCTTCACCGGTCAATGGAAGATCCAAACATAGATCTAACAAATGTAAGTATTCTGTTAGGATTATTCTATTCGATTTTGTGGATTTCTAAATATTTTCTATGTTAACGTATTTTCATTATTTGTTCTAATCTGTCATTGCATCTTATGTAGCTTGAGAATGTTGTGAGGCTTCTGTTAGAGCTAGAACCTGAGTCATATCCTGTGTGACGTTATTTTAGCATACAGGTGAAGTTTGGTCAATAGAAAAACTGACATTTCTTAATAAATCCAACACTGATATTTGAGACATCTTTTAATCATCAGAATCGTAGGATTCACTGTTTGCTTGAGGTGTGTGCAATAGATCATGATACTAGGATGGAAATCTTGGAAAATAAGCTACACGAGAAAGCATTATCAGATGAAAAGTGGAAGAAAATTCAGCAGGACATACACGAATCAGTGAGCTATTTCACTTCCTTTTGCTATTAATAAACGGCTAAACTCCTATTTATTTATATTTTTAATGTTTGTGTTATGTAGTTGGATATTAGTCTGTTACATTCACACCATGGTGATTCAGGCAGTGAAGAACTTGATGCTCTTAGAGGAAGGTATATACGAAGATTAACAGCTGTAGTTATCCATCATATACCACCTTTCTGGAAAGTTGCTCTTTCTGTTTCAAGTGGAAAATTTGTAAAGGTAGTCTCTGACAGTAACTTTGGCTTTGAAAATCATTTTCATATTTTTAAATTTTCTGCATAATGAAAATATATTCTTCATATGTTTAGTGTTAGTCATTGTACTTAGTTTGTACATCTAAGTCGTCAAAATATGGTTTTGTGCCCCGTTTGTGCCAAAAAACCTTCAGAAAACCAGCTTTCAAATATGCATATATTTATATAAGGGGTAATTCTACATATAGCCCGGTCTAGTAAAGTGTTGGGCTTTTTTAGCCCCAAAAAAGTCGCTTTCCCAAAATAGCCCAACACTTTAAGCGACTAAATCTGGGTGTGACATGTGGCGGAAAAAAGTCGCTTAAGCGACTTTTTGTAAATTAAGCGACTTTCGATTAAGCCCAGCAGTAGAAACAGATGCACTAGCAGTAGATTGAAAAAAAAGTCGCTTAAGCGACTTTTTTCCGCCACATGTCACTCCCAGATTCAGTCGCTTAAAGTGTTGGGCTATTATGGGAAAGCGACTTTTTTTGGGCCAAAAAAGCCCAACACTTGAGCGACCGGGCTATGTCTATATTTACCCCTTTATATAAAATGTTTAGCTTATGTATAATCTACTAATTTTCAATTATGATACAACAATGCTTAGATTGCGGGTTACAAAACGACCCAAACAGGACACAAAGTCATCTTTATTGACCAAAATGTACAATGACTAAAACGTGACAAATGAAAAAGTTGTTTGGTTTTTTATGCCAGAAAGCACAGTGGGTGCTAAAATTGGTCCAAATTAAGTTGTTTAATAATTTACCCATTTTCCTAGGGCCTTGCTGAACAGAACAAAAACACTTCGACAAATAAAACTGTGGAAAAGTTAGATGGAAGATATTCCAATCATTCTGTTGAAGTTGTGTCGGGAATGATACATGATACTATATCAGCATATGTATCTGAGGTATAGGTTGTTTCTAAGAATCTATTAATTTACTAAAAACGGATGATTTTGGTTTACATGATTGGCTTCCTCAGATGCGCGCATTATCCCTTATATTTTAGTCGTAATTAGTATATTATCATTAAGTTAATATTAGACAAGTCTGTTATCGCTTGTTCAGGTCCAGAACATGTTTCATGATCTTGATGAATCGAATGTTCTTTGCCCATATATGAGTGATGCAATAATGGATATATCTAAAGCATGTCAAGCTTTTGAATCAAAAGAAGCAGCACCCACAAATACAGGTTCTTGATACTTTCTGCTCTATTTTTAGAATTTTTTTTATTTGATTGACTTTAAACTACTTTTCATGACAACAGTTGAGGCACTGCGGGCACTTTTGTTCGAGAGCACAAAAATATATATAGTGAGGATTTGTTCATGGATGAGAGTTTCTATTGAAGAGATATCAAGAAATGAATCGTGGGTCCCAGTGACTGTTTTAGAACGGAATAAATCTTCATATGCTATTTCTTCCTTACTGTTGGATTTTCGTTATGTTATGGAATCAGCAGTGGATCAGATTGACATGTAAGGTCCTATATATCTTAAAGCTGCAATTCTAACATAGCATGTTTAAGCTTCAATAGTAAAAGAACATTAGTATGTCCCTATTCGTTATTCATCAAACTACAAGAACAAAATAAAAAAATAATCTGACAACTCTTTTTACAGGATGATTAAGTCATTAAGGAATGAAGCCACATCAGAAGATACTTTAGTGCTACTTCATGAAGCTCAAGAATCAGTGAGGCTTTCATTTTTTAACTGCCTACTTGGTTTTGCGGGTATGGAACATATCAAGTTATTTGGATGTGTATTAGAGTTATGCTAATTATTATCAATACTTACCGTGCATTGTATTAGGCCACATGGAGCAGATTGGAGGCGAGCTTGGTGAAAATATGTCAAACAAAGACTATTATGATTATGTAGAAGAAAATTTATCTTATCATCGCCCGGGATGTATTAGTGATCCAAACCAACAATTGTTGATGGTTTTGAGTAATATTGGATTTTGCAAAGATGATCTTTCTCGTGAAATGTACAATAAGTACAAACATGTTTGGCTCAAGTCTAGGTATGTAGAATGCGGATTGTATGACTAGAGGTGACAAAATGGGAAGAGCAGAGGTTGAGTAATGGGTTGATCGGATCTTCCGATACACTTTCTGTAAAAAATTATATTCAACGGAAAAAAATGTTAATAGTTTCTAACAATAATCAAGTTTTCTGAATTAAATGAATAACAAGGTTATATTTATTAAAAATGCATTGTGGGTCATATTATTGGCTACTAGATGTTATGTATTTATGGCTTGTCATGCTTGAATATCTTTCTCATGTTTCATGTATTAGCGCTTATCTAAATTGCAGGGGAGGAGAAGAAGACGACGATAAGGATATAGAAGAACTAGAGGCAGCTTTCACTGCACTTGAAGAGAAAGTTCTCGATCAGTATACTTATGCAAAGGTAAATGACAAGATCATTTTACACCTTCTTGTGTGTCTTACTGGTTACAATTGGTACATGCATACCAATTATAAATGGGCTTATTAGCTTTATCAAGTTTACGCTATTCTGAAGCAAGTTCTGACTTGAAAGTTGTAATTATTGTCTTAGGCACATTATATTAGAACAGCTGCTACAAACTACTTGTTAGATGCTGGATTACACTGGGGAGGAGCTCCAGCAGTAAAAGTGAGCATATTTTAATCGTTATTAATCTTACATCATACATGCTTTAGTTATGTTCAAACGTTTTCTTGTTGCGCAGGGTGTGCGGGACCCTGCTGTGGAATTAATGCATACTCTTGTCGTTGTCCATGCAGAGGCATGTTCTATACTAAGCTTTTTATCTCTCATATTATGTAGAGGAGCCAAAATGCTGGGTCGCATAACGGGTGGTGTGTTTAATAATTGACCTTTAAAATAACATGATTAGGAGGTTTTTATACCTTTTGACCCGTTAGAGATAAAAAAAATCCCAAAATCAACCCATTCATATACTGTTGTTACCCTTAGATTTATCCTAATAATCACGAGGGATAACAATTCCTGAAAATGAATGTAAATCTTTATTGCAGGTTTTTGCTGGTTGTGAACCATTGCTTGACAAGACCCTTGGAATTCTTGTTGAAGGTTTAATGGACACATTACTCAGCCTTTTTTATGAGCATAAAGAAAGTAAGCTGAAGTTATTGGATGCAAATGGTTACTGTCAGCTCATGCTTGAGGTGAGCTTTTCACATGTACTTATAATATACGAGCACAATTGTTTGATGGAGTATGCTACTTTTTTCGGATATCAGATGTCTTTATTTACAATGGTATACTACGTGTTTGTAGCTTGAGTACTTTGAGACAATATTAAATCAGTATTTTACATCTGAAGCAAGTGAAGTTCTTAAGTCGTTACAAGGGATTCTATTGGAAAAAGCCACCGAGAGTGCAACTGAAGCTAGTGATGCTGCACTTGTTTGATGGAGTATGTTACTTTTTTCGGAGGGGCCTATGTTGCAGTAGTAGAGTTATTTGCACAATATACTGACAAACCTTTTAATTGGTCCCGTTTTAGTCATTGTACATACTTCTTTTTGTACATCTTAGTCGTTAAAAGATGATTTCCTTCAAACTGGCTTTCAAAGATGATAAATTCTATATGTAACTTAATATTAGCATGTTAAGATTACAGTTATAAGATGAACCACACAAGACCAAAAAAAAAAACTATCTTTTAATGACTCATATGTACAAGAGAAAGTACATTGACTAAGGTTATTCCAAGATATTAAATTAGATATTGTAATCATGATTAGATGTGTATTTTGGCTAGTATTTATGGTTGTTATCTTTTGCGTAGGCACTTGTGCAACAATGCAGCACTGAGCTGCTACAATCTGAACTTGAAAGGACTAGAATCAACACTGCATGTTTTATGGAGTCATTTCCTTTAGAGTTTGCACCCGAATCAGTCAAAGTTGCTTACGCTTCATTTAGAGGCTCAATGGATGCTTCGAGTGGTGTATTCATGGGTGCACAAGCTGCTATGGGCTCATCACAAAGATGGAGATGATTTTGTTACACGAAATTAAAGTTACATTATGTTAGTTAAGGTAGTTGTATCATAGTAGTTACTCTATTTCATTGTTGGAAGGAATGAGTGACATCAATTTTGTCATTATTTGTTTTTGGACTGCCTATTTGATTATTATATTCTAAAGTGTGGCTTCTACATTCAAAGTTTTATATCCACATTCATCTATTTTAGTATGGTACAGGACATGATTGGACATGATTGTGTAGTTGTGATCACACAACATACTAAAACCAAACTACACACACACACACACACACACAAAACAATATCAATTGCAACCAGAACAAAAGACTGACAGAACCAACAAACAAAACACCTCTGAATACATCAGCACCAGCAGCATATGAGATCAAATGTGATGATTAATAGGAAACTGTCAAAGGATCCATAGCTGTGAAGAACCATATCATAGAATCCATACCAGTAATCACAACCATATCCCCAGACAAACAAAACTCAACAAAATTCAGGATTCTACAAACTCAATAAATAGGACAAGGAAACTATCAGAGCTGCTATCTTTCAAAGTACACAATCACAAAGGAGAAGAGGATCAAACAATGCTCAGTTCAACACCAAGATACATAGCCATTTGTCCCTGACTAAACCAAACATCCAAACACTCCCTGAGTTTGTGGTAACAGAGCAAAAGCTCATTAATCAGACATAAAATCTCAGAAACACTCCTTGAGTTTTTTTAGAAAAAACTCGACTTCCTCTAAACATCACCCAACCGCTACTAATGCCTTCCCTACTCTAATCCCAAGTCAAAGTAAATGAATAATCATTTCTTGTTCATACATAAGCATTTACATATTCAGATGATGCATATTCAAAGATTGATAAACTTGTGTTTGTATTTACAGATTATCCAAAAGTAACCGCCAAGCATGATGAAATGAGAATGTAACGAAGCAAAGAACGCTAACAAGATTTCAACAAGTAATGAACATCTAAAAGGCTTGCCATAATTAATTACACAAGCAATAAGGCATCTATCCATGGATTAATACAAATAACAATAAACATGATAGTAATACCGATTTCACTAACCTTGCTACAAATCACATATTTGAAAAAGATGTAGCGTATACTGCATCTACAATCACATAAGATTCTATAAATGACATTACTTAATAGCATTAAATAAGTGATAAAAAAAACTAAAATAGATAGAAAGTGATTTTTCCAAAACTTAACTACAACATAGGCCCCTCCCTTCTTAGGTAACATATCACTTTATTAATCCGAATGATCATGGAGAAGTAACGATTCCTTGTAAGAGCCCATGAAGAAGGAGCCCCTTACACCAGAAATCCCAAGATTCTTGATTTGTTGAGAGCAGGGGTCGTAAACATTACGTCCTCCGTTCGACTTACAACTATAGGTTCACCACTCTTACTAAACCCCAATATTTTATCTACCGGTGCGCCAATTGAGAATAACTTTCTAAAAGACGAGTCATGCTCCATCACCCATACACAACAACAAAGTGCTTCCTTGACCTTGATGTATCCATGCACAACAAGATACCTCTTTAGCTTATAAATAGACATGGATGTATGTTCGATTAGCTCATTTGTTAAGGTATGTGGTAGGTCTACAACTTTAAACTCCTTGGTAATCAAATCAAATGACACAACCATATAATTTATTGTAGATTCACCATCATCATCAAAAGTCATTTCATAAGCACCCCAATAAATAAACCTGTCTATAACAACCTGATTTGACTTATTAAGTCTAATTGATTGACGAGGCAAATTACCATTTGGAATCACATTCCAAACACCCGAGCTCAATGTAAAAACTTTAACATGCCAAGGCACGTTAAATGCACATACAATCATAACGACGGTAGGGTCACTAGTAACGGGACAAACCCCAAAACCAAATACAATCTCAATCTGAGGGTCATAATTAGGGACAAGAATACCAAATGATTTTCCGATAGAAGGATTCCAAATAACAACCATCTCATTGTCATAAACTTTATTATAACCATATAAACAAAGTAATCCATGACACACACCAACCACTAAACTAAACAAATATTGTTTAAGCAAAGGACACACAACAGCAGGAGCTAACTCTTGTTGAACCTTCGATATCATCGTCTACTAAACAAATGTACCTTAAATCATCCGGATAACCCAATGGTAAAGTTAGAATACAACTATGTGGCTGCGTGTAACCATTGATAAACTCGGGCTGTCGATGAAACACTTCCATAGTTTCAAAACGGACCTAAATCGAATCAATGACTTGACATCATAAACCTTCTTAATGATTTCCATTTGGATATTGTCATACCCCAAAAATGGCGCAGCGGAATGGCATTTACGGGGTATGACTTCATAGTTAAGAACACAAGGTGTCAAAACAAAGAAACACTAAATGCATAACATACGACATATAATAGTTATAAACTCCCACAAACGGGATAAGTACAAAGATCCAAAATAAACATATGTCTCAAAGTTAAACAACGTCACTAGGGAATATCAAATGCAACTCCGCGAGATATAACCCGAGAGGGTCTTGTCTTAAGTCTTGCTAAGCCAGTCAATACTTTACCTTCTAAGCAGCTTCAATAACACCTGAAAATGGTACTAGAAAACGTCAACATAATGTTGGTGAGCTCGTAGGTTTAAAAGTAAAACCGCTGAGCTGTGATAGCATAGTGTAGGACAAAAGTGAGCATGATAACCAATTATAAGCACAAGTCAAAACAAAATAATGTCTCGCCAACTGAACCTGCTACGATGGTTGCACACATAAACAGAACACACAGATGGGAGCTACCCCGATAGATCTATCATATTGCTTTGGCTCTCAAAAGAGTTAACAGTTGCGCATCAATGTACACACAGACAAAACATTTAGTAGCACATAATCGTATCAACACACATAATGTCCAAAAACATGAAAACGATATATCACAGCATGAAAACAGTTAAAATATCATTTGAGTACCATTTTCCCCCAAGGAAAACATAATGAAAAAGGGGCTACGAGAACTCACCTTAATCAAGCAATGCACAACACAACAACTCAAGGGTAGTATAGCACACGGCAACTAGGACGTCACAGCACAACGGACTCGGCACGACCTAATAATATAAAGACTCGTCTTAACATATATCTCATATGATAATTAAAGACGTAAAAGTTTCCAAAGGTCAACTATTCCCATTCCCAAAATTATTCCAATTTCCACTTCCAAAATAATTTCGTTTTATCCGTTTATTAGAGTTTGGTATCATCATTCGTGTAACGGGAGGAAGACACAGACTCAAGAGTACACACACCAAAAGGAACATGACAACGAAATTTGACGCGAAGAGTGTTGACGAGAACTCGAGTCAAGAAGAGATGACGGAGAGAAAACAAAAAGATAACAAATAGCAAGCACAACAAATAAGATGAATAGACTGGTAAACGTCAGTATTTCCCATAATCCCATTCAATTATAAAAGTATACTCGCTTCATAGTTTAAAAGTAAAATTTCGCCATGACTCGTTCGTTCATTGAACGTTTCCAAGTCAAAAGACTTTATTAAAAATAATTTCCAAAGCAGTTTAGATGACGTGTAATTTATAAATATTATCGTTCGTTAAACATTAATTCCATTGTTTACCCGTTGCGAATCGAATACATTAAATTCATCATGAGTCTAATGTACTATATTCGTTTCGTGTCCAATGGTCCAAAATGTCCAAAGTCCAATAATAGTCCAAGTCTCAATATACATTTCAAGTCCGGTGTTGCAAAAATCCCATAGAATCCCGACTACCAATCAACAAATAAATAATCTAACAAGTTCAAATATGATAAACTACGGTTCACGTGTCTCGAAAAGCCCAGTAACTCTCTCGTATTCCGTTTTATTTAAAAGTTTATCCGTATTTCTTTATAAAAGTAACTCGTGGTCAAACAATTTAGAATATTAATCTAACCTCATTAATAGCTTTAAAACAAATCTTTTTATCATTCCTTTTATTTTGTCCTATTTTGAGTTAATTCAGAGTTATAACTTACGAGTTATTATCACTTTTTGAGTCAAGGTTAATTTGTTATACCCCTCGGGTCAACAATATAAATCCCGAACCCCAAACAACCCAACATACCCTTCGGTCACAAATGCCAGGTCAACAAGTCAATATCTAAATCAATAGTCCAAATCAAACCATTCATAAGTCCAATATAGGCGAACAATTCTTCCCGAGACCACATGGTCTCGGCAATTTCTTGTTATGGCCAAAACATCATAACCAATATTGATAAATCCAAGTCAAGTCAAAATATAACAAATTTGTCACACGAGAGTTTTCTTGTTTTCAAGTCACGTCCAATAATCACTTACGGGTCAAGACCAAAGTCAACAACTCAATAGTCTAATTCACCATAGTTAGCTAAACAAATGTAGGCAAAACCATGGTCACACTGAGACCATAAGGTCTCGGCTAGCCCATGTCGCGGCCAAATCATCACAGTTATACATTCAAGTCAAATCAATAAATCTACTAAACAACTTCCACAAATCCAAATAAAATTGACAATACTCACCATGCCGAGGCAATAAAGCCTCGGCTCCAACTCGTGTCACCAAGAGATAAATCAAACCGACCTACGGGTGGCCTCAATCCAAACGGCTTCGACCCAACACTACTGTAACCAAACGGATTCAAGAGGATAAGCCACGAGCCAAAATGGATGTGACCCGCGACGACAACAATATACTAAACGGACCTTCGCAAACCAAACAGACCAAGAAGCTTTGACTCCAATTGAATGTAACCTAAAACCCAATCGGACTGAAATTAGGTCACAAGCCAAACGGCTTCGACCCGTGTCGGACACCAAACTAAAATAGACCAAATAATCAGATGTTCACCATGCCGAGACCAAAAGGTCTCGGCTCGAATCCATTTCGTACAGAAATCAAACGGATTAAGAGATGGACCACGAGCCAAGATGGCCGTGACCCACGACTACCAATATATACCAAACGGATCGACACTAATAAGCCCGATAATACAAGCTCTAAATAAGCTGAAAAAAAAATCAGAATAAGCTCGCTGTGAGCTCTTAACCACGGTACACAAACTGAAGACATAACACAACCAAATGATGATACCAACCTATTTGTCTACTTGTTTATAACTCTAAACTAGATTTACGATTCGTTTTTAATTTCAAAACCGGTTTATATTACGTTTTAACACACACCGATTCACACAAAGTGTGAATCGTTGTTTGTATATGATTTTTGAAATACCCATTTGTTTACTTACCAAAGAGGAAAGAAAATAAGAAGAAGAGAGGCGGAGGTGGCGCGTGGTGAACGGATCTAGCGAGACACGACTTCAATCAACACAAAAGCAACTAGAGTGTAACACCTCCAATTTCGTGATACGCATCGGAATTCAAGCTGGGTGTTACTCGACAGTACAACAATTATAGTAATAGAAAATGATCTCTAATGGAGTCGTTTTAAAAGATTTATCATTCGAATTTAATAAATATCAGAGTTTACAAAATGAGGTCCCAGTAGGTTTACAGTTTATTAAATAAGTTTCGAATGATAATTAGCCTTCTATCGGTATATGTGCTTTTCCGTACCATCCTCGCTCCTTATAGACCTGAGATAAACATGCTAAAAATGTTAACACAATGGTTGGTGAGTTCATAGAGTTTATAAGTAAAACAGTTGATTTCAGTAGTCAAAAGTTAAGTGAATCCATAATGTTTGTAAGCAAATCAGTTTAACACAAGTTTCAAGTTTAAGAAAATAATTGCAACAAATACAATTATGGGTAAGTAATAATTATTGCACTAAGTCTCATGACACGCATAACGTTAACCGTTTACTATCATAGTTATAAACTAATGATGCATATTACTCCATAATTAAATGAAGTAATTTTGCCTCCGAGTAGGAGATTGCCGGTCTCTTTATTGATCTCAAATAAAATGCATTTGGTCACGTTACGGTAACACAAAGGGGTTGTCAAACCCAATAGATCTATTCATTATATTTGCGCTCACCTGAAAGTGATTAATGGTCCATGATGGGAGGTCTTTTAATGGCAACAGCTAACTTAGGCAATAATAACCAGGATAACATATAGAAAGTTTACTTGTGTTCAGCATGTAATAAGTTTCAATAGTATTTCATCAATCGAGTAAAACGAGTAAGATTTGTAAATAAAATGAGCATGTATCTCCCCCAAAAGAGTTCAAAATAAGAAAAGAGGGGCTATGACTCACCTGAGTAGCCTGGATGGAAAACAAATTAAATATAGTTGATAAACGTCTCTGGTCACGCAACCTAGGTGAATATGAATAAGGAAGTGGTCCAACCATACAATCAAGTTAGTAAATTAATCAAACCATATAAGTCAAACAAACATAAGATTTCTACCCATTTGACTTTAAAAAGTCAAAAATATGTGTCTGATAAAAAATGCACCTAAGTAGAAGTGGTCCAACCATACAA
The DNA here is from genome assembly GCA_021014915.2 of Artemisia tridentata subsp. tridentata. Classification (NCBI taxonomy): domain Eukaryota; kingdom Viridiplantae; phylum Streptophyta; class Magnoliopsida; order Asterales; family Asteraceae; genus Artemisia; species Artemisia tridentata. The sequence continues at coordinate 230,906,806 of CP139505.1, read as the reverse complement.
TCAAGTTAGTAAATTAATCAAACCAATATATTATGCCAAATAGTGATCACCCATAAGCATAAATATAACATCCATTACTTGAAAATTTGTTTGTGACATAAGTCACAAAACATGATGTTACAAGAAAAAATAAAAAGTTCCTAAAAATAGAAAATTCCTAAAACAATCTTATGAAATCCTATAAATTGAAACTAGGAAGAAACTAAAATTTGCCTATTGCGGAGGATGAGAGATTGCATTTAGGCGTTCGAGAATATGGTTCAAAATGAACCTCATCTCGTTTTGAAGCTCATGGACCAAGATGTTGGTCCTTTGGGCCAAGTGAGCGGTCCTCTCACATTGTGAACAATCATGCCTTGGAAAGTTGGGTGGAAGGGTGGGCTCAATGGCTTGTGGTGGTGGTGGTGGTTGGTTGTTTGATGGTGGAGGTGGTGGAATGTAGGTTGGTTGTTGGGTGGTAGTTGTTTGTGGAGTTGTAATGGAGGCAAGCAAAATGGATTGAAGATCCATGGCTTCACTAAGGTGGGAATCCACCATATTTGAGAAAGCATAGAGACGATCTAGCTCCTCATTGATCTCTTGTTGGGATTGAGGTTGATTTATCCACATTTCCTCATGTATGGCTTGGAGGGTGGATTTTGGTGATAATTGTTGAATTTGTGGTTGTAGTGGTGGTGCATCATGGTAAAGTGGACCATAGATATCCCGATAAATGGGATCAAATAGCATAGGTGTTTGACCTTCAAAGGTCATGGGAGGAGGATTGGTTGACCTGAAGGTCTTCCAAATCATCCAAGTATGGATGAGGTGATGAAGGTGGAGTTCTAAACAACTCTAGGGGCTGAAGTTGTTGTGAATGTTGTGGTGAAGGTGATCTATTAGGTTGTGATGGAGCGGGTGGTGGTGTGGTTGCTAAAGGAGTGATTGTTGGAGGTGGTGTGTTGATGATGGTGTTAGATGGTGTTGGAGTAGCAAGATTGAGGAAATTCTGATTGGCTATTGGTGAGGATATGCTAAGTAGAGATGACTCCTCTGATGATGAATTAGCTAAGTTCACGAAGCAACAAGGACAGACACTCATTCGAGCTGTCCTTCTTGCGGGTCTGCTTGTAGATGAGTTATTTGATTTTGGCATTGTTGAAATGTGAGAATAGTTTCTCTAAGGTACAGGAATGATAGTTAGTTAGTGATGGTTGTTGTGTGATTTGTGATGATACCGAGGTTCTAATTTATAGACAGAAGGTGTGTTGATCTTTGTGTTTGGATTTGATGTGAATCCAATGAGGAATATTGGTTCCTAATGATTTGGAACAAAAATTTGTGCTAGTCACATCATTTAAGTCAAACGATAGAGCTTAAGTTGAGTGAATTTTAGAAGATTTGCAGTAAATGCAAGGAGTTAGTGGAAATTCAGTTGATGTGATGTTCCCACGAATTTCAAAGAACCAATTTGAGGATTCTTTGCTTGTTACAGAAAGGTAACGGTTGGGTCCTTCAGTACCCAAGAGTCCTTAAAACAGGATTTGAATACAAATTACGCTAAGTGTTAATCAACCGAAAACACAATTAGGTCACTGAGTGAACAGTCACTCAGTCAGTTACCTTCAAGATGCTCAGGACGAGTCTAAGAAGAAAGACTCACCACACAGGGAGGCGGATCTCCCTGTAGTGTTACTTAAGACGAAGAAGAAGGTAATGGGTTCAGTGAGCGTTAGACAAGAGCTCACTGAACCCCAGTCTCCTCAACAACAATAAGTGATTGAAGACTGAAGACTGAAGGCGGTGACTGAAGAACCTAAAGCCTAAAAGAAAGGCGGGATTGAGCAGGAAGGTTTGAAGTCTTATCGGGGTCAGACACAAACCATCCCTAAAGCGGCTAAAAGTCAAGAAGTGTCAGGACTGACACTCGAAGACTTTTTGGCGCAATCCTATTGGTTCTTGGAAATAACAATTACTGTTGTAGTTGTCAGACACGCCTTCCTATTGTTTATGTATTTTTAATCTTCAGTACTCTTAACATGTTTGCCTATAAATAGCAAATAGATGGAGAAAAGTGGGTTAGGTATTTTTGTGCAATTAAAGCTTAGACTTTCACAATACCCCTTTTCTCCTACAAAGAGTAACCAATCCCTGAGATAGCTCAGTGGGTCAAAATTGTTACCACTTAAGCATTGCTTGAGTTTAGATAGGAGATACTATACCTTGTCTATTCAATCCCAAGTGTTTGTTCCGCAAAACATTTGGGTAATAGATTCTTTGATTGATTTCTAATAAGAATTTAAACGTTGAAAAACATTGTGTTTTTATATTTACGTTTTACTTATAAGTTGTAATTAATCAAATAAATTGTATCAGTCATAAACATAAATAGATTAACTTTTAGTTAACTCTAAGCATGTAAAGGGAACAACAAGTGGTATCAGAGCCTCTAGTTTATAAAATCTTTAAAAAAAAACCAAGAGTGCTCAAGGTTTTTAAAACCAAGATCCTACTATGGCTGATATTAATGTGCCCCAGCTAGTCGATAAAAAGGGTGGAAGCTTTTCAGCTGTTGCCCCAAGACTTGAAGCTGGTAAATTTAGCAAGTGGAAAAAGCGAATGCTTTGCTACTTGACTGGTATAGAACCATACTACATCACTTGTGTCAAAGATGGTCCCTATGTCCCAAAGACTGCTGAAGGGCTAAACAAGCTTGAAGCTCAATGGACCATTGATGAGAGAAGGGTGGTCAATCAAGACCAACACCTAAAAAGCATCATTATATCTTGTCTTCCTGACGATATAATAGAATCAGTCATCAACTGTTCAACAGCCAAGCAAACTTGGGATGACTTGATCAATAGCTTTGAGGGTCCCTCAGATATCAAGGAAAACAGGATTATGGACCTGAAACTTGAGTATAACACTTTCAGAGCAAAGGACTCTGAAAGTCTCTCTCAGTCTTATACCAGATACAAGACTTTGATAAACGAACTATCAAATGATGGTGTAGTTTTGTCTAAGCGTGAGACAAATGTTGGCTTTGTCAACAGTCTCCCTGAGAAGTAGCTAAACTTCTCACAAGGCCTCAGGAATGCTAATCACATTCAGACCCTTGAGCTCCCTGAGATCTATGGGAAGTTCATCTATGAAGACAACTTAATCTCAAGGAGATACCCAGACTCAAAAGCTCTTGAGACCAAAAAGGCCTTGACCTCCACACCCATATCAACTGCTTTTTATACTAATGGTGTTGTGCAGGATTTTCAAGAGGATTCTGAAGATGAGATTGATGAAAGAACTGGTAATGAGTACCTAAATGATTTAAACTTGGAATTCCAAGAAAGGGCACTCCTTGCTAATTCAAAATGTTTCATCAAAAGAAATCAGTCCAACTTTTCAAAAGCCAAAGCAAATGAAACCACTGAATGTTTTAATTGTGGTAAAAAGGGTCATTTTGCTAGAGACTGTTATTCTAAAACCATCTCAGAACCCTCTTATAAATTTTCAAGAAACAGTTCCTCAGGAACTCGCAAGTTTCAACCTAGAATGCGTCAGTTGACCCAAAATGTTCAAAAGGGTCAAAAAGACTTTGAAGCAAAATATAGGAAAGCTAAGGCTAAACTTGCACTTCTTGAAACTAATCCCTCAATGTCTCAGGCTGCTCAAACATCCAAACCTGTTCAGACAAAGAACAAGGTTTTTGTAGCAGAAGCTTATGACTGGGATGAAGAAGAGGTCTCCTCAGATGATGAGGAAATAAGAGTGAGTGCACTGATGGCACTTTCTGAAGGTGATCAGGTGGCTGTTGGGAAAAGCCATGCAAGGAATGGAGAGTGGGTGAACATTACCATGAAGAAGGTAAACACTTTACTTTCTATGAATGATGATTCTGATTGGCAGTCCTATATGAATTATATTTGTGTAGACCTTAAGTTTGTTGAAGAACAAAGGCTTAACTTGTTTTTAAAATATAACAATCTTGTGTCAGAATTGAATAAGTGTAGAGATGAATTGCTTGTACTAAAACAAGCCAAGTTAGAAACTATTACTCTACAAATTCAAAACACTGAAATTTTGAAACAAAACCAAGCCCTGCAAAATGAACTTAACAAAGAAAAGGCTGGACTAAAAAGAACCCCAAGGTCTTTGACACTATTGGTTTAATTCCTAAGAAAACAATAGGAATTGACCATCTCACTGAAACCCCCAGTGAGAGTCACAGTGAAATGACCTTTATTCCAGCTGGCATATCTTTTGAGCAAGAAATGCAACCCAAGTCAAATGACTGGATTGTCAGGGACAACCCAGTCAGTAAGTTACCAAACTTTGAGACTGGAAAAATCTTGCTTCCTGAAAGTCAGGCTCTGAAAAATATGCTTGGACTCACTGACCAACCTAGTAGTACTGAGTCAGTCAATGAGTCTGAATCAGAATCATTCTCACCACTCCCACCATTGAATATCCTTCAGGGTGCTGCACCATGCTCAGACCTCCCACCATTGGTCTACTCTTAGTATTCTCCAAAGGAGAATCCAGGAATTGGAAAAACCATCCTGAAAAGGCAAACCCTTGAAGTCTCAGTAAATACTGATGACTCATCAACTTCAGTCCCTTCTGAAGTAAAAACTGACAGCCCTGACTCAAAAATTGATCAGTTGGCTGAAATGGTCAGGAAGCTGAGTGAGAAGATTGAATCCTCTGAGAAACCTTCTCAATCCAAGAAGAAGGAACCCAAATCAGCTTCCTCAAGCTCCAAACCAAAACCCTCCAAACCCTTGAAAAGATGTGAGCTGTGTCACTTTACCAATCATAACACTGATGATTGTTATAGAATCCTTTACTGCAAGATTTGCAAAATGGATGATCACAGAACCTCTGATCACAAAACATACACAGCCACATCAAAGATGGCAAGCTTTAAAGCTCAAGCTTTAAAATACCCTTCTGATTCTATACAGAAACAGAAACAAAAGGCCAAGCCTTTTGCACCTTGCCCTCATTGTGGATTCAATGACCACCTTCCTAAGGATTGTTTAATGGACAATAGCTGTGAAATTTGTGGAGATCCCACTCATGACACCTCAGGACATGATAAGGTCATTCAAGCCAGAAGAGGTATGAACAAGTCATCCTCTCAGTCTACTGAGTCTACCTCAGCTATCAAATGCAAATTTTGTGGTAGCTCAGTCCACTCCACCACTGACCATGAATCAATTGTCAATTTTAGAAAGACCCCCAAAGTTAAGCCCTCCAAGAAATGGAGTCCTAGAAAGAACTAACCCAGTTTACCATTTGTGCAGAGGCATGCCAGGGATCCTGTTTGGCATTTGGATAGTGGATGTTCAAGGAGCATGACTGGTGTGAAAGAGTATCTGCACAAGTATGTGGATGAATCAGGACCCAAAGTGATATTTGTTGATAACACATCATGTCTCACTGAAGGTTATGGCTCAGTAAACTGCAATGGTATAGTCTTTACTAGGATAGCTTATGTTAATGGTCTTAAATACAATTTGATCAGTGTCAGTCAACTATGTGATGCAAAATACATAGTTCAGTTTGATGATAAGCAAGGAATCATCTTCAATGCTAATAAGGAAGTTGTCCTTATTGCACCAAGAAGACAAGATGTTTATGTGTTAGACATGTCTAGGGGTGTTCACGAGCCGAGCCGAACCGAGCGAGGGTCTGCTCGAACTCGGCTCAAATTGAAACCGAGCAGCTCGGCTCGGTTCGTATTTAATGAAACGAGCAAAAAACCAATGCTCGAGCTCGCTTGGTTTAAAACCGAGCAGCTCGGCTCGGCTCGAACTCGCTCGGTTTAATAACATTTTCATGTCTTATCTTTGTTAGCTTATAATAACATGTCTCAGATATTTGCAACACAAATTCACATTTGAAACATAAATATATTCACATCTGAACTACGGAGTATTATGTTATCAAAGTAGTACTTCATTATCTGCTTATTACGATTCACATTCACTTTATTACATTTACTCATATTTAATTGGTCATAAGTTCATAACTTAGATGGACAAGGCTTGAATAGACCCGTATGAGATTAACTCGAAAACTTGCTAAGGTCGGATTTGAGTATGCTTTTTTAAGCCTCTACACGAACAAACCCAACTCGAATAAAACTGAAGCCGTCTCAAAATTTATATCGTGAAAAGATAATAAGAAAAATATTATTAAGGAACATACATCTAGAAAATAGAATTTTGTCACATCATATTCTTCGAATTTACTATGCATAATTTCTAATTAAGCTATGGATAACAAAATGTTAATCCATAAATACATACATAAATATATAAATACTTATATATATAAGATAAATTTATATTTATATAAATACATACATATATAATATATTTATATATATAATAAAAATATTCGAGCTGATTCGAGCCGATCCGAGCCGAGCATACCTTTGCTCATGCTTGGCTCATTTACAAACCGAACCGAGCGGAGCGGCTCGTTTACAATCGAGCGACGGATCGAGCGAGCAATTTCCGAGCAATTTTCGAACGATCGGCGAGCGATCGGCGAGCGGCGAGCGCTTTGAACGGCCCTAGACATGTCCAGTCCAACTCAGAATGGAACTTGTCTCTTTACTAAAGCCACTAAAACCCTCAACTGGATTTGGCATAAGAGACTCTCCCACCTGAACTTCAAAAACATAAACAATCTTGTGAAACAAAACAAGGTCCTTGGCTTACCATCACTTGTGTTTTCAAAAGATAAACCATGCTCTACCTATGAAAAAGGAAAACATCATAGAGCATCCTTTAAAACCAAAACGTACTTTTCCATCAGGAACTGCCTTCATCTTCTCCATATGGATCTCTTTGGGCCCATCAGTCCTAGATCCATTAACCATGAGAAGTATACTCTGGTCATTGTGGATGAATACTCAAGATACACTTGGGTGTACTTCCTGATAAAAAAGAGTCAGGCAGCTGAAACAATCATATCCTTTGTCAGGAACATTGAAAATCAAAATGACATCAAAGTCAAACAGATTAGGACTGACAATGGAACAGAGTTCAAAAACTATGAACTTGAATATTTCTGTGATGAGAAAGGAATTTCCCAAAACTTTTCCTCTCCTTACACACCTGAACAAAATGGTGTGGCGGAAAGGAAAAATAGAACACTCATTGAAGCAGCCAGGACAATGCTAAATGGATCAGTCCTTTCCAAACACTTTTGGACTGAAGCAGTCAAAACTGCCTGTTATACACAAAACAGATCCATCATTGTCAAGAGACATAGCAAAACCCCTTATGAGTTATTCAAGGGAAGGATCCCTGACATCAGCTATTTTCATGTCTTTGGGTGTCCTGTGTTTATTCATAATCACAAGGATCACTTAGGGAAATTTGATGCTAAAGCTGATGATGGATACTTCCTAGGATACTCACTTGTCTCAAAGGCCTTCAGGGTGTTCAACACTAGGAGACAGCATACTGAGGAAACATTCCATGTTACCTTTGATGAGAGCACTGATGCAATCAGTGTCTCTAACACCTCAGTGGAAGAGATAGGCATTGATGATTCACTCAGTACCAAAAAAATGCTGACATCTCCTATTACATCATTCCTCACAACCTTCCTTACCCAACCAACACTAAGTTTGTTGAAGCACAAAGAAATACTGATGCAATCATTCAGTCTGAACAAAGTGCTCAGGAACCAAACAATCACAGTGATGAGTCAACCCACTCAGACACTCATGATACTGAAGATCATCATGTGTCTGATCCTGACCCTACCCATCAGGCCTCTACAAGTTCTAATCAGTTTCCAAGACCTCAGGACAGTTGGACTAGGTCTCAGGATATAGAACTTGTTAATATAATTGGAGAGCCTACTGAAGGCATGCTCACTAGAAGCATGGCTGCATAACTGAGAGCAGCCTCAGCTAATGAATGCCTATTTATGGATCTCATCTCCACAATTGAACTCAAAAGTGTTAAGGAAGCACTTAATCATCCAAGTTGGGTTCAGGCCATGCATGATGAACTGGAACAATTTGACAGAAACAAGGTAATGACCTTGGTCAAGTGTCCTGAAGATGTTTCAGTCATTGGCATGAAATGGGTATTCAAAAACAAAACTGATGAAAATGGCATAGTCATTAAAAACAAGGCCAGACTTGTAGCCAAAGGCTATAACCAACAAGAAGGCATTGACTATGAAGAAACATTTGCACCAGTAGCAAGGATGGAAGCCATCAGGATCTTCCTTGCTTTTGCTACCTACATGAACTTCAAGGTGTACCAAATGGATGTTAAAAGTGCATTCTTAAATGGGTCACTGAAAGAAGAAGTTTATGTTCAGCAACCTCCTGGATTTGAAAGCCATGAGTTTCCTGACTATGTCTGCAAGCTTAACAAAGCCCTTTATGGACTGAAACAAGCTCCCAGAGCATGGTATGAAACTCTCTCAGCCTTCCTGATCCAAAATAAATTTGTCAGAGGCAAGATAGACAACACATTGTTTATCTACAGAAAAAATAATGATGTCATACTTGTACAAGTATATGTTGATGACATCATCTTTGGCTCAACAAGTTATAAACTTTGCAAACAGTTTGAAAAACTGATGGAAAAGAAATTTGAAATGAGCACGATGGGAGAACTGACTTACTTCCTTGGTCTATAAATCAAGCAGACTGACAAAGGAACCTCTATCAGTCTAGAGAAGTATGTCAGAAGCCTACTGAAGAAATATGAGCTCAGTGACTGTGCCTCAGTCAAGACTCCCATGGTACCTCCAAATAACCTTGGTCCTGATCTTACTAGAAAACCAGTGAATCAAACTCCTTTTAGAGGAATGATAGGATCACTGATGTATTTACTTAAATCAAGGCCTGACATCCAATTCTCAGTCTGTTTGTGTGCCAGATATCAATCTGACCCAAGAGAATCTCACCTCACAGCTGTGAAAAGAATACTCAGGTACCTGAAAGGTACTCCAAACCTTGTATTATACTATCCAAAATGTTCAGGCTTTGATCTTAAAGGATACTCAGACTCTGACTATGTTGGATGCAACATGGACAGAAAAAGTACCTCAGGCTCCTGCCAAATTCTTGGTGGAAAATTAGTCTGTTGGAGTGCTAAGAAGCAACAATCAGTTGCTATGTCCTCAGCTGAAGCTGAATATGTTGTAGCAGCAAGTTGTTGTGCAAATGTACTCTGGATGAAAAGTCAACTCAGTGACTATGGAATTCAGTACAAGATGGTTCCCATCTTTTGTGATAACACAAGTGCAATTGCCATCTCAAACAACCCTGTTCTTCATCAGAGAACAAAACACATTGATATTAGATATCACTTCATCAGGGACTATGTCATGAATGGTGACATTGAATTACACTTCATTCCTACTGAATATCAGCTAGCTGATATATTCACCAAACCATTGGATGAACCAACTTTCAGAAGACTGAAAGCTGAACTAGGAATGTAGGATATTGAGATTCAGTCCACTGATTGAATTCATCCAACTAAGTGTAAATTCTGAAAAACCCATGTCCCTGACTCAATGTGTTCCTCATTGAAAAGGATCACTGAACCTCAGGAACTAAACCCAAGTTCCTGAACCTTTGTACCTCAGGAACTAAACCTAAGTTCCTGAACCCTTGAACCATCAGGAACTCAACACAAGTCCTGAACAAGCAGGTTCACTGAATGAAGAGTCATTCAGGGCCCTCAGAAGACATTCAATGCTAACTTAAATGCTCTAAGTATCTATTTAGTAAATGTCCGAGGTTGGTAACTGAATTCTTATTTAATATAAGAACTTCTGCCTTTCTGGCATGTACCTCATGGGCCACCACATTCCCACTTGGCATTTAAGGCCTCTCCAATCACATAACAGATATGTGATGACTCAACTCTGTAAATTACACTTTTTAAAGACGGCACAACTGTTTACCTCGACAGTTGCGCAAAACAGGGATAGTGGAGTCGGTTATGAATTAAATGCGGATCTCAAACGTTTTATTCAAAACGGTTTTAAAAATAATATCTTCCGAAAAATAAAACCGCTTAATGCCTAAAATACCCTCCTCTTCACTTCCCTATAAATACCCCCAAACAAAAAACACAAACACGTTTTTTAGAAAATCTTAAGCAAATTCTTGCCTTTTTCTTTCAAAACAAAATTTTGTGTGTGTGTTCTTAGTATTTAGAAACCCAGACCATCTTTGTTATACCCAGACTTACCCAACAAAAATGGCTTCTTCTAATGCTATTACATACGCCCCAAATGTGGAATTCCTCATGGAGGGCGTAGACATGACCAAAAACAACGTGGTAGGAAACTTTGCCTACCCCCAAAAGTTTTGGGCGTACAAGAATGTGGTCAAGTATTTACAAAACAGCTTTCTTGCTACGGCGTTCACAAAGACCCCCTCAGTCATTTATAATGACTATCTGAGGGAATTTTGGTGTACAGCAGTGGCAACTAGCCCTGAGGACACCAAAGACTCTATTATCACTTTCTCAGTGATGAATGGGAGAAGGACTCTCTCCCTTGATTACTCTACCTTCATCAAGGCCACTGGTCTTGATTTCGCTGAGAATTTTGCGCCCAACCCCACTACCAAGAAGTTAAGGCAGAATTGCTTTTTCTAGGGCCACATGACCCCAAACAACCTGATGTGGCCTCAGGATCTCTTTTGGCCAAAGCGCCCATTGTCAAAACCTGGTTCCATCCTGTCTGGAGGATCCTGATGACTTTTGTCATTCAGGTCCTTGGGGGAAATAAATCCTCCACGGAGCAATTGAACTCATCACAACAATTGATGGTGTTCAGTCTCCTGGAGGGTAGAAAAATTGACATCGGAGGAATAATCTTCCGTGACCTCATTGCCAAGCTCTCAGGAAAATCTAGGCAAAAACACTTGTCTTACCCTAGGTTCATTTCCTGTGTGCTTCTGGATTTACTTGGCTCAGATTATATTAGGCCTGATGTTCAAGGATCTAAACCTGACGTCCTACACAAGGCCAATTATACGAGTGGCATTACTAAGGTACAACCAGTCGCCCTGACCGACTACATGTTGGTAATCATTCAGGGTGCAAACGCTATCTCACCCATTCCTTCTCCTGAAAAGCAAGAGAAAAAGAAAAAGAAGGCAGGGACCAGGAAGGTGGTTAAACCCAAATCACTCGCCCTTAGATCTTCTGCCTCAGAACCCGAAAAAGGGGAAACAATGGCCGAGTCCTCAGAGACACCCATCATTGAGACCCTCTTGACCTTAAAACAAAGGCCAATGGAGGTCACTGAGAAATCATCCTCAGTGTCCTCGGGCAAACCCCAGTTTCCTCATGGCTCTACTGACATACACAAGTTGGTAGGGTCAGGAACCTTCACCCTCTCAAATCCCGATGAAGGCATTAGTCAATCACAACCTATGCCTGAGGGAGTACAAGGTCCTGAATCCTCGGTAGGGCAGCACTACTCTACTGAGAAGGGGACCCACACCCAATCACATCCTGTTTACGGCCCTGAGAAATCACACTCAGGGTCTCAGGGAGTCAAGGACCCTAAATCCCCAAAAGGGCAGTACAACCCTGATGGGAAGAGGGTCCATCAATAATCACAAAGTGTGCCTCATGATAGTACTGGAGAACACCCACCAGTCCTTGAAGGCGCACATGGGGACAAAGACTCAGGGGGCATGCGACCACCCGCTGATATGGAGCCACAACCCCCTCAAGGCGGATCCATTCTCTCGGGAACTGACCCCAAATGCTAGGCTGAGCAAACCCACTCAGTTATTATGGCAGGGTCAGGACCTGGCCAAAACCAGTTGCAGATTTAATCCATGGCGGATATTCAGGCTGTTCTCTTTTCTGATAAAGAGCTCAGTATTGACAGTGAGGAAGAAGTGTTTGAGGCAGGTGATGATATGGACACTGATGCACAACCTACTGAACAATCGCATCAGTCTTCTCCTCCACAAGGTGAAGAATCAGCTTCTCAGGCTGATCATTCTTCAGACTCTGAATCATCCTGCCCAGGCAATCTCAAGAAGTATGAAAACATTCTTCCTCTCACTGAAAGACAATTGGTCAAGTTCTTGCAGAAAGCCAACAATGCTCTCTTCAAAGGGCTCACTGAAGAAATCTTTGACCAACATTGTGAAGCTGCAGTTCACTATGTCAACCTGAAGGAATCTGTTGAGGCTTATCATGATGAAGTTAATGAGCAACAGTCTGGGATTTCCTACTCCTTGACAACTCTTGATCAGAATCTTAAAATATTCAATGCTACTCTCTCCAACATCACCAAGAGCATTGCAACTATTCAAGAGTCAGTGAAAGATGACCCTGAGCTCAACAAGAAAATTCTTCAGGCTTCTGAGACTTTTCAGCAACAATCAAATCAGTTAACTGAGGTTGTCAACATGCTGAATTCCTCTAACCTTCAGGGTCTCAGCTCTTCAGTGGACTCCATCAAGTCTTCCCTGGTTCTTCTGGAGGCACATTTGGCATCATGGGCCAAGTCTTCGAATTCCTTGGCTTGGAATCTTGGACCTAGGATGACTGCTATCGAGGCTTCTCAGGCATCTCTTGAAGCCAAGGTATCCACACTTCAGCAAGATACCTCAGACATCAAGTCCATGATGACTGAGATATATCAGGCTTTCAAAGGTCAGGCTGCTCCCTCAACTTCAGTGAGCGCTCTAACTCTTGCTCTCACCATGGCTCAAGCAACAGTTGAGGGGGAGAAAGTCACTGAAGCTTCTTCCAGCCAACAACCTCCTTCTCACACTGAGGGGGAGATTCCTGAAACAACCCCATCATCAACTCAAGATAAAGGCAAAGGCATTCTTACTACTACTGATCCTGAGCCTACAATATTGGTGCCTGCTTCCTCAGAGAGAAGGCCTGACCCTGATGAACCAATCAAGGTCCCTTATGAGATTAATAGAGTGATACACCTTCTCACTGAGACTGAAATTCTGGCTCATATGGAGAAGGAAGAAGGGTTGAGGAAAGCAGCTGAAGTAGAGAGGTTGAACAAGTCTGCCCTCATCCAGGTGGTCAGTGAAGAGGCCGAAAAGATTGGACTTGAACCAAAAGCCCTTGCTGGAAGGAAAGGTAGTCAGAGCTTTGTGAAAGCTCAGGATGCTGAGATAACTGCTCTCAGGAAGAAAAGAGAAGAAAGGTTGAAAAAGGCTGAGGAGATAAGGAAAAAGGGGATTGAGAAGTACCAATGGGTTATGACAAGCAGACTGAGACCTGAACCTATCACTGATGTAAAGATTCATCAAAACACCAAGCCTGCTGTCATCAGTGTCTTCAGAGGTCCTGACAAGAGGAACTTTGAGATTCATAAGCCCTTTAGATTCGCTGACTTTGGGATCACTGAATTGGATGAATTGGGTCCAATCATATTCAAGAAGTCAAACGTTGTTGTCAAAGAACTGATGAAGTCCCTAAAGCTAAGATATGAAAAACTGGCAGCAACACCTCAAGAACTTGGTATTCCCTCACTTCTCCCAGCTCCAGCCAGTCAGCCTGCTCCTACTCAGTCCTCTAGAAGAAAGAGGAAACAAATTGAGTCTGAGCCTGAGATCAAAGTTCCTGGCCTTGATTGCAACAGAGCCCTCCCTGAAGGAGTTACATTTGTGAACAACTTGGTCATCGAACAACCTGAGAGAGGTCTCTTCTTCACTGATGCGTTTAGTGATAAAGCCTTCCAAAGATGAAGTGACATTGATAAGGCAGGAATTAAAACAATGCTTGGTTACCTCATGATGGCCTCCCCAATATAGAGTCCTGAAAATGTGAGGTTCTGTCATGACCTGAGAATCAAGATCCAAGAACATCCTGACCAACATGAGCTGGAATCCAAAAGACCAAATCTTGAAGCCCCTGGTTACAAGTTTGACTGAAGAATCTGCAACACCACCACTATCCGGTACATTGTTTAGTTGTTAGGACTTATGTAATGAAATCAATAAAATGATGGCCCTTTGTTTTTATTATTTCGGTGTCCTTAATTACTTTATAGTACATTCAGTATGAGCAGAAGTCATTAGCTCACTCATAACTGATCAAAACACTTGAGCATAATTTATATCCAAATAGGGGGGAGATTGTTGGGTCCTTCAGTACCCAAGAGTCCTTAAAACAGGATTTGAATACAAATTACGCTAAGTGTTAATCAACCGAAAACACAATTAGGTCACTGAGTGAACAGTTACTCAGTGAGTTACCTTAAAGATGCTCATGACGAGTCTAAGAAGAAAGACTCACCACACAGGGAGGCGGATCTCCCTGAAGTGTTACTTGAGACGAAGAAGAAGGTAATGGGTTCAGTGAGCGTTAGACAAGAGCTCACTGAACCCCAGTCTCCTCAACAACAATAAGTGATTGAAGACTGAAGACTGAAGGCGATGACTGAAGAACCTAAAGCCTAAAAGAAAGGCGGGATTAAGCGGGAAGGTTTGAAGTCTTATCGGGGTCAGACACAAACCATCCCTAAAGCGGCTAAAAGTTAAGAAGTGTCAGGACTGACACTCGAAGACTTTTTGGCGCAATCCTATTAGTTCTTGGAAATAACAATTACTGTTGTAGTTTTCAGACACGCCTTCCTATTGTTTATGTATTTTTAATCTTCAGTACTCTTAACATGTTTGCCTATAAATAGCAAACAGATGGAGAAAAGTGGGTTAGGTATTTTTGTGCAATTAAAGCTTAGACTTTCACAATACCCCTTTTCTCCTACAAAGAGTAACCAATCCCTGAGATAGCTCAGTGGGTCAAAATTATTACCACTTAAGCATTGCTTGAGTTTAGATAGGAGACACCATACCTTGTCTATTCAATCACAAGTGTTTGTTCCGCAAAACACTTGGGTAATAGATTCTTTGATTGATTTCTAATAAGAATTTAAACGTTGAAAAACATTGTGTTTTTATATTTATGTTTTACTTATAAGTTGTAATTAATCAAATACATTGTATCAGTCATAAACACAAATAAATTAACTTTTAGTTAACTCTAAGCGTGTAAAGGGAACAACAATAACTCACATGGAAAATTTGAATTTTTAAATTTTGGTGGGAAATGGATTTTTTATGATTCTAGGTGTGCCTAAATGATCCTAATAAGCTTAATGATTAGTAAAAGAATTCTAAATACTAGAATCAATAATCTATTGATCGGGATTAGTCGGGAATTTTTGGAAAAATTACTGTTGGATTCGGTGGATCCAATCGATAACAAGTGCGGATCCTTTATTTGGGTTCCGCCGAATCCGCAGGCTGAGAGATGGCGGAGCCAAAGTGCATAACATGCGGATCCAAATTTTGGGATCCGCCAAATCCGCCAATCAAAGGGTGCTAATTTAAACAGAACATATGTTAAATTTTGCGTTATTCGTTCAAAACCCGAAAATTCTCCTAAAACATATGTAACTACTAATATGTGATAGAATAAAACTAAAAACACGGGTTCTAACACACGTTTGTACATAGATTAATTCGATGATAATAACTTACCATTTAAGAGGTTAAGCCAAACGGTGGCATAATTTCCGAAAATTGATAACAATAAATGTTATCATCCTGCAATGTTGAGTTAGTTCAAATATAAGTTAAGCACTAACACAAGATTCTAAGAAACATACAAGTTCAACACATCATTATTTGAAAAAGTCTAATACCAAACACTCCTTTAAACCTCACTTCTTGCTCATTTTCTTGTGAAGTTTCATGATCCAACGACCTAAATTATTCACCATTCCTTTGGTTTGTTTAAACTCCGCTTATTCGTTTGGGATTGGAGGAAGTTGACTCAAGTACTCGGGTGGTGAGATCCTAGAGTTTGGCAAACCATCCTCTTCACTCATGGATGATGATGATGATGATGATGATGATGATGATGTAGGAGGATGTGCTCGTTTTCCCTTTTCTACGGCTACCCGATGATCACTAAGTGGAACAAAAGTGTGCTTAATCTCGGTGTAGTCGGGAACGAATCCTAAAGTGTTTCTAGGAATGGGCTCAAAAGCTCTATAGAGACGGGTCAAAAGCATCCCGTAAGGCATTGCGGTGGTACATTGAACTGGAATATCGACCATTCTTTTGGCGATATAATAAGCGAGGTTGAAGGGTTGATGGTTTGACACGCAATACATCATGTAGCAAAGACTTGCGTTAACATGATCTCTATTCCCTATGGTGCTTATGACATTAGCCCTTAGAACTTTTTCTAGTTTCTTAAATTGGGGCCTAAGTTCATTTAGCTCCATGGCAAATGGATCCCTATCCACTTGACGACCTCAACTTAACCTAGTTTGGTTGTTCCTAGGCACAAAGAGATGCTCACGAATGGTTTCTTTTGCGATTAATGGTGTGGCATATGGTGCCGAACGATCAAGGTTGGACTCTAGAATGGTTAACGACCACTTGTCCAAATAGAAACAAGTACCTTGATTTGGAACTCCTAAGACATCTCCAAATTGATCTAAAGGAATGTTGAATTGAAACCCGTTGACTTTGAAATGGACATTCATGTATCCATAGTCATTTGAACTAAGTCCTACACTAGCATAGAACTCGAGAATGAACCTAGGGATGATGGGCTCATCGATGTCTAGAAGGCTATCGAAATGAATCGCGGCTAATTGTTCTCGGAGAATGGTACCTTCAAAGAATGAGGGTTCTACGGTTCTACCCTCGTGTACGTACTGTTTTTCTAAGGCTTTGAATATTTCAACTTGTTCCTCACTAAGTCCTTTGGTTTTGTGATGTTTAGGTAGGTATTTAACGGTTTCTTTGTGATCATAAAAATTTGCGGGAGGCATGATTATCCTAGACACGAAAATATATAGTTTAGTTACAATTAACAAAAATTTGTATATATATATATATATATTATATATATATATATATATATATATATATATAAGGCTACTCCTAGTAGAAGTGGTAGAATTATTCCAAGTATTTCAGCTGGAACTGCTATGTACATTTTCAATTTTCTATTCACTCATGATCTGGCCTAGTCGACCCGATCATGATATTTCACTCATGATCTGGCCTGGTCGACCCAATCATGATATTGAAGGATGGGACCTTTTCTCGAAAAAGAAAGGAGATTGTATTTCTTCTTCCAGCCCTTCTTAGAAGATGCAAAATATATTTTTTATATATATATATATATTATATATATAATATATATTATATATATATATATATATATATATATATAATATATATATATATATATTTCTAGTGTGTGCCTATATGGAGACAACGTGGAGGTACGGTTATCTCGACTCCTTTTGATGCCTGAAAATTTTGTTTATGCAAGTTTTATGATAAAACGAGAGATAACCCAAACGCTCCTACTTCAATGTGGCTACGATTGAATGTACCCGTAAATACATATTAGTTATGTATTCCCTTTAGCATTCAAGAGACATTATGCAAGTGATGTTTAAAATATAACGTTTTTGTATTTGTATAAACAATGTGCTAAAAATCATTTTTCCTAGTCGTGAGAAGATTTTTGCAAAAATTTCTCATGGGGTTTTTGATGAATTATGATAATGTACTACAAGATGCAATTCCTAACTAAGAAAAACATGATTTGTGATGCAATTCAGTAAATATGTTTCATGATTTTGCTAGAAATATGCATAAACCCCAAGTTTTGATTTTGCGCATGAAATAGAAATCCTAGACGCAGATCAGGAATGTAGACATGATAAGGATACTTACAGTGATAATTAGAGCACAAATTGGTTGTGAAAAATGGCCTAAATTGTGAATTTGGTGTGATAATGGTCGAGTTCCAGTAGCTAGTATGTTTTTGGGAAGTGTGATGAATAGTACATGGAGTTTATTTAATATAGAAAATTGGCTCAGCAGGCCACGGATCCGGCGGATCCAAAACAAGGGTTCTGCCCTTGTTGTCGTTTGGTTTCGCAGGTTCAGGCTTGGAATTTGGTTATTGTCGTGTTTGGTTAATCTAAGGTTTAAGCTAATGTTTATCTACTCACTAGGTTCCATTAATCCTAAACCAAGTCTAAGAAAGTTGATAGGTTCTCTCTTAAGAGGTTTTGTGAGGATTTCGGCAATGTTGTCCTCTGAGGATACTTTCTCAATTGAGATGTTTCCCTTCTGAACATTGTCACGTAGGAAATGATGTCGTATTTCTATGTGTTTGGTTCTAACGTGTTGTACTAGATTTTTGCTGAGGTCGATAGCTCCTTTGTTGTCGCAAAGAATGGGAAATGTCGTTGAGTTCAATTCCATAGTCGACGAGAGCCTGTTTCATCCACAGTGCTTGTTGGCAAGCTTTTCCTGCTGACACGTACTCGGCTTCAGTTGTTGATATTGCGAGGGCTGTTTGTTTCTTAGCAAACCATGAGGTGAGACAATGTCCTACAAAAGTACAAATACCGCTTGTACTTTTTCTATCAACATAATCACCGGCATGGTCTGAGTCGGCATACACTATGGTTTCCATTCCCGTTCCTTTGGGATACCATAATCCTAAATGTGTAGTGCCTTTTATGTACCTAAATATTCGTTTAACGGCTTCAAGATGGGATATTTTGGGATCTTCTTGAAAGCGTGCACATAGACAAACACTAAACATAATGTCCGGTCTACTAGCCGTTAGGTAAAGTAAACTACCAATCATTCCCCTATATTTAGTGCTATCTACGGATTCACTTTCTTCATACTTAGTGAGTTTAGTTTCCGAGGACATTGGTGTTTTAATAGGTTTTGAATCTTCAAGACCAAATTTCTTAAGCATATCATTGATATACTTAGATTGGTTGAAGAATATCCCATCCTCTAATTGTTTTATTTGTAGACCTAAGAAAAAGTTAAGTTCCCCCATCATACTCATTTCAATCTCATCATGCATGATTTTTGAAAATTCATCGCATAACTCTTGACAAGTTGAACCGAATATGATGTCATCCACATATATCTGGACTATGATAATATGTGATCCCTTTTTCTTGGTGAAAAGAGTATTGTCTACTAGGCCCATGGTATACTTATGGTCAACTTGGAAAGTCTTAAGTCGATCATACCAAGCTTTTGGTGCTTGCTTAAGTCCGTATAAAGCTTTCTTAAGTTTGTAAACATGATTTGGTTTTTCAAAATCGGCAAAGCCGGGAGGTTGTGCTACATACACTTCCTCATTTATAAAACCATTTAGAAATGTACTTTTCACATCCATTTGAAATAGTTTAAAGTCATGTACACATGCATATGCAAGTAGTATCCTAATTGACTCAAGTCTAGCGACGGGTGCGAATGTTTCATCGTAATCTATACCTTCTTGTTGATTGTAGCCTTGTGCTACTAGCCTAGCTTTGTTTCTAGATACTACGCCATTTTCATCCATTTTGTTTCTAAAAACCCATTTTGTACCTATTATGGTTTGATTTTTAGGTTGTGGGACTAATGTCCAAACGTCATTCCTAACAAATTGATTTAATTCCTCTTGCATCGCAATGACCCAAGATTCATCTTTTATGGCTTTATTAACATTTTTAGGTTCAATTGTTGAAACAAAACAAAAGAAGTTACTTTCATTTTGAGTTTTAGACCTTAATGTTCTTTCATTAATTTTTCAAGCGTTTGGTCCCCAATATCTCATGGGTCTGTTTGGGTTAAACATAACTTTATCATGGTTCATGTATGGAAAAGGTGGACAAGTGTTCCATGGCATGTAGTTGGGACCTTGATAGTTCCTAGACATGTTTTTGTTCCAACTATTCTGATAATGATGTTGTGAGTTAAAGTTACTCTTAGGAAAGGGGTGTTTGGGAAAACTAGTTTTAGGTCTCTGTTGAACCGTTTTAATCCTAAACTCATTATTAGCTTGACCTTTTCCTATAGTAACTATTGGTTTTTGTTTGTTAACTGTTGTACTAGTGCTAGGTTTTCTAGTGACCTTAACGAATTCAGTACGATCCGAATTACGAACCTTCTGTTCATCAACTGTACCTGCGGATCCTTTTGGTACAACTGGCGGAACCAAATTTTTGGATTCACCAGATCCGTGGGCATCTGACTCAGTTGGAACAGGTTCTTGTACTTTCACTGTTTGTTTCGTAAAGTCATTTAAGTTTCCTATTTTCATGAATCCTAGTCCGGTTTTATCATGAGGCAACTTTTGAATTTGCATTAACTCATCTGCTAAACAAATGTTTTTATCAAACCTCTTAAACTTAGAGTTTTGTTTGATAAGATCTTCCTGTGTGGTTTTAAGTATTTCTATTTCTAGTTTAAGTTCCTGACATGAGATACATGTTTCTTTCACACTTTTACCCTTTCCTGGTCGTATTTCTTTTTCTTTTAACCAATGGACTTCATTTTCTAAGAGTGTCGTTTTGGTTTTTAAGAACTTATTTTTGTTTATGATTTTTAAAGTGATATCACAGAGTTTGATATATTCTACTTCTAAGGTTTCATCATCTATAGAAGAATATGACGAGTCAGAATGTACCTCTTCTGTGTCATGAGCCATGAGAGCAACTTCGTTGTTCTTAGGCTCGTCGTCATCACCTTCACTATCACTCCAAGCTCCACTAACAAATGCTCTTTGAGACTTGTTCTTTGGAGGCTTTGGATATTCTCATATTAGGTGACTAGAATCCCCGCACCTATAACATTTCCTATCTACCTTTCCTTTCCTATCATCACGGTATTTCCGGAAGGATTTCTTTTCTTCACGAGGTGGTCTTACGAACTTTCCTCGTCTCCTAAAGAATTTCTTGAAATCTCTTACGGCCATGGCATATTCTTCGTCTTCACTACTAGAACAATACTTTTCATCATCACTTGATTCTACCCTAGCTTTCAAGGCAATAGACTTCATCTTCTCCTTTTTGCCTTTAACTATTTCTGAGTCTTTTTCCATCACCATCTCGTGAACTTTGAGATTTCCAATGAACTCGTCCAGTGTCATGCTTGAAAGATCCTTAGATTCTTCAATAGCCGTCACCTTTGCTCTCCACTTCGGATGGAGTGTTCTTAGAAATTTCCTGACAAAATTCTTACTAGAAAAAGATTCATCAAGTGCTTTAAGAGATGTAATAATAGTATTAAACCTAGCAAACACACTATCAATGGTCTCATCTTCAAAGATAAGAAATTGTTCATATTGTTGAACAAGAAGATCAATTTTGTTATCTTTGACTTGTGAGTTCCCTTGATGAGTGATAATCAATGATTTCCAAATATCCTTAGCCGTTTTACACATAAAAACTCTTTCATATTCTTTCTTAGGTAAAGCATTATAAAGCATCATTTTGGCTTCGTTATTTTTGGCAATCAACTTCTTTTGCTCATCACTGTGACGAGTAAGAGAAGCACCTTCATCCCGACCACCTGAAATATTATTACTTATGGGCTTGTAATCACCCTCTACAATTATATACCCTAGATCTATGTCCTTTGACTTCACATATGTCTCAAAGCAGTTTTTCTAGTATATGAAACAATTTGGTTCAAATAGTGGTGGTCTTTGCGTAGATTGCCCTTCTTTAAAGTTTTCAAAATTCATTGATCGTTTCAAGTTTTGAAATACAATATATTTGAAAATCTTGAGTAACGTAGCTCTGATGCCAATTGTGGAAAACTAGAAGGGGGGTTGAATAGTTTTTACCGTTTTCAAATTAATTCGCTTTGGGACTTAATGTGATTTCAAAGTAAATACTCATAAACAAACAATATAAGTAAAGTAAGTAAGGATAGGAACAATCAAACCACAACACAGAGATTTATAGTGGTTCGGCTACAAGGACTTTCTTCCTTGCCCTACTTCACTCCTCGAGCCTCTAACTCGAGAGTTTTTCTTCACTAAGAAACAAACTCCCTTCTTGGCGGATAAAACCTTTATACACGTCGCTTACACTTTATCCGGTACTAAGCTAAACACCGGGTTCTTTACAAGGGTACAACCACTCACGTTGGTTCTTTAACAAGGGTACAACCACTCCCGTTGGTTCTTTCACAAGGGCACAACTACTCCCGACACTTTTTGTGTTTTAAGGACTAAAACACTAACCAAACACTACTGAATGAAATGTACAAACAATGATGTGTGAACACTAACTAATCACACAGTATCTAACTAGTAAAACTTGCAACAGTATGTATGTTGAAGCTTGTATGCTCGATCTTCTTTGCTACAAAAGTGAGATCAATGAAATGAAAGAATGATATGGGTTAGTAATGTACAAATGAATGAATATCTAATTTAGGCTATATGAGTGATGAGTGTGCCTGAATGATCAACTTGCTATTTATAGGCAAAGCTGATCAACAGGGCACGGATTTGGCGGATCCCAAAAATTGGTTCCGCCTTTGTACTGGTTTGGTTCCGCGGGGACCAGGACAGCTAAGATATTCTCATATCTTTGCATATCTTGCACAATCTTTCCATATCTTCCAAGGTCAACTCTTTATCTTGAAGATCTATACAAGATATCATCTAAATCCTTAAGATATCCTAAAGATATCAAAATGAGGTATGTCATGATGTCATGTTTAAATATTTCTAATTTAAGAAATAAAAGTAAAACATGTAAATGTAAAATGTATATATGCAATGTGATTCCTAGTGATCATGTAATGTGTAAATATGTTTTAAAAGACTTGCTGCTATAAATGTAAAAGACTTAATCTTATATTTATGCTTTGCTTAAAGATAAACTTTGTAATTGTCATTAACAAAATTAAGCAAAGATCATAAAATATAAATAACGTTTTTAGGACGATATTTGTATTAACATGATGGTTTAGACATGCGTGAACCACAGATCGAAGACAAGGAGGGTGAAATAAGGGTGGGTTTGTTGTTGTTTGGTGGTGGAAGGCGGCGGTGGGTTATTGTTTGGCCGACGGCGACTGCAAAAGAGAAGGGAGAGAGAAGTATTCTACGGTTGCAGGTGAAATGAGAGAGAGAGAAAAGAAAAGGGCGGTTGTATGTATGTAATGAGTGAAAATAAACCCTAAAGGGGGTATAAGATTGGCTTATATAGGCCTAGGACCTCGTGTGAATTCATATTGCCCCTCAAGGACTGAAACTGTAACTTAAGGCAAAGGTGGGGAGTGGCATTTGGCTATTCTTCTTATAAAACGTATTCGAGTTAAATTTGAGTATCGAAACATTTTCCCAAGTATTTCTAATGATTTCCACTGATCTTAAAACAATTTTTCCAATCAAATTAATTATAAATACGCCCATGTTCGTGTTATCTCGTTAAAAATCAATATTTTACGTGTTATTAGGTTTATTTGTGCCGACTCGCGTTGTGTGGTCTAGCTCACAAACACACATAATAGTGAACACATAAACTAAATAAATAGATCATATCGAGCTTAAGGTTGCGCATGGACCTGGAAAATTCGCGGTTGTTATAGTCTACCCCCGTTAATTAGAATTTTGTCCTAAAAAATCAGTTGACTAAGGGTTTGAGCTTGATCGGATGGTATTCACCCTTCGATTTGGTTGCACACAGAAGGGTAAGGGTGTGGGTGTCAATCCAAATAGTACCGGGTGCTACTTCCCAATTGGTACTATCAATACTTCCTAACCTCTAGAAATCACACAAATGAAACCACATAGTAATCACACAGTAAGGCAAGCTTTCCCGTCCTTGAGTAAAGCCGTCAAAAACCTTAGGCATCTTTTCGGTAGTTTAAGTTGAGCCTCAACTGAAATCTAACTTAACCCCACAACTCATCAAACAAGAACTGTCATGAGATTAAGCTAAACCACAAGTTTAAGCCCAGTAACAACTTGTTTTCAGCTTAATCTCACAACTCATCAAACAAGAACTATCATGAGATTAAGCTAAGCAACAAGTTGGACCTAACCTTAAACTACGTAACAACTTGAATCTAACTTAACTTCGCAACTCATCAAACAAGAACTGTCATGAAATTAAGTTAAATATCAAGTTGTAAGAAAAGAAACTCAACATTTTTGAAGGATTGGCTCAATTTTTGGATCGCTTTCAAATAAACAACTAGTAGATATCCAAAGAGAAGATTCAACTAAGAGGGATGTGCATTCCTATTTCCTCCAAAATCAATAGTGCATGCCCTAAGTATATCTCCTAATGTCAGATAGTATGCTTACCCTGACCATCGGTCTAGGAATGGTAGGTCGTACTCCACTCCAACTGTGTTCCTAATGCGTCCTATAGTGTCTACCAAAATTGCGATGCAGATCGTTTGTCACGATTCAATATAATAGGTAAGGTATTCCTCATGTATGTCGCTCTAATTGGATTTCTTATCTTTGAATACTACGGAGGCATTGATCAAACCAAAGGACTTAACCTGAAAACTCGAAATGCCTGTATATCGTTCTTAATGCGGTTTTAGGGTTGTCAGTCTTGTGCACTCTCGACTAATGATATTCGGGTTCGAAATCTTCCTTCGAGATGTATTGCATATCTTGAAATTTGTTCCGCTCCGGGAGTTAAGTTCATGCGCATCTCAATTCTTCAAGGAGGTGTAAATTCTGTTAGGTCTTTACGAAGTACTCCAGGGAAGTCTTAAGCACGCGAGGTATCTTTGGGTTTTTACTCGTCCTACTAGGCGCAATGAAATAGGCAGTTTTGTAGTAACTATCGAGTGATTAGGCCTCATGAAATGCCTCGTCCATTCTTGAGCAAAATCATTTAAAATTTTTAAGCTAAGTAGCAACTTTAAACTTAATCTCACATCTCATCAAACAAGAACTGACATGAAATTAAGTTAAAAGTTGTCAAAAGCTTACTTTTTTCTTTTCTTTTCTTTTTTTTTTTTTTTTTGAAGAAAAAGAAAATTTTTAGTTAAAGTGTAGGGTTGCTCAAAAATGAACAGGTGGCATTTCAGCACCCAAAGGTCTTGCTACCAGGTGGTGGAGATTTTAACTATCTTATCGGTTCCTACCTTTTTTGGTCATACACTATATCAATCTCATAGCTAAGAGCTAGGACACTAGGCTTCACCTTTAACAGAGGCATGAACTAAGTGGAAACAAATCTATAATCGACGTCGGAATCAAACATTATGATAGTCTAATATCCGTTTAAGGAGAACATACCCGTCACGAGGTTTGGGTCCTGACGTCCTTCTTCAGCGTTCATCACAAATACCCGACCACGAGCTGGGTTGCCATTGTTTCCATTGTTTCCATTCGTCACTAAGGCCTGATTCTGGTTATTCTACACTTGCCCCCGTGCCCTATTCAGCTTAGGACACGTGTTTCGAAAATGATCCGGGCTCCCGCATTCAAAACATGTCCTTGGGTAGACGACATTAATTGGAGTCGCCTGCATGGCTACTACTCGACAATCCCTTGCAATGTAATCATTCTGATTGCAGCTGAAACACACTAGGCAGGGTTTAGTCTCCAGGTGGTGGTAGTTACATTTAGCACACTTAGGGTGAGGACCTTTATATCCCTTACGGCCCGAGCTCGTTGCCACAAATCCTTTTCCCCATTTCGCCGTCTTATTTTCACCATTTGCACCTCCTTGTTTACTTGGCTCACTCACGGTCTTCCTCTTATTACCACTCTTGGACAATGTCCCATTCCTAACCATTTCATCCGTTAAGATTGCAGATTTTAGTATCGCGCTCTGAAGGGTAGGGGGCTCAGTCGCTTTCACCATCCCGCAAATCTTAGGGGCAAAACCATAGATGTACCTCTTAATTCTATTGGATTCAGGAGTGACCATGTGAGGTACCAGTCTAGCAAGCTCATGTAATCGATCTATATAAGCCGCGTGACCAGCACCTACCATAGCATGGTTGTAGAACTCATGCTCTAGTTTTTGCATCTCGTTGTTTGGGCAATACTCCTCCTTTAGTAATGCCTTAAGGTCATCCCAACTCATTCCCATGGTGGCTTCTCTTCCTCTAGCCTGGATTTGCATGTTCCACCAGGTCAGGGCCTTTCCTGTCAACGAGCTTGCAGCGTACTTCACCCTCTGGTGAGCTGCACACTCGCTTATATCCATTACTGCCTCCATTTTCTCAATCCATCTTGTGTACACCAACGCTCCTCCATTGCAATCAAAGTCCACTAGTTTGCATGCTGTAAATTCCTTATACGAACATCCTTTGCCACTATTGTTGTTGTTGCCATTATTGTTGTGGGCACTACCAGTGCCATTGTCTGCATGGTCATTCTTTGCTTCCGCTGTTTTCTAGGTTACTGATGTGGTCGCCAACTTGGGTGACGATAGTGGGTAGCAATGCTTGTAGTTGCTCGATGATCATGGCGAAAAGGTCAGGATTCACATTGTCGTTGCCGTTATTCTCGGTGCCGTGACCACCTGCTCTACCTCCTCGCCCACCAGTAGTTCCACCCCTCGATGGTGGAATGCCTCGGTTAACTTGAGTCGACCTTCTTGGAGGCATGATTCTACAAATTAGGACATTGGTAGACGTTGGGTAGGAGGTAGGTAGGGTAGGTCGGTATACGTGTCGTACTACTACACTCAACTTCCAATATGACAATCCATGAATTTGATAAGTCCATGACGCATCATGTTGTTGTAAAAACGTTGGCCAGACATTTTTAAGATAACATCATGCTGCATTTACTTATCATCATCACTTCGTGTCATACTATACACATAATCGCACACGTAGTTCCTATAATGCAAACTATATGAGGATTATTAGGTTATAGTCTAGGTTAAACCACCTAATTCTCTATAACCTTGGCTCTGATGCCAATCTGTCACACCCCAAAAATGGCGCAGCGGAATGGCATTTACAGGGTATGACTTCATAGTTAAGAACACAAGGTGTCACAACAGAGAAACACTAAATGCATAACATACGACAGATAATAGTCACAAACTCCTACAAACGGGATAAGTACAAAGATCCAAAATAAACATATGTCTCAAAGTTAAACAACGTCACTAGGGAATATCAAATGCAACTCCGCGAGATATAACCCGGGAGGGTCTTGTCTTAAGTCTTGCTAAGCCAGTCAATACTCTACCTTCTAAGCAGCTTCAATAACACCTGAAAATGGTACTAGAAAACGTCAACATAATGTTGGTGAGCTCGTAGGTTTAAAAGTAAAACCGCTGAGCTGTGATAGCATAGTGTAGGACAAAAGTGAGCATGATAACCAATTATAAGCACAAGTAAAAAAAAATAGTGTCGCGCCAACTAAACCTGCCACGATGATTGCACACATAAACAGAACACACAGAGGGGAGCTACCCCGATAGATCTATCATATTGCTTCGGCTCTCAAAAGAGTTAACAGTTGCGCATCAATGTACACACAGACAAAACATTTAGTAGCACATAACCGTATCAACACACATAATGTCCAAAAACATGAAAAAGATATATCATTGAATGAAAACCGTTAAAATATCATTTGAGTACCATTTCCCCCCAAGGAAAACATAATGAAAAAGGGGCTACGAGAACTCACCTTAATCAAGCAATGCACAACACAACAACTCAAGGGTAGTATAGCACACGACAACTAGGACTTCACAGCACAACGGACTCGGCACGTCCTAATAATATAAAGACTCGTCTTAACATATATCTCATATGATAATTAAAGACGTAAAAGTTTCCAAAGGTCAACTATTCCCATTCCCAAAATTATTCCAATTTCCACTTCCAAAATAATTTCATTTTATCCGTTTATTAGAGTTTGGTATCATCATTCGTGTAACGGGAGGAAGACACAGACTCAAGAGTACACACACCAAAAGGAACATGACAATGAAATTTGACGCGAAAAGTGTTGACGAGAACTCGAGTCAAGAAGAGATGACGGAGAGAAAACAAAAAGATAACAAATAGCAAGCACAACAAATAAGATGAATAGACTGGTAAACGTTGGTATTTCCCATAATCCCATTCAGTTAAGAGTCAAGAAAAACACAAAAAAAGTTAGAGTTAGTGAGTCGAGTCTTGGCTTAGCAACGCCACTTTTACATGTAACTAACTTAGATGATTAGCTTTCCACCATAAAAATTCCCCATGTCCCCAAAACCATGTTTTCCTTACCCTTATTGGGAACACGTTATTATTATATCAAGTATTGATCATTTATGTAATAGGTTGCTTAGGCCTTTAGGTTAGTTTTATGCTTCGGCCTATGTAGAAGGCCCATGGGCTGTGGCATTTTATTTATTTTAATTATCATGTTAATTAGGGCAAAAGCCCATCCTTGTAAGAAACTATAAATACCCCCTACCATTTAAAGGAGAGGGTTGGTTGGTTGAATGATCATTAACATTTCATTATTGTTAAGTAAACCTCCCATCTCTTTCTCTCTCTAACTTTCTCTCTCTAGATCTAAGATTAGATTAGTAGCTTGTGTGATAAATCTAAGTAAAATCAAGTTGTATCAATCGCCTAGGGGTAATTTAGGTTGTTTAAGATTAGATCTAAGTGAAATTTGAAGAATTGAAATTCGGTTACTGTTCACGTGCATAATCTTCCGAGTTTGGACTGTTTTTGAGAAATCCTTCGAGTTTGAAGGTTTTCTCCGAGTTTCTGAAATCCTCCGACTTTCTCTTCGAGTTTGAAGAGTTTGTCGAGTTTGTTCAGTTTCTCCGAGTTTCTTAGATCCTCCGAGTTTCTTGTTCAGAACCTCTGACTTTCTAAGTTCAGAATCTCCTACTTTCTAAGTTCAGAACCTCCGAGTTTCTAAGTTTAGAATTCTCCGAGTTTCTCAGTTTAAATCCTTCGAGTTTCTCAGCTTGCATCCTTCGAGTTTCTAGCATAGAATCCTCCGAGTTTCAAAGATTGAATCTTCCGAGTTTCTAAAGTAAAATCCTCCGAGTTTCAAAGATTGAATTCTCCAAGTTTCTAGAGTAAAATTCTTCGAGTTTCAAAGAGTGTATCCTCCGAGTTTCAAGAAATTTCTCCAAGTGTTTCTGATAAGGAAATTCTTCGACTTTGTAAGGTTTTTCCGAGTTTGGAGTCTTTGATTTTCTTGGGATTTTCTTCAAGTTTTTTCAACGTACAAACCTAATCTTCAACAACAACCGTCATTATCCTTTAAAGATCCTACATCCACAAGTTACTTTAAGATGTCTCAACCACCATACCATAACTACTTCTATAATCAACAAAAACAACAGTATTGTCAACAACAACCATATCAACAACAGTATCCTCAACCACAATATCAACCACAGTATCAACAACAACACATGTTAATGCAGCAACATCAATTTCTTCCATAGCAACAAATCCCTCAACAACCGATGCAAACTTACCAACCTCCTTCAAGAGAACCACACTGGTTTAACAAAATGTGCGAAGCTATAAGCAGTCAACAGTCGAGACATGAAGCAGGGTCTTTGGACACACCGCCAATGTTAACACCTGGTTCTCTTCTCCGGTTTATCGAGCTAAAGAAACCTCATGGAAAGTATCTGAAGAAGGTTATCATTAATGGACCATACCCAGTTCCTACTACAACTATTCCTGCAGATCCAAATCATGTTCCTCCAAGAGAAGCAACAACAACCCCTATTCCTCTAGCTCAACTCACAACCAAACAAGTTCTTCAGCAAGAGGCTAATGAGTTAGCCATGTCTTACATACTCCAAGGGATTCCCAATCCTATCTTTAGGAGTATCGATGCCCAAAAGACAGCAAAGGATATGTGGGATCATGTACATCTTCTTAGGAAGGCACAGAGCTAAACCAAGAGGATTTGGAATCTAAGCTTTATATGGAATACGCCCATTTCATGATTGAACCTGGGGAATCTTTAGAATCATACTACCATCGTTTCACCAATATCATTAATGACTTAGACTGCCACAATATCGTACTACCAAAGATTGCTGTGAACTCTAAGTTTCTGGGGTGTCTCGGACCTGATTGGCAAAAGTATGTGACTTTCGTTCGACAAGCCAAGAATCTACACAACGCCTCCTATGGGTTGTTGTATGATTACTTAAAACATCACCAATCAGAAGTTGACAAAGACAGAGCAGCATGTGGAGGATTTTCATCAGTACCTACTTCAAACTCACTTGCTTTAATGGCTCAGTCTCACTTTGCACCACCAAATCAGGATTTTGTTCAGCCACCACATCATTCGGGTTATCCCTCACAACCTTCAAACCAACTTGTACCATATGAAGCACCCTCATAATATTTTGATAATCAACTGGTTTCATACGACAACACTGACTCTATGTTGTATTCCAACATTGAAAATGATGAAGACGATGCTTTTAACTCACTGAATGAAGGTTTTGCCTTGATTGCTAGAGCTTTTAGCAAATTCTCAAACAAATCCAACAACCGTCTCAGATCTTCATCCAACACAAGGAATCAGGCAGTTGTTCAAGATGGCAGGGTTGAAATTCAAAATTGGGCTTCTGGGAGATTTGGTTCAGGAAATTATATGGGGAATTCAGGTGGACAAAGGTTCAATTCAGGTGGAAGTGGTAGGAATTATACTGGTAATACTCAGAGGAGGGCTCAGATTGTTGAACCAGAGAAGAAAGGGATTACAAACACAACGATTACATGCTATAATTGTGGTGGGAAAGGTCACATGGCCAATGCATGCCCCAAGCCAAGGACAATGGGCAGTGCTTATCACAAGGAAGCTCTTCTTTTGGCATTGAAAGATGAAGCTGGTGGTACTTTGACTGAGAAAGAGCACAACTTTATGGCAAATGCATACTCGGGCGATGAAATGGAAGATCTTGAGGCAAATGCAGCTGTAATGTTGATGGCTAGCATGCAAGAAATGCATATGGGTGAAACAGGCCCGGTCTATGATACCGACGGCTTGTCTCAGGTACCTGAATCTGAATGTCTTATTCATGAAATTGCATCACCCTCTGCATCTTCATCTGCACAAGAAAATATTGGTCAAAATGATTCATCATTACCTTCTCAAGACGATGACCAAATAAACACCGTCGTTACATTTGATGATGATCAAATTAACCCCGTTGTTTCATTTGATGATCCTCTTGATGATACTAATCATGATCACATTGAACAAAATGATCTTTTGCATGATACAGATCTAGAGCTTATGACCTTGCTGTTGACCACCCAAACACAATTAGATGCACAAAAATCCCAGATTGATAAGTGTAATGATATTAATAGGAATCTAAAAGCAAAAGTTGTGTTGTTAACAAAGGATCTTGAGTGCTACAAACTTCAACTGTTAAATTTTGAAAATAAAGAACAATGGGAGAAAAGCTTTGAGGTTGCATTCCAACAATCATATGTGCAAGTAAAAGATTTAGAACATCAAGTACATGAGTTAACCGTTTTTAAAAATGATTTAATTTCTCAACAAGAACAAGAACGATTACATTTTCAAAGACAAGTTGACATTTTACACTCTGAGCTTTCCAAAACAAAAACAGAGTTGTCAACTTGTAAAGATGATCTTCTTGAACAAAAACAAAATTCAAGGAAACGTGTTGACTAATATCTTGAGGAAATTGTTGCGTTGGAATCCAAACTTAAAGAATTTCAAAACGTTGTGTATAAAACGGGTGAATCTGTAACCACAATTCAAAAATTAACTGTCAAACCAAATCCCCAAGGATATGGCTTTGCAATTGGAAGTGATCAACCACGTTTTTTACATAAGGCACTCAAGGAAAATCCCAAGTTGTACAGTGCAGAATACTTGTTTGATGAATCTTTCCAGCGTGTTGTTGTGTATAATAATGAAGAGGAAATGGAACACGAGGACGAGAGTCGATCTAAATTGAGTTCTGTCTTTTATAACAAACCATATGATTACTCAAGAGCACCTCATATTAGTGAAACTTTTGTACCTCAAAAAGATAAATCAGAACAAACATGGTCTTTAACTGAAATAAATGCTTCTTCTGAAGTTGGTCCAGTAACACTGTCGCACAAGTCAATGACCCTTTACCAAATCCAGGTGTCGTTCCACAAATGCCAAAACAATGTCGCATCCTTCAATATTTTAAAACATTCATGGATGACATAAAACTTTTGGAAGACGCAATTGAAAGAAATTCTGAAATCAAAGTCTCTACTTTTCTCTCTCCCTATGAGAAAGAAAAGAGAAGTTTTTCAAAAGGAATTTTTGCCACATGTTAAACACCTGCGACTTTGTGCTACACAGTGGGAACAGGAACTCCAAAGAGAGGTTGCATCAATGATGAACATTTTCAAAGCAAAAGATAACAAGATCTCAAAACAAAAATGTCAAAAGAAAGCTTTAGAAAAAGATGCAGATCGACTCTTGGAGAATGTTCTATGTTCTGATGTGATTTCTGTGATTATGAATTCCATTTATCTGTCATGTAATGAATTGCTTGTTGATGATAACTGTGTGAATATTGAGATGTTGAGAAATAAGATTGATAATCTGAAAAGAGAAAATGAGAGACTTCGATAAGTCAATGGTGATGTGGAAACCAAATTATCAAATGAAATTTTCCAACTTAACAAAAAACTGCAATGGTGTCAGACTCAGAGTCTTGACTTTGAGTTAAAACTACAAAATCAAAAGGAGTCATTGTTCTTTCAAAACAGTCATTCTTTCAAAAGTTAGAATTCTGAACAAGAAAATGATGTTTTAAAACGTCAACTTTTTGAGTATGAAAAGGACATTGATGAGGTTTGCAAAAACAGAAATGAAAATGTTCAGTTAAACAGAGAATTGGACTCAAAAATTCAAGAACAAAAACACATCATCATTTAGTTGAAAGAGAAACTCAGAGTACTTGAAAAAGGGAAATTTGTACCAAAGAATGTGATAGCACCAGGCATGTACAAAGTAGATGAGACAACTAAGAAAGCATCTTCACAGACCATTAATGTGCAAGCTTCAACTTCTACAGGACTAGGCACCACTCCTAAGGTTAACAGATCCAAGACCAAACAGAGTAAAAAGAAGATTAGTGTCTAGAAACCTAAGAGCGGATCCCTTAAAGATGAAGAAGTAGAAGTTCACACTAGGAAATCGAATAAGACGCATGTAATGTCTAAATTAGAATCCAACTTGTCAAAGTGTAATTCTATATGTGATGTAACGAATGCTAAATCTATGAATGTACTGAATGATGTTATGGTTGATGCTTATTGTGTGTTTTGTCATACTAGTATTTCGTCTGGTAATCATCAAAAATGTGTTGCTAGAACCCTTTTGTCTCGTACCCAGAAACGTACTAATGGCATTTCCTCTAGGATCACTACCGCTGCAAAGTCCATTTTAGGAAAACCGCCAAAAGTAGTTTCTGAGACCAAAGTTGACAAGACCATAGTTGCACCTAGGACAATCCAATCACCAAGTGCATTCACTAGGAAGAAAGCAGAATCTAGTTGGACGTGGCAGCGTTGGTTACAGCATAAACCTAGTTTTACTTGGGTACCAAAGATGCTTAAAAACTGTGTTACTAACCCAACGGGATCCACCGTTACCAACTTTCCAACTGTGTCAACCTCTGGTGATGCAGGTGATTCAAATCATCCTTGGGATTGTTGATAGCGGGTGTTCCCGACATATGACAGGCAACTTAAAGCTTCTAGTAAACTTTGTCGTAAAGTTCATCGGCACTGTCAGATTCGGGAATGACCATTTTGCTGCTATCATGGGATATGGTGACAATGTTAATGGGAACATCGAAATCAGCCGTGTATACTACGTGGAAGGACTAGGTCATAATCTTTTCTCCGTTGGGCAGTTTTGCGATGGTGACTTGTAAGTGGCTTTTCGAGAGAAAACATGTTTTGTTCGAGATCTACAAGGGAGCGACCTTATGAAAGGAAAACGCGGAACCAGTCTTTATACTATCTCCTTCTCAGACATGACCGCTTCTTCTTCGATTTACTTACTCTCTAAGGCACACTCCACCAAAGCATGGCTATGGCACAAACGTATGTCTCACTTGAATTTCAAAACAATGACCGAGCTCGCTCGTAAAAAGTTGGTCGATGGTCTTCCAAGATTTAGATATGCCAAAGATCACCTTTGTCCAGCGTGTGAAGAAGGGAAGAGTATTCGTGCTCATTTTCCTCCAAAAACTGAGCACAGTATGGATCATGTACTTCAACTTCTGCATATGGATCTTTGTGGCCCCATGCGTGTTCAGAGAATAAATGGGAAGAGGTATATATTGGTAATCGTAGATGACTTCTCGTGATGGACTTGGGTCTACTTTCTTTGCACCAAAGATCAAGCTCCTCCAATGATCATCACCTTTCTCACCAAAATTCAGGTCCAGCTCCGCAACACCGTCAGAAAAGTTCGAACAGACAACGAAACTGAATTTAAGACTCAAACTCTTCGTAAGTTCTATGAGAAAGTTGGTATTGAACACCAAACATCAATTGCACGCAGCCCAGAACAGAATGGAGTAGTCGAAAGACGAAACCGTACGTTAGTGGAAGCCGCAAGAACTATGTTGATAAATGCTCAATTACCAGATTACCTCTGGGCTGAAGCCGTTTCAACCGCCTGCTACACCCAAAACTGATGTATGATCACCAAAAGGCACACCAAAACCCCATATGAGATTGTTCACCGATGAAAACCGAACATAAATTACTTTCATGTCTTTGGGGCTCTCTGCTATCCAATGAATGATCGTGATGACCTTGGAAGGTTAAAAGCCAAAGCGAATATAGGGATTTTTGTCGGATATTGTGAAAATTCAAAAGGATTTCGAATCAGGAACCGTCGAACCTAGGAGATTCAGGAGACTATACATGCTAATTTCGATGAGCTCACCGATATGGCTTCCGAGTAAAACAGCTTAGGACCCGATTCGAACCGTCTAAACTTTCATGATCCTTCAGCTGCACCCTTCTATCTTAACCGCAAAGACTTAGAAGATTTGTTTGCTCTGCTATTTGATGATACTCTCGTTAGTCGTGCTTCTGATGTATCCACAAGTTCCGCTGCACAACTCGTCAATAATCAAGCACCTGATACACCAGTAACTACCAAAACAGCAGTTGCTGAAGATGCACCTCAAGTAGAAACATCATCATCAGTAGATCAAACAGCTTTTAGCAGTGTGAATGCAGCTGCAGATCCCCCTCTACCTTCTCAAGAAGTACCCACACCCGCAGATTATGACGGCAATGCTTTCTTTAATCCATTTGCTTCAGCTCCCACCATTCCAGATATTGAAGAGTCGTCCACGAGCAATTTGGATCCGTCAAATATGCACCAAAACTTTCAACACTACCTGTCAACCCACAAATGGACTAAGGATCACCCTCTAGTGAATGTAATTGGCAATCCAGAAAACCCGGTCATGACACGTAAACGACTCCACATAGACGGTGAAACTTGCATTTACGCACTCACCGTTTGTCAATCAGAACCCAAAAATATTAAAGAAGCCCTTACGTACGACAATTGGATTGAGTCTATGCATGAGGAACTTGATCAATTCTAGAGGTTGGAAGTTTGGGAATTGGTAGAAAGACCAGATGGGGTAACGTTGTCAGGCTGAAATGGATCTGGAATAATAAGTTGGATGCTGATGGCATGGTTATTCGTAACAAGTCCCGGTTGGTAGCTAAAGGATTCAGTCAATAGGAAGGAATCAACTTCGAGGAATATTTCACACCAGTGGCAAGACTTGAGGCCGTTCGAATGTTCCTGGCGTACGCAGCTCACAAGAATATCACTGTATACCAAATGGACGTGAAGACGTCATTTCTCAATGGACAACTCCGGGAAGAGGTGTACGTCACACAACCAGAGGGCTTTGTAGACCCAGAACATCTTAATCATGTCTCTACTGGCTCAAGAAAGCCTTCAACGGCCTTAAAAAAGCCCCGAGGGCATGGTACAATAAATTATCTGCATTCCTACTTGCTAATCATTTCTCTAAAGGATCAGTTGACCCTCCATTGTTTATACAAAAACATAAGGAGGACATCTTAATAGTTCAAATTTATGTAGATGACATCATTTTTGGATCAACTCATAAAAAGTACTCAAATGCTTTCGCAAAACTAATGAAACACAATTTTGAGATGTCCATGATGGGTGAACTCAAGTTCTTCTTAGGACTGCAAGTTCATCAATCACCCTGTGGTATATTCTTAAGTCAGTCCAAATATGCTCAAGAGATTTTGAAAAATTATGGTATGACAAACTGTGACACATATAACACCCCAATGTCTTCCTCATCCCTAAAGCTAGATGCTGATCTACATGGGACACCCATTGATCCTACCAAATACCGTAGTATGATTGGGTCTCTCATGCATCTCACAGCTAGCCGACCGGATGTTGTATTTGCCACGTATCTATGCTCCCGTTATCAGTCAAGACCAACTGAAAGTCATATGTTTGCCACATATGTTTGTTGTTAAGAGAATCCTTCGATACATAAAGGGAACCATTCATTTGGGGATCTGGTATCCGAAGGATTCTGGTTTTGAACTTGTTGCCTTTTCAGACGCTGACCATGCAGGATGCTTAGACACAAGGAAAAGTACATCTGGGGGAGTGCAATTTTTAGGTGACAAGCTTGTCTCTTGGCAGTCAAAGAAGCAGGACTGTACATCACTATCATCCACTGAATCAGAATATGTCGCCATGTCAGCATGCTGCGCTCAAGTCATCAGGATGAGATCACAGCTGATGGACTACAGATACGTCTTCAACAAGATTCCGATGTATTGTGACTCCAAGAGCGCCATTGCTATCTCGTGCAACACCGTTCAGCACTCAAAGTCCAAGCATATTGCTCTCCGATATCACTTCATCAAAGAGCACGTGGAACAGGGTACAATTGAATTATATTTCGTGGGTACAGAATACCAATTGGCAGATTTATTCACCAAAGCCTTGCCTCATGCAAGATTTGTGGAATTGGTTCACCAGATTGGTATGCGATGTTTGACTCCAGACGATTTAAACAATTTTCTTAAACAAAATTAAATGAGTCAAACATCAAAACTATCTTGTAAATAAGTTCTCAAAAACACAAAAAGATTTTCTAATTTTTCATTAAAAAAAAATAATAATAATAATAAAAAAAAATCTCTTTAAATGTGCAAAAGTCAAAACGAATCAAAATATGTTCTCGTCATTTCAAATCACACACATATTTTGAGGGGGAGAACTTTTAATTTTTGCACATTTATTATCTAATATCTTCATCCTTATCAAAATCTTCATCGAACAATATTTCTATGATCTCTTGGACTACATGTCTGTCAAAATTTCCCAAATATGTCCTAGTTCAAGGGGGGAGAAATGCACATACATTAAGTTCACAACAAATTGGATCAAAGTTTCAACCATTACAAACATCAAGGACTGAAATTGGCAAGTTGTTAAAAGTTGCTACCATAGGAATTGTAGTGAACTAGGAGTCTAGTTAAAGGGCTGAATGTGTCAAAAGTATAATAAGTTATCTCATCAGGACCTTATGTGAACTAGGACTCTAGTTAAGGGGCTGAAATTGACATATGGACAATGTTAGTCAAATATAGGTCAAAGTCTGCTTATTTTCCCTCTCACTAAAACACACAGTATCACCCATTCCTCTCTCACTAAAAACCCGCCAAAACCCATTGTGATTACAAGATTTTCCGATTCTTCATTAAAAATCAATTTGTAAGTGTTCAATTCAAGCTTTTATGCCTTATAATCTTTCACGCATCATTTTTGTAGCTAAATATCATGTTTTTCGGATTTAGGGTTTAAGAGATTGAATTGGGCGTTTCTTGTTTGGTGTTGTTTAGTCTAATTAAACTAGTATAGGAGCTTGAAAACATGGTTTAGAATGTATTGCATATACTTAATTAGATTCGACATCATCAGATAAGGCTGTTCGATCGATTTAGGGTTTAAGGAGTCGCGTTTATGTGCTGAGATTAAATAAGCGATGTGTTTAAATGGTGGGATATGATTATTTGTTGTCCTAGAACATGCGCATAATGTGTCGTAACTTGAATCAATCATATGGTCGCAAACGAATTATTGCATATGCTTGTGTTGACTGTGGAAATTAATGTGTTGCTATCAATTGATCTCTGGGTACTTGTTTATGCTTAGGACATGGTTAGGATGTTTGTTAAACATAGTTTGTGACTTGTAAATGACTTATATAAATTCTAGATAAGGAATGTTCATCCTTCGAGTTTGTGTTTAAATCCTTCGACTTTGTGCTAAATTGATAAAATGCTTCGACTTTGTTGAATAACTGGATCTCTTCGACTTTGTCTCCGAGTTAGTAGACTAAAGTCATGAAACTCTCTGAGTTTATATAAACTCTCCGAGTTTTTATAAATTCTCCGAGTTTCTATAGATTCTTCGAGTTTCTATAAATTCTCCGAGTTTCTATAGATTCTTCGAGTTTCTATAGATTCTCCGAGTTTCTATAAACTCTCCGAGTTTCTATAGATTCTTCGAGTTTCTATAAACTCTCCGAGTTTCTTGACTTTTCGAGTTTCTAAAACTTTCCGAGTTTGTCACAAGTCTTCGAGTTTCTAAAACTTTCCGAGTTTGTCACAATTCTTCGAGTTTGACAAATTTTTCAGACTTAGAATTTTTATAAACTTAGGAATGTGCAAAAGTTTGTAAGGACAAGGTTGCTTGTTTATGGTTTGTTTGACTGATAAGTGACCGTTTTTCATGATTTAGTCCCACTATATGATGCATCATACTAGTTAGGCTTAAACCATGCAACCAATAACATACACTAACATATATATGCAATGTCCATTGTGTGTTGTTGTTGGTGTTTGTGGAATACAGGCTAATCATGTCTCAAGGATCCGTTACTCGAAAGGAAATGATACCCGAAGGTGATGAGCGTAAAATCAGTGAATCAAATTCAAGAGTCGACTTTGAGAATATACCATGTCATCAGTCTTGCCAAATTGTTGTGGAAATACTCAAAAGACACTACGTCAGTTCGGTAATGACTATGACAGCAAGCGTCCCAGAAGTGTATATGAATCAGTTTTGGCATTCCATGATCATAGGCAGAGATAACACAACCATGACAGTCACCGTTGATAGGACAAAGATCCAATTTGGTTTCGATACTCTTCGCAACATTCTAGATCTTCCATCAGAAGCCTCAGGTCCAAGAGGCAGATTCCATGATGACCCAACCTTTGAAACCATGGCTGAAACACTAATATGTCTCGGCTATGATGATCAGGGTGAAGAGCTCACCTCTCATTCCAAAGTAGACAGGAAGTATATCCCTCAGCCTTGGTTGACCCTTTACACCATCATCATTCATTGTATAACCGGAAAAGCAACTGGACTTGAACACCCGAGACTGGAACATTTACGTGTCGTCAACTTCTACCACATGGACTTCGATAAGTTCATATGGAAAGATATGATTTACCAAGCCCAACAGTTCCAACAAAAGAAGGGATACAAGATACCCTTTCCTCGATTCACCAAGCTCATAATCTCACATATCATGAAAAACCACCCCGAAATCGATAGACGTTCAAATTAGAAAGCACATACCGAACAAATGGATCACATTCTCACCAGGGTTAGAGTGCAAATGACCAACACTAAGAAACAGGGTTTGAGAATCCCACCGAGTATGTTAACAGAAGTGGTGAAGGGAACTGAGGCTTATCAATGGTACGATGATGCGGAAAAGGCCGGAAAGGTGGGAATTACAGAAAAGAGAGCAAAGTCAATCAAGGGTAAAGGTAAAACAACAGGAAAAACTGTCCCAACAGCTTCTTCTCGAACAAAGAAAGTCTTAAAACCTAAAGAGAAGAAACTAGTAACCAGAGAAAAATCCACAGAATTGAAACTCAGAGACGAACCCACTGATGAAGAGGAAGAAGAGGAAGTGGATCTTAGAAAAGGAAGGAAGAAGAAAGAACTTGAGAAAATGAAGACAGTATTGGCAGATTCAGACAAAGGTTTGGGAAAGGGTAGAGGAAAATCTCTCAAAATGTCAGATCAATCATTAAAACCCATAGAACCACCAATGACTGAAGAAGAAGAGAAAGAAAAATTAGAGAAAGCATCAAAGGCAAATAGAAAGAAATATCTAGCTGATCAAGAGAAGCTTGAAAGAAGAAAAAGAGGTGAAGGATCAGCTTCACAACCATTAGCTCAATCAGAAGAAGATTCAGAGGCAACAAAGTTCACTACACTTGGTGAATCGGAAGAGTCAGATGAAAGAATAAGCACACCCTCTCCTTCAGGATCAGAATCTGATGAGAATGACGACGATGAAGATGAAAATAATGAGGAAGAAGAAGATGAAGAAGATGAAGAGGGTGAAGATGATGATAAAGACGATGAAGGCAATGACGAAGAAGATGACCAAAATGACAACCAAGATGACAACCCAATACCATCTGCACAACCGTCTTCAGTGGGTCAATCCCCCAGTGAGCTCAATGAACTGAAAGAGCAGCTCACTGCCCTACAAAAGAAGGTTAATGGACTTCAATAATCGGAAGAAAGTGAGCATAAAGCTTTGAATGAACAGCTCACTGAAGTGCAAAAACAGGTGGATATATAGAAATTTCACATCAATAATATCAAATCATTTGATCTGGATAAAGCAGCAGAGCAATATCTAAGAACACATGTCCCTCAAGAAGTCAGCTCTCAAGTACCCCAAGAAGTTGAAAGAAATCTTCAAGAGGCACTCCCAAAATTTCTTAAGGAATATGTCAGACGTCATCTGGAAAAGACTGTGGCGAATCTAATGCAAACCATTCCAATGACAATCCAGACCTTACCATCCAAGCCATTTACTGTTGACCTCAAGGGAAAACTACTTGCAGACATCATCGATGATTCTGAAGAGGAAGAACTCCGAAAGGCATTGCTTAACACAATCAAGAAAGCAGAGAAGAAAGCAGAGGCATGTAAGAAGGATAAGCCAATCAAGCGTCGTCGGGATGATCCTGACAAAGACGATCAAGGGAAGAAAGGAAAGAAATCATCTAAATCAACTGGCCCTTCCACTACAACACATTCTTTTGGTACTACCAAGCAATCAAGTCAAGAAAAGTTCATTCCTCTAGAAATCGGGGCATTCGATGAGACTGAACCTTATGATGACATGAGTATTGATCAAGAAACTGCTGCTCCACCACCAAGAATTCCAAATGTTCCAGCACCACCAGCCAATGCTCCACTTAAACCAGCACCAGAATGGGTAAACCCAAACGCTCCAAGGTTCGATTAGTTTGAAACCAGCACCTGTTGAAGGTTCAATTGTGGACTTCACCAAAAGATTGAAGAAGGTGATGAGAGTTCAAAAGTTGGGGTTGACTGACATCATCAATGTTCGTAAAGCAGGCTTCTCAGAATTCAAGACAGTCACAACTTCAGAGCTGGAATTTGAATATAACTTGGAACAGGTGGCAAGGGCTATGTCTGAGAATGTTAACTGGGATAGCTCATATGGAAAACTTCCATCCGATAACTTTCAATTTCATGATTACTCTCAACCCTTACTGTAGAATATTGGATATCATAACATAATGATGGATCTAGTACTTGGCCGAATTCAATGAAGTTAGAGAGAGAAAGTGGGAGATGTTCTAGTGAGAGAAAATGGAGAATATTATATTAATTGTAAGAGAACATCCAACCCTTCCCATGTGTGGGAAGGGGTATATATACTTACTAGCTAAAGTGCCCCGAGTGGGCTGTGGAGTGAGCTGACAGTGGGTAAAGACCCGACCTAACTCCACAAATATTACTACGACTAAACTAATATAACTATAACTAAACTTGTATTAATAAGCCTACGAGCTAACTTAATGCTAATGACTACTCGAGGTGACCGAGTCTTTTATATGAATATTTATATTCCTAAAAATCTCCCCCTAAGGGAGGTCACCCCGGAAATTACAATTTGAATTCTAGCATTCTGATGAGATTAATTTCTTTAGCTCATAGTCTTTGAATCTTCATGATTGGTGAACTTTGTACATTACGTCGTAATCTTGTGAGCATTGTTCCTTTAACTTGTGTGATCTTTGAGCTTGCTTTGAGATCATCAGCCACCGTAAATCTCCAAGTTCATCCTATGTAGTATTGCCTTCATGTGACGTAGTGATCATTGAACTGGCATGCTCACACTTTTTTGGATCATGATAGCTATCATCAGAGTTGCGGAAGTTGTGCTGTAGGTCTTTCAGCTATCATGATTTCTTTGATAATGAATGGGAAGTGTGAGTATGGAGCATGGATTGACACGTCTCTGCTGGAATCAGGTACCACCATCACCATCTTTATATGAGTCTGAAATAAAACAGTTAGCAAGAAAGTTTGAGGAACGAATATGGCTTTGTCATTCGCCCTGTGTGGTTGGATTAACCTTCGGTTTCGTGAGGACCGACTTATGATCAGGTAGAATCCCCTTTAAAGAAGATTCTCCTTGACATGAATTTCCAGCTAATAGTATTGTGTCTTCCAACAAATTAAATGTCAGAGTGATCATACTAAGCATGTTCTCATACCGGAACGTCTCAAAGTAGACAGCACGGAAGAGTGTATTAGTGAATTAAGTACCCACTGATTAATGAGACCGTCAATTCATTTCCTGGAACAAGTTTGATTCAAGTGTGAATCGCCTCATCGTTTCTTTCCAGTTGTCACTAGTTTGATCCATGAAGGATCTCACATGTCACCCACCAAGATCTTGTTTGATGTTGGCTCTAGAAGGATTTCCATCTTCATTGTGAATACTTTACGCATCACTCAGATGTTCTAGCAATACCACAAGGATAATGCGTAGGACTCTTAATATATGTTTTCTTACTTTTCACGGTGTATGAAACAGCAAGCATATTGAAATGTGTCCTAATGAGATTTATGGATGATCTCTTGGCTCTAGACTCAATAGTGCGTTTTGATTTAGTGATCGGAGGCTGGAGAAGACTGCCACCTTTTCAATATCATCTAACTCGGAGTGAGAGAGACGATAGACATGTATTGATCTCTGTGATAAATGAAACAAGAGTCCTTTGAGGGACCTTGAGTGGCAAGGGAGGGTTGTGCAGTGTATCACTGGGTCCATGATACTTTTTCTTCAATGTCAGCAATCAACTTAGTGATTCTGACAGCATATGTATTGACCCGGTTTCTGCCTAAAGTGTAAGGAGGGCTTCTTTCTTTTCACCCTTTATCTTTACATTTCTTTTTCATTCTTCAACCCCTTCAGCGCTTACCGAGACTTCATCACTAGCACCTTGTTGGGTTTGTTCTATTACTAGCTCCATCTCAGTCGGCACTCTTCCCTTATACTCACTTGTCTCCTTTTTAATCATACCTAAGGACTTCTACACTAACTAGTGGATTGTCCCTGGGTAGATCCCTCCGGCTCTGGCAGGATTGTGGGAACTTATACCTAACCTTATCATCCTTATAACTCCAGTACATTAAATAAAATGGTCGGTCTTTGGTGTTCTTCCACAATTGCCATCATATATCATTCGCCTCCCTCAATATGTGCATCGATATACAAAAGAGTTTAGCACATATGGGAGGGCCTACACTTTGAGTCCAAAAGATCACATTTTATCAGGTTTCATATTTAAATCACATTCTCTCCCCTGATCAAACATTTCAAACCTTTTGAGATTTGTGATCCCAATTGATTTAAATAAGTTAGAAATCATGAGAGAAAATGTGGTCTGATTTAATATTTACTAATAATAAGGTGGAACACTGCTCCCCCTTAAGCTAAGAAGGAGGTAAAACAGACACAATCATCACATATTTATCACTACTTGATTAGTACAAAGTTCATTATATTACTTGTTTACACAACAGCAAGAAGAGGACCAATTATTATAGAGAAGATATTTTCATTCGGTTCTCTGTAGAAGTCTGTAATCGCCCTCTCGAACTCTTCCACCAACATAACTCTCAAGACTGTGAAAGATCCTCCTCGTCTTCAATCATTTGCGTATTGCACGGATGAACTCATTGTTCCTTTCCAGATCTTTCTTTGTCTAGAACATGGTATACCTCCCTAGTCTGGCTGATAAGATCTTGTACTCTTTGATTCTGTAGTCCAGTGCTTCTTCAATTAGTTGTAGAGTACCATCACTTAACTTGTGGATTTCATCAAACCGCATGATCATCTAAACCCCGTACCTGTCTCTAAACAGCACAGCCTTTGGAGATTCAAGAACTGTGTAATCATGCTTGAATTCCATGTCTTTCGCTTCCCATCGAGGCCTTGTGAGGTTGAGCTAAGTCTGATTGCTCTCAATCCCAAGCTGAAAATCCCCTACCCGTTTTCTGATGACTAAACCCCTGGTCCATAGATTGACGGTAGTGGCAAGAGTCTTCTTTTTGTGAGGTGATAGGTGATGCAGCTTACCTTGAAGGTTTAAAAGGTACAGATCTTCAAAGTCACT
The DNA here is from genome assembly GCA_021014915.2 of Artemisia tridentata subsp. tridentata. NCBI lineage: Eukaryota > Viridiplantae > Streptophyta > Magnoliopsida > Asterales > Asteraceae > Artemisia > Artemisia tridentata. The sequence goes on along the minus strand of CP139505.1, from coordinate 230,862,435 downwards.
TGGATGCAAGTGTTTGAAATCACTTTCTGCAATAACATGTTCCTTGAGATCAGCTCGGCGGAGGACAATCCTTTTCAGATAGTCATAGCCATATATTGAAAAGATTTCAACTTTGACTACACTTAGGATTTGCATGCGGGATGTACAGCTTTGCGATCTCCTTCAGCATCAAGTCTTTCGATGTAGAACTGCTGTCCCTTGAACCACCAATGTGATATGCCATATGAAGCTGAGATATCGTACTTTTACTCTACTTCAACCCACATCTGATCTGGCACCATCTACTCTAACCCAATGTCTGGATAGTATGCAGCTTTTATCTTAGTAATGGACAAGGTTTGTTTATGCTCCTTGCTGCCAAACCTGAGAAACTCTAGATCTTTGTTGAAGAAGAAGTCAGTTTGGATGGTAACCTGTCCAGGTGGATCACCCAGAGGGAGTGGTTTGCTGACGTTGTAGTTGCGAATTCCCTCGTCAACCTGATCAGTCAAAAGCTTATGACATTCTTCCATCTGGTACTGAAGATGAACCACATCAGGATGAAATGCTTTGACAATTTTATACGCTGGCCCTTCCAAGTCCTTCAGTGTTATTTTGGTGATTCCTTGCTTTTTACAGTACCAATCTATAAAAGCTCCCATGTCTCCAGTTTGGGCATGCAGTGAGTTCTCCGGAGGAGGCACATAGGTTGACATAATAGCATCAGCCCAGTTCCTATCAGGGACATGTGCATCAGAAGAAGGAATGGACCAATCTGGCTCAGGTGTTGGAGGTCTGTCATCTCTGGATGTTGTCTTCCACCATGTCTTCTTCATTTCTTCAGTAATAGTTGTCTCAGGAGTTGCTGACCAGTCTTCCTCTAAGAAAGATCTCCACCAGGTGTTGCTAACTTTTGGAATATGAGCGTTTGCGGTGTCTTCTTCATCATCTGAATGAGAATCTTGATCGTTGACAGCTGATTCTTCATGCATAATAAAATCTTCAGGAATTGATGAGACGGAAGGCTTGAATCTGGTGTCAAATGTCGTCCAAGCAGCATAACCAGTGGATGAAGCATTCTTTGAAGAGCTTGGACCAGTAGACTGCTTCGACTGATCTTTTTCAGTAGATGATGCAGGAGGAGGAGGTGGTAGTTGAGCGTCAGAAGATCCTGAAGCCCTAGAGAAACCTGGAGCTCCAGATGCCCCAGATAGTGGAGGAGGTGGAGGAGGTGGAGGAGGATGTGGTGGGGACCCAGGTGGTGTATCGGGTTTGTCCTGGCTCTTCCTCTTCCTTTTTCGTTTTTCGGCCAGGTCCTTCATGAGTTGATCAGCGTTGTCACGTTCAATCGATCTTTCCAATGCTTCGTATAATTTTCTGTGATCTTTATGACCTTTGTCTTGATTCGTCTCATACATACGCTGAAGAAGAATTTCCTTCATATCTGTAGTGGGAAGATCTCTGAAGCGAGCTCTCAACGATGCTTCCATTGCCCATCTTACTGCTTCAGCCGCATGTTCATCAACAGTAGTGATTACCTTATATTCAAGGTTGAGATTTTCTAGTTTTGACAGCCAAGAACCGTGAGACAAGTCGTGACCTTCCAGAACCGCAATGTGTCTGAGAGCATTTTCAAAATGGGATTCTAAGCTCTCGTTGGTGGATGAAGTTTGTGCAATTGGGATTGTGGTTGTGATAGTTGCGGTAGTGATTGTTGCAGATGAGGGAATAGCTGTTGTTGGTGTTGTGGTAGGAATTGGAATTGCCATTGTTCGGAGTGCTGACGTGTCTTGTTCAATAGTGACCGATACCATTGACACAATCTCTTTTTCTTCATTTGACTTCTCATTCTCAGCATCACCAGGCTTGTCTGTGATAAACTGATCCCCAAAGTTAATGTCGTGTTCAAGGTTCTTGAGAGATGACAGAGTGCCCGTTTAGCTAGCCGGTTCCTCCAAGTGCGTCTGATCATCGACTTTCATCTTTAGATTTTCTTGAACACCTGGGTATGCAGTAGATACAAACTCATCATGCAGTGATTCTAGTGGAGGATCCGACGTGAATGCCTTTTCAGGAATTTGACTCTCTTTCTCAGCTTTATCGGGCTTTGGTCCTGCATCATCTTCAATATGTTCAACATTCATCTCAGCATTTTTCTCCTCAGTTACCAGCTCGTTGGATTCTGTATCACTAGAGTCTTCATTGAATTCCAAACTCGGAGACTTTTCCTTTTCAACTTCAGATGATTCAACGGATTTGGAGGGTTCAGAATCGCGTTTCTTAAGGATGAACTGTGTGGTATTTGACTTGGATGCAGGAGAGGAGAAATCCAGAAGAGTTTGAGCCACCTGTTCAACAGTGGCAATCCCCTTTTCTTTTCCTTTCATTTCGGGCATTCGTTGACGTCTTCCGGTATCTGGTTCTCTGAGAATCACCCCTTTAGTAGAGTGTCCCAATGACTCCGCGTATTCTTTGGCACTAAGTTCCAGGGTCTTTTGAAGGTCATCATACTCCTCATCTCGCAGAGTTGGATCAGATACTAGAACTTCTTCATCTATAACTTGTTTTTCCAGTTTTCATCTCTTGGACCCCTATTTCTTACCCGCAACACTCCTTTTGGGTTTCTTAGCCACACTAGGAGCATCATCAGCAGGGGATGCATCCTTTCTCTTCTTTGGTATTGGTTTGCTTTGGTTGGTTAACTTCTGAGATTTTGGTGCAGGGGATCCAGCATCACCACCTAGCTCATCAGCAAGATACTTTTGATATGCAGCCACTCTATTCAAATAATCCTGATAATAAGAAGCATGTCGAATGTCATCTGAGATGAGAGATTTAGGTATAATCATCCCAAAGATTTCTTGTTTGGTTCCTTTGGCAGAGAACTTGATATTTCCCAGAACATGTTCTTCAGATGGCAGGTGGAGAGGAGAGTCAGATCTTGGATGAAACTTGTGCAGGGACTGAAGATGATGAATTATTCTCTTTGTGTATCTGATGCTTGGAATCACCAGTTTGTTCATTATTTTCTTGCTAGCCTTATGTAAAGCTAGTTCTATCTTGTCCTCAAGGAACGTGTGAATGGAGTGAGTGAATTCCTCCCAGATCCTTTCAGCAAAATCAATGTTGGCTCTCTTAACGATTCCCCATAGAATTTGTAACACTGGGGCTCTTGGCCTTTCATACCCTGAGGTTTTTCTAGTGAGACACTGTTGATAATAGTTATGATTGCCCTCCATGGCTGATACATATCATTCGTGATCACTGTCGACAACGTGTTGACTGTTATGGGGTAGCCCAGATCATTTATGAAGTTGATGAGATCATCAGGTGGTGGTGGTGGAGTAAATGGTTTGTTCACAATGACTGGTGAGATTTGTAGTGCTTCTCTGAGAGTGTCTTTGGTAAGATCAAAACATTGTTCATCAAGCTGACAACGGTAGCAACCAGTATCTCTGTTAAGACTCACAGTGTTCCAAAACTGTTGAATGTAGATGGCGGGAATAACTGAGCTGGCTGTGAATGCACTGAAGAATGTGGTTTCCTTCAGAATGTCCACCGCGATTTTGTAGATAGGATTGATTTGAGACTTCTCCATATCTAAGTAACAGTTGCTCCTTCCAATAGGAACCCATCTGTCACGCGATAAGATTTTTTCATCTGAACGAATAGGAGATGGGACTACAGGTGCTTGTCCAGCAGGAATATTGACATTAACATCGGCCATTGAATCTGCACACTTATATTCACAGGGAAATAAAAACATAGATACAACGTTAGACGAGAGCCAATGCTCGATGTTAGATTATAGTTTAGAACCAAGATGCACCTATAGAGTCTTAGTTAGTCACTGTGATTTGACAATTGCAAATTCATAGTTTATAGTGTCCATGGATTGATTGAACAAAACTAAGATGATATTTGACCAAATCATAAAATCACAGAAGTGTAATAGGCATATAGCAAGCTATCAAGTGATCAAATCGCAGACTATTCAAGATGCAATAAGTAGGCAATGAGACAAATCGCAATACATCTTACACAAGCCAAATCGCAACCTGTCTAAGGTTTAAATCGCAGCCTAATCAAAACACAACAATTATGCTCTGGGTCAAATCGCAATAATTAAATATTCAAATCGAAACCAGGTACGATCAAATCGCAACACTGGTGGTCCCATAATTTGAATATAAAATTGTTTTCAAACCAAATCGCAGCCTTTGCGATTTGACCTTAATATTATACTCAAATCGCATTCTTGACACTCATCAATCAAATCACAGACGATAAAATATTCAAAAATATTCAACTCGCAGACATTGCGATTTGATAGGTACAAGGTAGTATATTACTCAAATCGCAACATGAGACAGTCAAATCGCAACAGGGCAAATATATTCAAATCGCAACAGACATAAACTAATCAAATCGCAATAGAAAACTTTTAACCACCAAATCGTAACTTAACTTAAATACTCAAATCGCAATCAAGAATGAGTCATCAAATCACAATCAAGAATAAATGGGCAAATCACAACCAGGTATCAAAACGCAACCATAAAACTCAACCACCAAATCTCAACAAAACATTATCAGATCGAATCGCATTTGAGAGCACTTAATCAAATCGCAACCAAGCATAAACAAGCAAAACGCAACCAAGAAAATAACAGGCAAATTGCAACCATGCATCATTCACTCAAACCGCGATTAAGAACATCAATCAAATCGCATACACGTAAAGAGTACCACATCGCAGACATGAACATAGAGTCAAATCGCTACCAAGAACATTATGGGCAACACGCAACCAAGAACATACATTAAATCGCAATCAAGCACAATAGACACACACATCGATCATACAAAATATTCCTCCTAAGCACTCACCAAGACATCCAAAACTCAAACATAATCGAAGCAAGTGGAAACCTAAATTTGAGAGGCACTAATTTATCATGTACAAACAACACTACCCACTTGATTTTGACCTTAAATGTCCAACACGCATGAAAAATCACAGGACACAATCGAACGTGAAAGGGGAGACAATTAAATGGTTAACAGAACATCAATATATGAAAATGATCACATCCCATTAAACAAATAACTTAAACAAGCACTAACCAAGATTTGGATGACGATTCTGTTGATATAAATAATGCCTAAACACGTCATTAATATTTTTCGATATCTCTACGTTTTGATAATCACAAAATGTAAAATCATTAAACGAAAAATTATGACGTAAACAAGTATTTAGTTGTAAATATCTATTTTAACAACTCAATCACTTAAGGTATGAATAAACAAATGCCTAATGCATTCTATGATCAAAGGAACTTTTTCTTAATCACTAGATTTTTTATAAAATGACACAAATATTTTATATCTTTTACAAAATCATTTTTGGAGATTAAAGGAAAATGTTTAATCCATAATAAATTTATGAATTCAAATTTTCAACCAAAAATGGCAAAAATATTCCAGAAAAACCTTCCCCACAAAAAGACAAAGCTGGGCAACGGATACATTGGGCGGCCCCCTTAATTAACTAGGCGGCCCCCTTAATTATTAAGGGGACTGGCCCCCTAATTAAGGGGACCGACCACGCTCCTCAGCCCCCCAGCTTTGCCTATAAATACTGGTTTATTCCTGGACTTTTTCCTCACCTTTTTGCACAAAAACTTTCTGATCTAAACCTTCTTTCATAATCTTTTGATCATATAATCTTAAGCTTTTGTTTCCAAGTGATTCAAGCTTCAATCATCCAAGTGCAAAGAGAAGAATACTTCTATCAATCAAGACTAGAAGTATTACAACTTAGTATCATCTTGTTACCTAAGTTGTTAGTTTAGTAAACTTTGTAAATCATTCATTCATTTGTGTATAAGGTGTGTATATTAGGTGTGAACATAAGTGATTAGATTAGTGTAGTGTGTAAGTAGTGAAGAAGGTGAATAAGTTGTTATGTTGTAAAGAAGTAGTGTAGAAGTGTTGTAAAGTTATGAAGTAGGTGTGGTGTGAAGAAGTTGTGAAGCTGTCGTAAAAAAGTCGTGAAATAGTGAAGAAGTAGAAGTCGTGAAGGAGTGAAGAAATACAAGGCGTGAAATAGTGAAGAAGTAGAAGTCGTGAAGAAGTGAACAAGTAGAAGTCGTAAAGAAGTGAAGAAATAGAAGTCGTGAAATGTTGAGAAGAAGTTGTTGGAAGTCGTGAAGTAGCCGTGTTGTGATTAAAGTCGTGAGATTGGTTCTAGCTACGATTAGAACTCGACATTTAGCTTTGTGTCGTTAAACCGGTGTAAGCGAAAGTGTGTAAGGTTTTCTCCGCCATAAGGGAGCTTGTTGAAGTAGTGAAGAAAACTCTCGAGCTAGGTGCTCGGGGAGTGGAGTAGGGCAAGGAAGGTGTCCTTGTAGCCAAACCACTATAAATCCCTCGTGTCTCGTTTTGATCTTTCCATCTCTTACTTACTCCTTTATTTACATCGTCATTACTTTCATACATATAGGCATATATAATTGCTAGTATTATTTAGAAGTTGATTTCACATAAACATCAATTTAAATCTCCATTCATAAAAACAAAACTTTTATGACAAATCTAAAAGGACACACATATAATTAATAATATTGTTCAAAGTATTATTTTTCACATAAACTCGAATCTAAGTTTTTAAAAGTAAACAAGGTTTTCAAAATAAAATTAAAAAGACGTAAAACTATTCAACCCCCCTTCTAGTTTTCCACAGATTCGACTGATCGACCTAGGATTCGATAGAGATGAATTAGAATCAAGCAATGTTAATCAAGATAAACTACTGACTTAATCATAAATCATTTGATACCTAGGCAAACGTTTCCACAGATTCGAAAGAAAATCAGGCAAATTGCAAAGGATGGTGAAGGTTGAATAGTGCAGTTTGACTAAGCTTTGACTAAGATGGGATCTTTTGACTAGGTCAAATCGCAAGGGTTTATTTATACCTAGAGTGAAACTTTCACCAATTGGCATATTTGGTCCTTGTCATTCCTAAGTTGGGATTTAACTTTCAATAAAGGCATAAATGATCCTCTAATTCATATACTCCTAGGAAACAATTAGCAAATTGCATATAAGTCCCTATACTAGCATATAAAAGAAAAATATGGCCCTTTTTGAAGTTAACACTAAATTAACACCCTTCTTAGATTGAAACCCCGATTGAGACAAGTCTTTTCACAATTGATTAAGTCAATGATTTGAAGATGCTCGTTGAGAGTCATAAATTTTGAAAGATACTCTCCCCCTCAATCAATGACCTGATTACAAATCAGAATGCTGTGGTCGTTGATTGAGTATGAAAATTTTATGAGAGCTCAAGTCCGATTGATTTTTCAATAGCATTAAACCACCATGTGTAGCGAAATACTTTCCTAAAGAATCATAGACGGAAAAGTATTTGTGGTTGCAAAGAAGATTTCTCTTCTTACACGAGAAATGATGCACTGAAACGTACATCAAATCGAAGAAACATGGATATAAAGTAATCCATGCCCGGGTGAACTTCACCCAGTTGGAGGAACAGCCGTCTTTTTGGCGACATGCTTTCTCCATGTTGAAGAACGGGTTACAGTGTGAAGTAACTGCAAGCCATCATGACATGTTTTTAACCATTCAGTTTAACTTCTGCTCGAGCTTCATTTAAAGACCCGTGTCATTATTGAATGACATTTCTAGGACCGTAAATGTTATCGATAAACAGAAGACATGCCTACAGAAACTATTTTTGGTATTTTTGAGATTTTTAGATTTTTATGATTTTTGTTGGTTTTATATCTGTCTATTTACACTTTAGATATATATGTTTCTATTCTATATATTGATTTAAGATATATACAAAGGATACATGAAGAATAGCCACCGATATTCTTCCCAAGATTGACTATTGCAGAACGAGTCCTGAACTGATTTGTTCAGAAATCATTATGCATGTACATCACTGTTGAGTTTCCTGAACCTCCAAGTTAGGAGATTTCAGTCCTTTTGGCCGCCACACTCTGAGTTTTTCCTTGGAGGAAATGGTCGATGTACCTGCACTTAAATAAGGATTCCCTGCACTAACATGACGATTTTTCTTGCTTTTATATGGGTTAGTGACATTGGTATCCAGACTTTTTGGAGTTTCACAGTCAATCTTTGAAATGCCATCTGTACTAATAGGTATCCATCTAAGACCAACCATCTTAAAGATTCTACCCGTCGGTAACCACTTAAGGCAAGATCTAGGAGTGTTAGATTTCTCATACACAGTAGAATGTTTGTTGGGAGAATTTCTTAGTCCTACAGCAATCTGCCTACTAGGTTTCTGAGCATGACTCTTTGGTCCTACGGGCCTGTTGTGGCTTCTAGTCTTAGGGGATCGAACCTTGGCATGAGCATTTACTTCCTTAGCCTTAGACTTATGAGATTGAGCCTTAGAACGATCACTAACTGTCTGAGTATTTGGTCTAGATTGTGAAGTGACTGGTTTTGACAAAACTTGTTTGACATCAGCTTGGGTTGCACACCTCGGGTTAGAAGATTTTGGTCGTTCAGATCTAAACGCATTTGGTTGTCTAACAACTGTTCGGTTTCTAAGAGGTTGTGAAATTGGCGTTCCCAAGATTGATGGTTTTCCAAACTTAGTATTCACACTATTTCCAGTTAATTTCCTCAACTCGTTCTTAAGGGCAGTGATTGTGAAACCTTTCTCTTGAATTTGAGCTTTGAATTCATCATTTTTGGCAATCAAAGAGGTTGTCTGTTCTATAAACTTAGATTTCATTTCTTTGATTGAATCACACAGGTTTTTACATTGGTTTTTCAAAGTCTCATTTTCAATAAGTAATTTAGCCGCTTTATTGTCATGTTTAGGCTTAACTTCATTGCACATGTCACACATCTCAACCAAACTGTTTTTTAGGTTTTTGATCGTTAAGTTTTTGGCTTCTAGCTGAGCTTTCAAATCATTTATCATAAAGAATTCACAGAATTCAGGGAGTTCCGGATTTTTACATGGTAGGTTAGTTTGAAAACTTTCTTCTTTTTGTTGCATTGCGATTTCAAGAGAAATGCAATGTTTTTCAAGCTGTAAAAATCTGTTTGAAAGTTCATTAGAAACTTCCTTTTCAACCATATCATTTGATTTGGAAAACTCAACCGTAAGCGAAGACCTTGACGCATCATCTTGTTCAGCATCCTGATCAATTTCTCCCCTCTTGTGACTCATATTTGTTGAATCAGAGGTGATATTGCTATCAGTGTTTTCCATCAGATATGTGTCATAAGTAGGTTTAATTTGATCAGTATGTTGTTGTTCATTAGAAAGAACACTATGTTGATCAGACAGATGTACCTCAGCAGATAGTACTTGGTGATTTCCTGGTTTGAGATCTGCATCCACACTAAGTATGATATCAGTCCCTGACCTGTTGCTATCATCATGCTTATCTGACTCTGTCCCGTTTCCCATATGTTGTGCTCTTTCATTAATGAACCCCTTAACATTACTCATAAGTTGGAGTAATGTAACTCTGAACACGTCAACCTCGGTTCCAGTGTAATTAGCAAAATACTTTTTCATCATTTGACTGTCATATGAAATCCTCAGTGAATTGCGAATCAATGAACACTTGGAGTTGGTTGTTGATCACACAAAAGGCAGCCATGGATCTATCTTCAGAAAATTCTCCTTTGTTAAGTTGTCGTTCAAGTTGATCTAAGTACAGAATCATTTTGACTGTGAAGTCCTGAACATCTTGACCAAAGAGTGTTGCAAAAGCCCGTTTGTAACCTCTCAAGTATCCAAGTTGTTCAAACAGAACCTTGAGATGTGAATGAAGTAGTCAAAAACATTCAATGCGACTATCCTTTTCATTAGTCAACATTATTGGTTGATGACATTCTTCCTCGTGAGAATTCGAGCATGACAATTCCATACTAGCATTATCAGAATCACACACGTTTGTTTGGTGTACAGAATTGGAAGTCACATGTTTATCATTCATGTCATACAATTTAATTACCTCAGATATGAAAGAATCTGAATTGGTAGACATTGTGTAAACGTGCACGGGATTTTACAAATCTATGATTTAAACCGAGAAATAATTTCTTTCGCGAAGTTTTACAAAATCAAGAGGAAACCGTGAGATAATGATAGATTGGATGTGTTATGATAATTGTTGGATCAGTAAGATGATTAGTGATCGTATGTTAAAAGTAATGATTGTTTGTTGGAGTAGGTGAATTATTGTTAGGTAAGGTTATGTTGTGATTAGGTTTGGGTTGAATAGAGTTTGTGTAATGGTTTGAGTACAAAGTAGTGAGTGCACTTGAGCAAATCTCAATGAAGAGTCAGGAGCAAATCGCAGTGAAGAAGCTGGTCAAATCGCAACATTGATCCATTCAACACTCAAATCGCAGCAGTGAAGCCTCAAATCGCAGAAACCAAATCTCAAGTAACCAAATCGCAACCCTCAAATCACAAGCCAGAAATACCCAAATCGCAAGGGTCAAATCGCAGTTCACAATAGGACAAACCTGTCGCTTTCTTGCGATTTGTCTTTTTCCCTTTTTAAATAAAAACGCTAAGTCTCAATATCGATGAACACCAAATCGCAACCACAGTTTTCCTTAACCTACTCAAATCGCAACCAGGAAACTCTTACCGAGAGTCAAATCGCAGAGAAGAAATAACTAACTTTTTCACCTAAAACCACCTAAAAATTACCCTTTTGAACGTTTTTGCTTGGTTTCTTTTGCACAACTTGATCCTAGAAGGTCATAGCAACTATAAAAATACTATCTTTAACACCACAAATGTGAGAATCAAAGAACACCAAGAATAAGCCTATAAACCTTCAAAAACCAAACTTTTGATCTAAACTAACCAAGAAAACGCGCACACAATCAAGCTAATCAAACCTGGCTATGATATCAATTGTAGAATATTGGATATCATAACACAATGATGGATCTAGTACTTGGCCGAATTCAATGAAGTTAGAGAGAGAAAGTAGGAGATGTTCTAGTGAGAGAAAATGGAGAATATTAGATTAATTGTAAGAGAACATCCAACCCTTCCCATGTGTGGGAAGGGGTATATATACTTACTAGCTAAAGTGCCCCGAGTGGGCTATGGAGTGAGCTGACAGTGGGTAAAGACCCGACCCAACTCCACAAATATTACTACGACTAAACTAATATAACTATAACTAAACTTGTATTAATAAGCCTACGAGCTAACTTAATGCTAACGACTACTCGGGGTGACCAAGTCTTTCATATGAATATTTATATTCCTAACACTTACCCCTAATCTGACATTCTCACAATCCAAAGATACCTAAAGCTTATTTTTTCAACAACGATCTGGATTATCTGGTCTATGGAAATACAAACCTAGAAAAACATTATGCTACCTCCCTCACCAAGTATCCGGCAACATCGTATATGTTAGAGGGTTTCGAAGAACAGATCAGCAATTTATTTGTCAACAAAGTTGAAGAATACAACGATGAAGCTGCTCTTGGAATCTATCACTGGCCGGATATGAGAAAATGGTTCTATAAATGGATGCTTACAAAAATGTCAAAGACTGATGTTTTTCACAAGAGTAAGATTCTCTCAATCACAAGCGATGAAATAGGATCAATGTTTGGCTACAACTTTTTGAAGAAGATCACTGTGGGGAGGCTGGATGATCAAGAATACACCTTCAGTGAAGCAGATTATCCCTACCTGCACATCAACGACATTGAAGACATGTATCTCCTAAAAGTTCAAGGAAAACTCGAACATCTTCCTGGGCGTCTTCAGTATGATATCGTCAACTCTGTTCTACTGTACATCCGCAATATTGTTATCAGATCAAGAGTTGAAGACATGCATCTTGGGGTAGAAAGCTACCAGAAGAAATTGAATTTAGTCCAGCCGAATCTCAAACCTCCGGGGATATCAGAAAAGAAGCCTTTCACTTTCGGTGATAGACCATTCGGGATAGTATACGTCAGACGAAATTCTTCAACAAGATTCATGGGTTATCAAGATCTCCACAAGTTCAGCGATGAAACTTTGCTACATGTCAAGTCTGAACTTCAAAAGATTCTAGAGAACCATAAAAAGAGGTTGAAATCAGGATGACTAAGGCATATGAGTTGGGGTAAGAATGATGTGAAGTGATGAAGCGAAAAGTGTACCGCTTTTAAGGGGTCATTTAAGCCCTAAATCGTATTTATTTGATCAAATATTGCCCTAAATCGTTCCTTTTGTCATTTTAGGTACTTTTGAGGAGAAATCTGGAAAAGGATGCATTTTGGACGTTTTTGGAGCATAAAAGTGAAGAAAACGACAAAGTCTCAAAAATCGGCTGAAAGTTACCTTTGACGGCGTCAGGATTTACTCCAGACGGCGTCATGGCTTGGCAAGAAAAGGTGGATGTGAAATTTACTCATGATAAGCCAGTGAAAATTGCATGTGAATTCTGACGGCGTCACGCTTTAACCTGATCAAGGGCGTCACGGCTTAATTCAAAGAGGGACGGCGTCACGTTCAAGGTCTGACGGCGTCAAGCCTTGATAAGCCAGAACGGATTTTGGAGAGCTAAAGAGAGACGGCGTCAAGAAGGTCACCCGAGAACCCTAAAAGCGGCGAGGTGACGGCGTCACACTCCATAACGTGACGCCGTCAGATCCAAAAATCTATATATAGTTTTGCAATTCTTTGTCATTAGTGTGGAACTTAGTGTGGAATTTTTGGGAGAAAACCCTAAGACGATTTTAGCATCTTTTTCAAGGCTTTTTGCCTTGAGATCTTCCATGCTACATTGAAAGATAAGTTATCAATTAATCATTCAATATGTCTATGTGTTGTTTGATTTTATCTTGTTCTTGTCTTTTGTTTAACATGTTAGGCTAGATTTATCTTGTGTTTGCTTAGATCTAATGAAACCTAGCTATTGATTATTGGTTATTAGTGTGTTATTAGTTGTATTGGATGATTGTTTATCTATGTTAGGCTTAAGAAAACTGGCTAACTTCCTATTCGGTAACTTGCTTGAACGTCTTAAGAAACATGAACCAAATGCGTACTAAAGGTTTTTATGGTTGTATTTAATGCACAAGCGAATTCTAGTGATCCCATGTTAGGAGCTTCCTAGCCGGCTCGACATAGGAGTGAAGTAGGAGCTTGTAGAGTTGGGGAAGTACGTACGCCACCCCACGATTGGTATTAAGGAATACACCCGTCATCCACGCAACTAATACACACTAATCAACCGGTAAAAGATAGTTAGGGAGTAAGGAAATCTAAGTGAACACATTTCTCTACACATAAGTTTCCACCAACTTTTCATTTTTGTTATTTTATTTTATTTGCATTCGTAGTAATTTGGGTTAGTTGACTAGCAACTAATTCCGCCCACTCCTTCAAACCCGAGATTTTACTTGCTTTCATAAAATTATAAAAACACAAAAAAGAATCTTCCTCAACCCTTAGACCTATTAGAGTAGTCTTTCATACCTAACGAACACTATTCCCTGTGGAGAACGATCAATCCCCCGTACTTACCACTACACTATACTACATCGGTCAGGTACACTGCCTGGTGGGGTTGTAAGCCTCTTGAGATCCCTCGAGAGGTAAAACCTGTTGTAAGGTTGCAAAACCACGCATCAAGTTTTTGGCGCCGCTGCCGGGGAATAGTTATTGTTTAGGTTGAATTTTTATTTTATAGGTCTACTCACTAGATTCCTTTCTAGTGAGATTTTTATTTTCTTTTTCTAGATCTTCTTTAGTCTATCTTTTTTCTTCGTTTCTTTGTTCGTAACCATTACCATTCGACATCATGGAAGATGGTAATATCCTTGATCCCAACATCCCACCACCACAACAACCACCACCACCTCCTAGAGCCCGTACTTTAGGAGAGTATTCCCGTCCTAGCCACCATGGCTATCGAAACACCATTGAGCTCACTCAAGGAGCCAATGTCACACCCTTGCGATCCGACACCATCCGGTTGGTGCAAAGCGGATGCGCATTCCATGGACTTCGTTCTGAAGATCCTAATCAACACCTCAAGGACTTTCTTAAAATCGTTGATTCTATAGACCTTGATGTTGCCACTCGAGAGACGACCCGATTGCGTCTCTTTCAATTCTCTCTGCGGGATCAAGCTAGTCAGTGGCTAGAACGTCAACCCGCAGGATCCATTACCTCTTGGGATGATCTCACCACTCGTTTCCTTGCTCAGTTTTTCCCACCGGGAAGAACTACCAAGCTAAGGAATGATATCTTGATGTTCCAACAACGTCAAGGTGAAACTCTCTACGAGGCATGGACTCGATTCAAGGACTTACTCCAAAAGGTCCCTCACCATGGCATAGAACTTTGGCTTCAAGTCCAAATCTTCTATGACCATATCAATCTCTACACGAGGCAAACCATTGACCAATCGGCCGGTGGTAAGCTACGTGATCTAAGTGCGGAACAATCATGGGCTCTCCTAGAGGATCTTGCTCTTTATGACAACGAAAGTTGGAGTGATCCCCGTGATTTGAATAAAACGGTCAAGGCAATATCTTTGCCTTCGAACAATTCAAGCACTTCCGACCGTAGGATCATAGAACTTGAAGATCAAGTCAAGTTTCTCATGAAATCCTACGAGGCTCCTAAACCTTCAAGCCAAGTGAACAAAATCACTTCTTCATGTGAATTATGTAGTGGTCCCCACGACACTCGTGATTGCATGGAACTCCCCGAACAAGCTTTTGTGGACTACGCATCCTCGCGTACCGACGGAGCGGGAGACAAGTGGTACACTTTCAAACCCGAGCCAAACCATTACGGTGATTCATACAACCCCTCATGGAAAAATCACCCGAACCATAGGTGGAAACAAAACCAAAACACACAACAAACCAATTCTTCCAACCCACCTAATCGTTTCCAATCAAGCGGTTCCAACTCGAACCGTAATTTCAACAACAATCCTTCTGGCAATGGTAGTACCGATAGCTTTGAAGGATTGATGTCTCAATTTATGGCATCTCAAGAAGCTCGTTTAGCCAAGTTTGAAGCCGATTTCAAACAGAAACAAAGCGAGATGACCAATAAGATTGACACCTTGTTGAAAGCCCTCAATGACCGAGAAATGGGAGCACTCCCTAGTAACACGGTCAAGAACCCGAAACTAAACGTCAACGCTATTTCATCGGTTTCGTCCCCTAGTTCTTGTCCACAATATTATTCGGTCAATTCCATGAGCACGTGTTTCAAACAAACCCAAGTCGTTCCAAATGACCAAGAAGTTATGACATCCAAATTGGTCAACAACATAGTTGAAACACCTCCCACTCAAAACCTTGACGAAGAATTCAAGGAGCTCCACCTTGAAAGTCCGGTTGTTGATGAGTTGGATGAAAAGAAGCTCAAGTTAGGCGAAAGAGGGACCGCCTTTGTTCAAAACAAACTACCTAAGAAGTTAGATGATCCGGGCTTATTTGTTCTACCTTGCAAGATCGGTAATTCGGAGGCTTATGACACATTAGCCGATCTTGGATCAAGCCTTAACCTACTTCCGTTACCTCTTTACACCTCTCTAAAACTTGGAAAACTTGAAGAAACCGAGGTGATAATAGGTTTAGCGGATGGAAGTGTTGCTTACCCGGTTGGAGTAGTTAAGGACGTGTTAGTACACATTGGAAAACTAACCATTTTAGCCGATTTCCACGTCCTTGATATGGTTAGCGACCCTACATGCCCCTTGCTGATAGGTAGAGGATTTTTGGCGACCGCTAGTGCTATGATTGATTGTAAGGAATCTAAGATAGCGGTAGGAGAAGGAGATACTTGGTCAGTCTATGATGTTAAGAAACACGCCTATGATACTAGTGAGGAACCGACACCCCATTGGTTAGAATTAAATAGGAGACCATCTAGATATGGACCTTGGATAGATAGAGGCTTCATAGGACCCCAACGCCCATTTTACCTAGAAGAGGACTTTGTGAACCGAACACATACGGTAGAACAACTCTTGGCTAGGGACACCGAATTGGATCCATTTGAAGACCCTCTAGTTTTTAGAAGGATGATTGAGTTCCTAGGAGTTTTGCCAATTAACCTAGGAATGAATAAGTGGACTTGTGAGGAAGATGATCATAAGTGGAATTGGGACAAACCACCCAAAGATGGAGATGGGTCATGGCATATTAAGATGACACTGTATGACCCGGATGGAGAGAAGTTTGAAAAGATATATCGTACTAAGCGGACCAATAGGAAACTTCAATCCAAGCTTAACCCTAAAGACGTCCTCGATGACGAGCTCACTTATATAGGGTAGAGTGACTTTGAGTCTAGCTACAAGACTCGTTAATAAAGAAAAGCGCTTATTGGGAGGCAACCCAAGCTTTATTTATTTATTTGCTTTATTTGTTTGATTGTTTGTTTATTTAATTTTATTTGTTTCCGTATGCATTTCTTATTCTTTTTGTTTACTGTTCATGTCTCAAATATAAATTGTGAAAATGCTTTATTTTGTTTTTAACTTCGTCTTAACTACATATAAAGGTATTTTGCAAAAGATAAGTGTAAGGGAAATCCAAATTTGTTTTTAAGAACAGGATTGAACATGAACGATAACAATGAGATATAAGCATGCATATTAGTATTTGTTTGAGTCAAATGCTTGTATCGAGTCATAATGAAGTTTTGCAGGAATTCCAGGAAGTAAGGTATAGGTTTTTCCAGAAATTTTCCGGAAACTTAACATGAGAATTCTGTCAGATCATTTCTGACGGCGTCAGGCCTTACAACCTGACGGCGTCAGGTTTTAATTTTCTGAAATTTTTGAAAGTTTTGTTTTTCTACCGGAATCATAAAAAGTTTTTATTAAATCTCCAACTTATAATCTCCAGGAATCTGCAAAAATTATCATTCCACAAGCATTATATCCTTATATATATAGATTTATCCCGCCGATGTTATGCAGGTTCTCGTGTTTGTTTTCTCAGGTTTAACAGGTTATTTTGGACAAGGAAATGTTTGATGGATCAAGCTTATGGCAATGCATTAGTCATGGAGCTTCAACATTACCTTGGAAGAAGATTTAACCGTGTTACTTCATTATCCACCGAGTGAATCAGGGGAGTATTTGATTTCATTCTTTTACTTTATGCTTTTACATTTGTTATTTGAACATTGGGGACAATGTTCATCTTAAGTGTAAGGGGGGGGGGTAAAAATACGATTTTTAGAGAATGCTATTACGCTTGATTTTTGTTTGTTTAATAGTTGATGTGTAATAAAACTAAGAGAAATACCTGTTAGGGTAATTTTAGTGCCAAATTTAAAATTTTTTACAACATTTAGGAGTGAAACTTTAGTTCTAATAAGCGTCTCATGGATAGGAATTATATGACTAGCACAAAACCGTACCACTAAAAAAAATTTCCCCCCCAAATATGTGAGGTTCGCCCCTAGAATTGGTAGGAAAAGCATTTATGCTATGATGTGTGTACCGGTAGCACTTAGATTCTAGAACTTGCGTTAGGACCATTCCAAGGCCACAAGTGAGACTACATTCGTGTAGTTAGATTTACTACATGATAAGAGGCATTAGGATTAACCCATTGTTTTACACCTGTGTTTTTGTTATAATTACATTGGCTACATTGGTCAAGTAATTCTCCCACACCCCTTGCGTTGTACTCATTTTTAGTACACGATACCCCTAGTACACCCCTCAGAGCCTATCTTTTCGTTTCGACCTTTAAGCATTTTACTTAAAGGAAGAATTTGTTACACCCCACTAAAATGTACACCCAAATCGCCTTAGCCTACCTTGTATGCACTCATTTTTAGTGCATTATTGTAACAACATTTGTTTAAACCCAAGTTAATTATCTCATTGATTACATGGTTGCTAAGTCGAGTCATATCCTTGTACATATTGTTTTGGGACGATTGGGACTCATGGGTAAAGTACTAGTGTAATGGAGTAATGGGGAAGAACATCATTCATTACCCCCATATGTGCTTAATATTTTAAAAGTACTCCAAGTTTTTCAATTATCTTAATTCGAGTCATTAGAATAGTTATTTGTAAAGTTATGTAAAAGTTTAAGTGTAAGGGGAATGCAACGCCCCTATGATGTATTATTTTGGATGGTAGGGCAAAAGTGTATGCAAAAAAAAAAAAAAAAAAAAAAAAAAAAAAAAAAAAAAAAAAAAAAAAATCGAAAAAATCAAGAAAAATACAAAAAAAATGAGAAAAAGAAAAGTAGAAAAAACATACGGACTACCATCCCGTTTTATTTTATGTTTATTTTATGTTTTTGTTATTTTCTTTCATTAGCTTAAGATTGAGTCGAGTCTTGGCTTAGCAACATTGTATAGTACATGTAATTGATCAAGATCTTTAACTCGCCACCAGTAAAATATCCTTTATCCAACAAAACCGTGTTTATCATATCCCTACACCTAACGTTATAACCCATTTAAAAGCCCTCTTTGATAGTTTATCTTAGGTGCTTACGCCTAGTGGAGGAGGTTTTCGATCCTTTCCCATGCCTATGGTAATCTATTTGCTATGACAGGTAGTGAGAGATATTATCCGTTTCCATTTATGAGATTTATTTTGATGACACTTGAGAGATGTGAGTATCTAAACACTACTTGTGAGGTGCTAGTTTATAATCTCCGTGCTTATTATGATTAAAGTGGAACGATTATTTGTTGCAATTACTTTTATATTAGCGTTAAATGACCCCTAACTTGTATTTTGATTAGAATAAAAGCGCATTTGCTTGAGGACAAGCAAATCTCAAGTGTAAGGGTATTTGATGAAGCGAAAAGTGTACCGCTTTTAAGGGGTCATTTAAGCCCTAAATCGTATTTATTTGATCAAATATTGCCCTAAATCGTTCCTTTTGTCATTTTAGGTACTTTTGAGGAGAAATCTGGAAAAGGATGCATTTTGGACGTTTTTGGAGCATAAAAGTGAAGAAAACGACAAAGTCTCAAAAATCGGCTGAAAGTTACCTTTGACGGCGTCAGGATTTACTCCAGACGGCGTCATGGCTTGGCAAGAAAAGGTGGATGTGAAATTTACTCATGATAAGCCAGTGAAAATTGCATGTGAATTCTGACGGCGTCACGCTTTAACCTGATCAAGGGCGTCACGGCTTAATTCAAAGAGGGACGGCGTCACGTTCAAGGTCTGACGGCGTCAAGCCTTGATAAGCCAGAACGGATTTTGGAGAGCTAAAGAGGGACGGCGTCAAGAAGGTCACCCGAGAACCCTAAAAGCGGCGAGGTGACGGCGTCACACTCCATAACGTGACGCCGTCAGATCCAAAAATCTATATATAGTTTTGCAATTCTTTGTCATTAGTGTGGAACTTAGTGTGGAATTTTTGGGAGAAAACCCTAAGACGATTTTAGCATCTTTTTCAAGGCTTTTTGCCTTGAGATCTTCCATGTTACATTGAAAGATAAGTTATCAATTAATCATTCAATATGTCTATGTGTTGTTTGATTTTATCTTGTTCTTGTCTTTTGTTTAACATGTTAGGCTAGATTTATCTTGTGTTTGCTTAGATCTAATGAAACCTAGCTATTGATTATTGGTTATTAGTGTGTTATTAGTTGTATTGGATGATTGTTTATCTATGTTAGGCTTAAGAAAACTGGCTAACTTCCTATTCGGTAACTTGCTTGAACGTCTTAAGAAACATGAACCAAATGCGTACTAAAGGTTTTTATGGTTGTATTTAATGCACAAGCGAATTCTAGTGATCCCATGTTAGGAGCTTCCTAGCCGGCTCGACATAGGAGTGAAGTAGGAGCTTGTAGAGTTGGGGAAGTACGTACGCCACCCCACGATTGGTATTAAGGAATACACCCGTCATCCACGCAACTAATACACACTAATCAACCGGTAAAAGATAGTTAGGGAGTAAGGAAATCTAAGTGAACACATTTCTTTACACATAAGTTTCCACCAACTTTTCATTTTTGTTATTTTATTTTATTTGCATTCGTAGTAATTTGGGTTAGTTGACTAGCAACTAATTCCGCCCACTCCTTCAAACCCGAGATTTTACTTGCTTTCATAAAATTATAAAAACACAAAAAAGAATCTTCCTCAACCCTTAGACCTATTAGAGTAGTCTTTCATACCTAACGAACACTATTCCCTGTGGAGAACGATCAATCCCCCGTACTTACCACTACACTATACTACATCGGTCAGGTACACTGCCTGGTGGGGTTGTAAGCCTCTTGAGATCCCTCGAGAGGTAAAACCTGTTGTAAGGTTGCAAAACCACGCATCATGAAGCAAGCTATCAAATTCATAGAGAAGATTGATCGAAGAATCAAGTTTCGGGTGACGATGAGACGTTTGGAAAGCTATGTGGGCGGACGAGCCAGAATCCCTAATATTCTCACTTTCCGTCGACCTGAACAGTAATCACTGGTATCAGTGTCATATTTCATCATTTTTTCATAATTTATTATCATTAACTATGGTTTGTGCACACATCACAGTGCACAACCCGTTCTTGTAAAGAAAGGACCCTGAGGTACGCGTCAGTGCCTTAATCCTAAACAAAGGAGCGAAAGCTTCTTACTTATGAGTAGACTTAAACTAGAATTTTCTAAGTTTTCAAAAATTCTGCTCATAAGGACAAGTATTCCTTCGTCAAGGGGGAGTATTTGAAATATAATCTTTGTTCTTATAAACAAAAGTTCTTGAAATTCTTCCCGTAAACCTCAAAAAGAGCAAATTTTAATCAAAAGTTTAACAAAAACAACATAAGTATGCAATTTTTGAGGGGGAGAATAAGTGAATGATTAAAATATGGTAAAAGTAAAGTTGTAATCTCACGAGAGCTCGACTCAGATTTACCCTTGAATTGACGGAATATCAAAAGTTAGTAATCGAAAAGACATGTCCTGGACGGGTAATAATTTCAAGCTGAATTTATTCAGTGATGTAAACTTGTCTCGCAAAGGATATGTCTGAGTAGAATGTACCAATTCAAGATATCACCCATGAATTGATGAAAGAACAAATGTCAGTAATCGAAAGGATTAGTCCTGGACGGGTAATAATTTCAAGCTGGTTATCCAGTGATGTAAGCGTGTCTCGCAAAGGACTAGTCTGAGTAGAGTGTACCTTATTGAAAGATTTTCTTTGAATATGACCTAGACGGGTAATAATTTCAAGCTAGTTTAACTAGTGATGTAAACGTGTCTCGCAACGATCACATTCACGGAAAATCAATCAATTCAAATTGGTTTGTGGCAACATAGGATACTCATGGAGTTATACGGTGACTAGGGTTTAGGAAACCGTCCTATGATCCGCCAGAGCCTGAGGGATCTACCCAAGGAAAATACCAATAGTTTAGAACTAGAAAGTCCTAGGTATGATTGAAAAAAGGAGTAAAGAAATTAAAGGAGAAAGAAGGGGTTGAAGAATTAAAAAGAAAAGTAAAGAAAAGGGTGAAAAGAAATAGCCCTCCATATGATCAACCTTAGGGCAGACACCGGGTTCAATACATATGCTAGTGGTTGTTACTAAGGTGACACCGGTATTGAAGATTAAGCCGTCATGGACCTAGTGACGCACTGCACTAAACCTTCTAGCCACTCAAGTGTCTCTCAAAAGACACTTGTTTCATTTCACACGGAGAACCCTTCATTATCTATCGACCTCTCACTACGAGATGTGTTGATATTGAAAAGGAGGCAATCTGCTCCATGCCTCCGACTACCAAACCAATGTGCACAAATCGAGTCTAGAGCCAAGAGATACAACAAAAGATCTCATAGGAACACTTAGCATTACACTGGTTGTTCTACATTATGGATGCTAGTTGTAAATTATAAGAGTGTCATTCGCAGATCTTAGTAATCTACCGAGAACATTCATGAGAGAATTCACAAATTGTGATTCTCAGTGGTTGAATAGAAATCCTGCTAGGGTCAACATCAAACAGCCCTGACAGCAGGTCACTTTGGTAATCCCTTGTGGATTACGCTTAGTATTAGCTCCAAAAATGATCTACAGTCGTGGGGTGATCTCCAGCGACTCACTGAATCGTGGGTGCACTTCGGTGTGTCTGTGTAAGCCCTTCGGGGGGTATCCGATTCAGAACGGCCTGGGCTAGGATTAGAGAAAGTCTTCACACTATGCTGTTGACGATTTTGAAGTCCGAATCTGTAAGTGCCGGATGATTTATTGCTAACTGTTTACCTGCAGCTAATCATGGAGACCGGGAGTTCCAGTACCACCATTCCATCATGCTCATATCCAGATAAAAAGTTCTCACAAAGACTAAGAGATAACAAAAGTTCAAAGAAGCTAAAGAAAAGTGAAAGTTAAAGCGATACAAACTTTCAAAAGACAAAGATTGAAGCTTAAGAAGTAAGAACCTTTTGAAAAACAAAAGTCAAAAGACATGTGAGCATGATGGAAAAGACGTAAAGACAAAGTCATTAAAGAAAGTTGGTGAAAAGGCAGATCGAGACGATACCATATCATTTCACAACAAGAACCAAGAACAAAGATTCCAAAGACGTCAAAGCCAATGAAGCAAAGACGACGTCAAGGAACCTCGATGACCAATACTTAGGGGGAGATTGTTGGGAACACGTTATTAGTATATCAAGTATTGATCATTTATGTAATAGGTTGCTTAGGCCTTTAGGTTAGTTTTATGCTTCGGCCTATGTAGAAGGCCCATGGGCCGTGGCGTTTTATTTATTTTAATTATCATGTTAATTAGGGCAAAAGCCCATCCTTGTAAGAAACTATAAATACCCCCTCCCATTCAAGGGAGAGGGTTGGTTGGTTGAATGATCATTAACATTTCATTATTGTTAAGTAAACCTCCCATCTCTTTCTCTCTCTAACTTTCTCTCTCTAGATCTAAGATTAGATTAGTAGCTTGTGTTATAAATCTAAGTAACATCGACCCTTACACTTAATGTTACAACCCTTTAAAAGTCATCTTTGATAGTTTATCCTAGGTGCTTACGTTAAAGCGGTGGAGGTTTGATCCTTTATGAAGACTATGGTAATCTATGTGCTATGACATGTAGGGAGTGTTTTATTTTCACGTTTAAATACATGTTATACAATCTGCAGAAACTAAAAGGGGGGTTGAATAGTTTCACCGTTTTAATTACGTTTTCAAAAATCTTTTTCAAGCTTGTTTTGAAATACTTTTAGATTCGAAGTTTATGTGATATCAATACAACAATATATGAACACAACAATAACAAGTAAGTAAAGGTAAAGGAAAGAAACGATCAAACCGAGACACGGAGATTTATAGTAGTTCTTCTACGAAGCTCACTCTTCGCCCTACTCCACTCCTCGAGTATCACACTCGAGAGTTTCACAATCACTATATCAACAAGATCCCTTATGGCGGAACAAACCGTACACCAACGCTTACGCCAATTTACGACACTAAGCGGAATATCGAGTCCTAATCCTAGCTAGAACCAATCTATACAATACTACACACAATATCAACCGCTACACACGACACAATTCAAACCAACACCAAGTCCGAATCAACACAATCACCTAACGGACCAACACCAAGTTCGAATCAACACACAACACGATTCCAAGCTTACACACAAGTGGGATCTACACAAGAGTTGAGATACAAAGAATGTAGATTGAGGAGAGAAACGTAACAAAATTTACGAGGTGAAAGCCTATTCTTCAACCCTTCATTTCTTGACGAATACGAGCGTTCTTCTCTTGCACTTTGAGAGGTAGGACGGATGTGATCACTTGTGAACAACTTACAACACGTTAATATGATCAAAGAAGAGAATTTAGAATGATTTAGGAAGACAGAAAGTTTTAGTGCTTAAGAGGTGAATTTTTTTGTTGGAATAGTACAATATTTATAAGCACCAGGAGGAGCGGAGGACGGTCCCGTAAACATTGGACGGTCCCATATATATAAGGGACCGTCGCCTATTTAAGGGACCGTCACCTAAGACGACCCTATTTTTGTCCTGGTGTGGTGAAAACTTATCTGGTGAAATTTTTATCTCATTTGGGCGGGAAAACTAGTTGTTGAAGAATTTGAAATTCAAATTTCTTTTCTTATTAAGACATTTCTTTATAAGTACAAAAATACTTTTGTAAAAATGTTTTGTCATAAAAAAATCTAAGGTTTGAAGAAAAATAAATTCTTTGATCACATAACTAAGTTGGTAGATTGTTTGTTCATACCTTAAGTGATGTTGTAGTCGAAATGAGTTTTCTCGATTAAAAACTTATTAAGCATAGTTTTACGTAACGTGTTTTTACATTTTGTGATTATCAAAACTTATAGAGAGCGACTAATGCAAATGACGTTTTTGACATTATTTGTATTAACAATCTCCCCCTTTTTGATGATTACAAAATATAAACTCATTTTAGGTAAAATTACGTTTTAGAAAGTTTTTAATGAGTTTTCGTTTACTTTTCCCCCTTTTTGTAGAAACAAAAAGGCTTCATCGATGCGTAGAGAGGAAAGAAATCGACGGTGCTAATGCTCCCCCTTGATTAGTGCTCCCTATGGTTGAGGGTACTGGGGAATCGATTGTTGGTATTTTGCTACAATAACAAGTTAGAATACAGGTGCAGGAGTATACATGTGCAACTCATAGAAACAGATAAGAATAAGAGAGGAGATAGAAATCAGAATCACTGGGACAGTCATGTAAATGCCTGGATGGTCCCATATATTAAGGGACCGCTGGGTATTTAAGGGACCGCCGGCAGTGGGTTAGAGAGAAAGAAATAGAATGCAATAAGTAGGCATAAACTTAAACATTCATCATATTATAATAAAGTCATATGTAGAGTACGACTAGTACAACATAGTCCTACATGATATTACTAGTCCTAGTCTAGTCTCTAGGATAACCAAAAGATGGTCCGGTCTTATTGTAGAGCATGCATGATGTCTAATGTTTGCGGAGAAAAGGTGGTGCGAGGGTGTTGTTAGAAGGAGGTGGAAAGCCGGAAGGAAAGAGGAGAGATGTGATGAAGTCTAGATCATTTTTGAGTTTTTGGAATAGGTTACCATTGTGAATGCAACACACATAATAGCCTCCATGAGAATTAACTTGATCTAGACTGGGATGAAGATTGGTTGAAGGATGTAGTTTTTGGGCAAGGATTATGTTTAGAAGATTCAAGTCAACACGATGGGAGAATTGTTGAGCCACGATTGAATGAGGAGTGGTAGGATTTGTCACTTGAGGTGGATGTGGTGGAAGTGGTGGTGGTAAAGGGTGGTCTTGTGGAGTAAAAGTAGGCTCTTTGTGAATAGATGGAGATTCATTAATTGGTTGAGAAGCAAAGAAGGAAAACGAGGAGGATGATGCTTCTTTGAAAGGAGTAGGTTGTGGAGCGAAGGTCGGGTGGTTTGTGTTTGGAGTGGTGGTATCTCTCATGAAATTGCCAAGGGTTTGTTTCTTTTGCACAATAGGTTTGACGGAAATCCTAGGTTTTCTAGAGGATGACATTAATAGGAGGAAGAAGAAGAGGTTATTCCATGAAGATGAATGAGGAAGATGAGGGTTTAAATAAGGGAGGAAGGAGCTAATTATGGCAAAGCATGCATTAGAAGTGTTACTAATTCAAATTATGTTTAAGCATGTAAGGAAGTATAGGATGACCTAGAAGGAGGTTGGTCAAAGTTGAAGAATCAAGAAATCAGAGGAGTGAAAATGACTACAGAAAAACACAGACAGTCCCGTCAAGGAGTGGACAGTCCTATATACATGGGGGACCGTCCATCAATTAAGGGACCGCCACCAGAAGGTTTAAAACTTCGTCCAGGAGAAATTATTTCTAGTGTGTTTCTACATGCAACATATGTGAAGATGCGATTATCTTGACCCTAAATAAAAGAAAACCTAAGAGATAATCCAAAGTCTCCTTAGTTCAATCTTGCTCGTTTTTCCATGTCGGATTATATATTACTTACATAATCCGACCAAGGATTTTGAGTTCATTATGTATGCATGAGAAAAGCGTTTTGAATTGTATTAACAATGCAAGAAAGATGATTTTCATAAATGTGAGAGTTTTTTAGAGAGAGAATTGGGGTTTTTCATGCACGAAGAAACTTTTTAGAGTTGGTTTTAAGCATGCAAGAACTAGTTTTACGAGAAGGATAGTCATTCTATTCTAGATTGTTAAAAATTCCCCAATTTTGATTTTGTGCTCAAGAGAGATTAGAAGAAAGAGACTTACAATGAGTTTAAGAAGAAGAGATGTGTTGCATCATTTCTAATCCTAGACGAAGATAATAGAAGGGTTCCCGTTTGAGAGGTTTAGTGAGGATGTCGGCGATGTTTTCTTCAGTTGGAACCTTTTCGATGGAGATATTACCCTTTTGCACATTGTCCCTAAGAAAGTGGTGACGAATTTCTATGTGTTTTGCGCGAGAATGTTGCACGGGGTTCTTACTTAAATCTATGGCTCCTTTGTTGTCACACATGATTGGGATGTCGTCAAGTGTGATGCCATAGTCTACGAGCTTGTTTCATCCATAGTGCTTGTTCACATGCCTTTCCAGCACTTACATATTCGGCTTTGGTTATGAAGATAGCTAGTGCCGTTTGTTTCTTGGAGAACCAAGAAGTTAAACAACAACCCAATTTAAGAAACCGTTTAGGAATGCACTTTTTACGTCCATTTGGTATAACTTAAAGTTTAACGCATAAGCATAAGCAAGTAATATCCTAATGGACTCTAGTCTAGCAACGGGTGCGTAGGTTTTGTCATAATCAATTCCCTCTTGTTGATTATAGCCTTGTGCTACTAACCTAGCTTTGTTTCTAGATACAATTCCATTTTCGTCCAACTTATTTCTAAATACCCACTTAGTTCTTATTATGGTTGTGTATTTAGGTCGAGGTACTAACTCCAAAACATCATTAGACTTAAATAGATTTAATTCTTCTTGCATTACGATGATTCAACTTTCGTCTTTCAATGCTTCATTCACGTTCTTAGGTTTAATGGTTGATACAAAGCAAAAGAAGTTGCTCTTATCTTGGGCTTGTGATCTAAGGGTTCTTTGGTTCAAATTTCCTATGATGTTGTCTAAAGGGTGATTTCTAGATTCCTTAATGTTGGTGGTTTCATCTATTTCAACGGTTTCATTCACATTATTGATCCCTAAATTTTGTTTGTTATCCTCGATGACATTTTCTTCATCTAAATCATCATCTACCAAAGGTAATGTTTTAGGTGTGGAGGACTCTCATCGAATGTCACGTTGAGTGATTCTTCAACGGACATTGTTTCCTTATTGAGAACTACATAGGCTTTACTGTTTTGGGAATATCCTAGGAATACACCTTCGTAAGACTTTGGGTCAAACTTGGTAAGATAGTCTTTAGTGTTTAGTATGAAGCATTTGCTTCCAAACACTTTGTAGTAATCTAGAGTAGGTTTCCTACCTCTTAAGATTTCTTATGGGGTTTTTCCTAGGATTGGCCTAATGAGAATCCTATTTAGTATATATGTGGAGGTGTCTACAGCATTACACCAAAACTTTTAAGGTATGGATTGTTCATTTAACACTGTTCTACTCATTTCTTGTAGAGTACAATTTTTCCTTTCAACTATCCCATTTGATTGTGGAGTGTGAGGAGCTGAGAAATTGTGAGTAACACCATTAGCATCACAGTAAACTCCGAATTGCACTTCATTGTCAAATTCCCTACCATGGTCCGTCCTAATGGAAACTATGGAACAACCTAGTTGATTTTGGATTTTCTTGCTAAATATTTTGAATTGCTCAAAAGCTTTTGTCTTGTTCTTAAGAAATCTAGTCCAAGTGTACATAGAATAATTGTCTACTATTACTAAGGTGTAGAGATTTCCTCCGTAGCTCTGTACGACGGAAGGACCGAAAAGATCCATATGAAGGAGTTCTAGGCATCTAAAGGTTGAGACTACATTCTTAGGTTTGTGGCTAGAGTGAGCTTGTTTTCTAACTTTGCTAGCGTTACAGAAACGTTGGTCAAACTTAAGTTATGGGAGATTCCTAAATAAATCCTTAGATGCTAATGATGGTAACAAACGCATACTTGCATGACCTAATCTTCTATGCCATAATATAGAGTTATCGCTAACCGTAGCTAAGCATATATTATCATTAGACCTATTTCCTATTTTCATGACATATAAATCACCTTTCCTAATATCCTTGCCAATTACTTTTCCATCCTTAATGATTTCACTTCCTTCTTCGGAAAGGATCACTTTGCACTTATTGTCACATATGTGACTAATACTTAGAAGATTAAATGATAAGTTATCTACATGCTCAACATTAGTGATAGTAAGAGAGTTATGAGTGATCGTACCTTTGCCAATAATATTACCTTTGAGTTTACTACCAAAAGTGACATTACCTCCATTGCATGCTTGATATGATGAGAATAGCTTATGATTTCCCATCATGTGATTAGTACATCCACTATCTTAGATCCATGATTGGCTGCGTCACACCAGTGGTAAACCTTTCACGGAAAAAGGTCAACGTGCAAATCACAACGCAATACGTTATAATAAACAGGATAAGTGATTACCCGGGTCGTGTCCCAACGAGGCGTGAATGGAGGATGTCGTTTGAGGTTTGGTATTAAAATGCTTGAAATATGGATTTCACTTTTGGTGCTGAGTCTAGGAATGCAAAAATAAAATTAATCAAAAAGAAATGTAACCGGGAATCTAAAAACGAGCCTAAATGTAACAATCTATGAAAATTAACCCTACGGATGCAAATTTCATTTTCCTAAGTCCTAAATGATAAAAGAAAATTTTAGAAAAAAAGAATTGTATTTTTTTGACTTTTAAATAATTAAATATGAATTAAAAACTATTTTTAAAAGAAAAATTAATTAAAAATACTAAATAAAAATGGAAAAATCTAGAAAATTTCAGAAAACTACTAAATGATATTCTAAACCTAGGAAAAATAAGCTAAGGGTGTTGGCTTATACAGATAAGCTGTAATAAGCAAAACAGGGTTAATAAGCTAAAATGAAAAAAGAAGGTTAAGTAAATAATTTTGCAAAGATTACATGAAGAATTCCCAAGGGCAACTGGTATTGGTGTTGTGTTGTGAGCTGAGAGACCCAGGTTCGAATCCCTTGGGTCTCTTTTTGTAAAATTTTTTTTTTTTTTTTATATATACTTTTCTTATGCAAACTTAAAAAGCACTTGGAAATAAGAAAATGTTATAAAAGCAACTATTTTAAAAAGCTAACAATAAGCACAGATTAAGGTAGGGGAACAAAACAGTTGGCTAAAAGAAAAACAAGAAAAAGCAAATAGCTAAGGGACTAATAAGCTAATGTAATAAGCTGTTAGAGAACTGGAATAAGCTGAGCTATGCTAAAAATAATCTAAATGAACCAAGAGAATCACAATAAGCTAAGAGAATAATCAAATAAGCACAGAAAAGAAGCAAAAGGGCTGATGGTCTGCTGATGCACCCATGGTGCAGGGCAAAAAGGCTTTTTTTGAGCCCTTGAAAAGCTATGAAAAGAAAATTCTAAAAATCTACAAAATATGGGATCAACTAGATAAGCAGGCCAAGTTTTTGTGTGCAAAATTTTAGCTAATAAGGGCTTAACATGAACAAATTAAAATTGAAAAACATAAGGCTAAAATCACAAAATCCAATTTATTCATGCTCAGAAAAAGGGGTTCTGAGGTGGTTTTTAAGCCACTAAAAGGGACTCAATAAGCTGTCCTAAAATTTCCCAAAAATAAACATTAACAAGGCAAGCTAGCAATGATGATCTGTATCAATTTTTAGCTTATATGGACTTAATTTGAAGAAATTAAAAATGAAAAGTATAGGCTGTGTGGGCTAAAACCAAAGCTGATGCATCAGTTGGGGTTTTATGGCCTCAGGTTTTTCAAAACTCAATGAAACTAAACCAAAATTTGAATTCTCATTTTAAACAATGAAAGGGAACTAAAAATGCCAAAAAGAAGGTCTAAATAAGCCTTGGCTTCTTACAAGCTTAAATGGGCAGTTCCAAACCTATGATTTCACCTATGGGTGCACCACCACAAATTCTTTTAAAACAGCTTATGTAAAGCAAGATAAAAGTTCACCTACGTGCCAATGAGCAGTAGCCTCTATTTTTGGCCAAAAATAAGCTTATGCCCAACACTACCTTAGAAACTGATTTTGCAAATCTAAACTACACCTGGCTGATTTAACCTAGGAAAACTGATGAACTACTGATTTTCTAACTCATTTTAACCTAAATGAACAAATTCAATAGTAAATAAGCACTAAGTAAGCTGTTACTAAATAGGCTATTTTTTTGGCTCTTTTTTTTAACTTTTTTAAGCAAAACTGAGAATAAGCTAATAAAGGGTATTAATCTAACTCCAAATAACATCAATGAGATCAGATAATCACAAAAAAGGTAAATAAGCACATGAATAAGCTATGGAATAGTAAATAAGCTAAAAGCACTATTTTTGGATTTTCTTGAATAATTAAACTAAAAACTGAATTTATATTAAAAAGAGTAAATTACAATGCTGGAATAAAAGAAAAGCTAAAAGTTAAATAATACCTTAAAAATAAGCTAAAAACTACCTCAGTTTCTACTGGTTACATATTCAACTATTTATACTACTCCTAAAACTAGGGTTACACTAAGTCTTGTGCTTCTTCTGTGTGGGAATCCTTGCTTGTGCTTTCTGAGCTTGTTTCTCAGCCCTTGGATTTGCTTGGTGCCCACATCTTCACTTGTCAGCCGTAGATCATATTTCTTGTCCTATGGGATTGCCAAGGTGGCATGGAGGGGGGGGGGGGAAACAGTCATGTGACCGATTTTGGATGGTAGTGAGGTTGAGAGTGACTGGTGAGGGATTATGGTTAATGGCGGGAAGATTTGGTTAAGAAAGAAGATAAACAGTGTTTATCTGGGTTTGACTTTTTCATTGACCCGTTTTTTAGCTAAAAGGGTGTGTGGGATTGGGCTCAACTCTTGGGCTGGTGGGTTTAGTGGATTTAGTTTTATAATGGATGGGTTTAGTATTTAGGATCCGTATAGGTTAAGGGTAAAAAGGATTTAATTTAGGGACCATAGTTGTAAACTAGGAAATTGTAGGGACCATTCTTGTCACTTTTGCAAAGTTCAACTAGGGACCAATTTTGCCAACTAAAAATTATCCAATGGCCATTTTGGCATTTTTGAGCTCGAATTAAATCCAAATGAAAAATGTCTTTCCCGGCTTCGGTTTTCAGCTCTTTTCCATTTCAAGCTCGGTTTTGTCCATATTTGCCCCGTTTTCAATCCTTTTGTACCTAAAACACATAAAACACATTCCAAGGATATTTGTAACAATATTTGGTCTATTTGGGTGTTTTTGGTCATTTTTTTGGGGTTTTTTCGTGTATAAAATGATGAGTAAAAGGCCACTCATCATCCCCCCACACTAATCAATTGCTAGTCCCTAGCAATCCAATCATGTAAAGTAATGAAAGGATCAAAAGAATATTAAGGTTACCAAAAATACACCCCGTTTTGACTTATTATATAATGCAAGTAATTTAAACAAGATCAAACGTAAATATCATGCTTGATTTTCAAAAATGGCATCATGGAACGGGAATCACACAAATTGGGTGATTCCGGGGAATTGTAATCGTCATCCTCTTTTTAATACTTCCCAACTAAGTTTAAAACCCTTGTGCAAACGTTTTTGTAAAATGCTAACACTACTTATATTAGCAATCTATCTAAGCCGAGACTTAACTTTTCACTCCCAAAATTATTTAAGTACTTAGGTATGTGTGCATGTTTTCAAAATTTTGATCGTAAAAATCGACATTTATTAGGGTTGGTATTTATCTAAATTAATATTATAAGGTAATATTAGGCTTAAATAGATAGCAACCGACAATGATTTAGAGATTATAGATTCAAAGGTGAGATCACTCCATGTAGCGACTTTCTTCTTAGCTTGTCCTTAGTAAACTTAGGAGGCTAGGTTTTTTCACCCTCGAGAATAGTATCGGAGCTCATGGGATCTTTGAAGTCAAAAATTTCTAAATCACCATCCAACCTTTAGACAATTTTGACGAATACTAGTTCAGCTTTCAATTTAAATTTAAGAAAAAGCAAGTTTCGCACATTTATTCATAAGCAACATAAACAAACATTTTCCATACATTTTTTCATCACCTTTTCACCTTTTTTTTTTTTTTACTTAACTTCTTATTGTACCATAAACTACGGAGCTTCACGGGGAAATTCCAAGACCTTATACCTTAGGAATAAAGGATCCAAGGGCCGTTACAACGGAGAGTTCCAAGACTCTAGACATTCCGGAAATGAGGTTCCAAGGGTGTTAGACCACCTTCCTGAATAAAGATCCAAGGGCCGGTGTAAGAGGGTAGCCAAGACCTAAACGCCTTTTGGAAATAAGGATCCAAGGACCGATCTCGAACCGTAGCTTAGGACTTATTTATTCATACTCAAAACTTTAATTTTTTGCAACTTTCAAGCAACGTCTCACTTTCATTTTGCATTCTTATTATGTTTTTAAGAAAGTATGCTTGTTCCAAAATTTAAATAAAAATTTGAACTAGTACTCTAAATCAAGATTGTATAAAAATTTATTTTTGCTTAACAAAACGGTTTTTTCGTTCAAAAGTTTGAAAATAGCACTTATTTAGTCAGATTAGGAGCTTCTGAGAGGAAAAGCCATATATTACTTATATAAGCTCTAAAGAGAACCAACTACTCAACGCTTAGCATTTTCAATTGCACAATTCGTAAAAACTTAGCGTAAACGTTAAGGGTAGCAGCCAAATCAACACTTTGGCAAAGTCGGGATTCCCCTTGTTCTAGCCTAATCAAGTCTAAACTTTCACTAATACCGAAGCATTAATGCATAGCAAATTATTATTTATTGTGCAAAGCACTTCTTTTTTCATGCAATATTTAACTAAAAGATGATAAAAATTTTAAAATTTTGGTCAAAACGGGGGTGCTACGAGACTAGTAGGTACAACATGTGAAAATTTTTAAAATTTGGTCAAATAAGAACTCCCCCCCCCCCCCCCACACTTAGAATTGAATATTGCCCTCAATATTCAAAGTACCGGCCATTATGCCGACACTATAGAACGTAAAAGGGTAAGACTACTAGCTAAGTGTGGAAACGAAATCTTTTTCACAAAAAAGGATTAAATAAGATATCCCTGGATAAACATAAGCAAAAAGATCGGATATTGGGCGGCTGGATTGAAAACAGGCGCATCAATCATCACGATCTACGGGAATCCTGAAAACAAAGGCAAACATACAACAACAAAGCAACAAGTAGAGGAATTCCCCCACACTTAGTGTTAGAAAATAGAAAGAAGATAGAAGGATAAGCATGGGTTGCCACCCACGAAGCGCTTGTTTATGATCGAGTCGCTAAGCTTGACTCGCCCCGAATTTAATAGTCCATGGGGAAGCATGTGGAAAAGATAATCTCCATCGGACTTCCGTTCAAGAGGTTTGGATAAACATTGAAACATATGAAAGTTCCACACCGACGAGATACCCACGGCTCTAAATAGAAAGTATAAACGACGATGCCGGGGTCAAAGATGGTATCCTCACTCCCGAAAGAGTGAAAGAGAGGAGAAATCACATCAAATGTGATGAAGAGAAGAAAGATTTTTATGATTATCATAAAAAAAACTCTTCATCATCAAAAGCAAATTTGTCATTAAAGCTTTTAGGTCCATTTACAACAAAAGTCTCAGGAGGGAGGGTCGGGATGAAATCTTCAATAAGTAAATTCTTATGATCAATAACACCTCCCCCCAGACGAGTATCTTCCTCAAGATCAAAATAGAAATGATCATATTCCGGAGGAGATATAATATGAGAGAGTTCACCGAAGAACTCCTCATGATAAAGATCATTCATATCAAAATGAAATGAATCATACTCGGGAAGAGAGAGATAAGAATGAGAAGTGGTACTGCCACTACCCGTCTCTTCCGAAAGATAGATATCAAAGCAACAGGCTTCATAAGCCGAGAGAGAATAATCAGGATGAGAAGTGGGATTGCCACTACTCTCCTCTTTGTCATCAAAAATAAAACTCTCATATGCGGGAAAAGCATCCTTGAGCTCGTGCTCCGAAGGATCTGACGGCTTAATTTCTTTAACTTCCTTCGGGGGGAGAGAAAGTGACGGTTCATTGTTCAACATTTTCTCAAGTAGAAGAATATCTCCCCCTGGATCAATTTCTGATGAAATTGAATCATTCTCAAGAAAAACCTCGATCTCTTCCAAAGTAAAATCACTTCCCTCAACCGGTGTGAGTGAAGGGGAAGAGTCGGAAATGATTGGTTCAGAAGTCAGAGTGGGATTGCCACTCGAAGATTTAACCGAGAAAAAGTCACTATCCTCAACGGGGATAGGAGATGAGGAGGGAGAATTGAGCACATAATCAGTAGATGGAGTTGGATTGTCATTCAATGATTCAATCTTAGAAATTAGAAGATTGATATTCAATAATCTTTCACGAAGTATATCATCCTTGATTGTCAGAAGAATATCAGTGTCAATCTCTCCATCATCTGGGTCAGAATCCATCACGAGCTCAAAATGGGGAGGTGATGCCTCAACATAATCGATGTCTCCATAAGATAAAGAATCGTCATCACTTGTGGTATAATCATCGGAGGAAGTCTCAAAAGTATCAAGAGGAGGCAAATCACATATTTTGTCGGAAATACCCTCGGACTCACTTTGGATTTGGACAAGGTCCTCAACACTAGACTTTATTACTTTGTCCGATTTCGTTTCCGGAATAGTGCTGAGATGCTCGTCCCCCATTATGAGAGAGTCCTCTGGGTCCATATTCGGTAAGACGGGTGTGATTGCAGCTGACGAATTCTTATAATATTCCCGCATTTAGATAGAATCCTCATCGTCATCGTCATTGTGAACGAAAGTCTTGCAAAATTGGGCACTCACTTTAGCTACTTGTTCATCGGCTAGTAATTCTCCAATTGATTCTTTATTGCGAAATTGGGAACTTACTACCGGTTTGTTTTGTGCAGTGCGAACTTTCGATTTGTTTTCGATAATCGTCATGAGGTCCTTCGGAGTTCGATAAAAGATATTGCCACCGGCGGCAGTATTAAACGAATCTTGATCCGATTGAGTTAAAGCATTATAGAATATATCAACTTGTTGCAATTCCGAAAAACCGTGATGTGGGCATTTCCTTTTTAAATCTTTAAATCTCTCCCAAGCCTCGGCAAAAGTCTCATCAAAACATTGTTGAAAATTCATGATTCCTTTTCTGAGCTCAATTGTTTTAGAATGAGGATAAAATCTATTTAAGAACTTCGATGCGAGATCGTCCCAAGATGTGATGGAATTAGGAGGTTCATAATCAAGCCATGTTTCGGCTACTCCTTTGAGTGAAAATGGAAACAATATCAAATTCACCACATCTTGAGGCACTTGATTGATTTTGAAAGTTCGAGTTATTTGGGAAAATCTTCAGATGTGTGAATGAGGATCGTCATTCTCATCACCATAGAAAGGATCGTTACTTATGAAATTAATTAACTCGACTCTCAATTCAAAATTATTTGCTAGAATGGCTGGAACAACTATAGCATTATCAATACCTACGGTAGGTATTTGCAGCAATTCCATCATGGAACGCGTGTCCGCCATAAGAATTAATCAATATAGAGGGATAAGAGGGTAGAATTAAACGGTGAAGAGAAGATTATTTTTGGATGTTTAAACATTTGAAAAACACAAAAGAAAAAGGAAAATAAATTTGAAAAGAAAATCTTTTTGGGTTTTTATATTTAGAAAAACAAATATTTTTGGATTTTGTTGGTTTTTTAAATTTTTTTTGGATTTTTGATAAAAAAATATTCACAAGGAAAACACGTAACTTCACGAGGAAGGATCTTCAAGTCACTAATCGTCAAACCGTAATTATATTGTCGCAACACACCTCTCCGGCAGCGGCGCCAAAAACTGATTGGCTGCGTTCACACTAGTGGTCAACCTTTCACGAAAAAAGGTCAACGTGCAAATCACAACGCAATACGTTATAATAAACAGGATAAGTGATTACCCGGGTTGTGTCCCAACGAGGCGTGAATGGAGGATGTCGTTTGAGGTTTGGTATTAAAATGCTTGAAATATGGATTTCACTTTTGGTACTGAGTCTAGGAATGCAAAAATAAAATTACTCAAAAAGAAATGTAACCGGGAATCTAAAAACGAGCCTAAACGTAACATTCTATGAAAATTAACCCTACGGATACAAATTTAATTTTCCTAAGTCCTAAATGATAAAAGAAAATTTTAGAAAAAAAGGATGGTATTTTTTTTTTTACTTTTAAATAATTAAATATGAATTAAAAACTATTTTTAAAAGAAAAATTAATTAAAAATACTAAATAAAAATGGAAAAATCTAGAAAATTTCAAAAACTACTAAATGTTATTCTAAACCTAGGAAAAATAAGCTAAGGGTGCTGGCTTAAACAGATAAGCTGTAATAAGCAAAACAGGGTTAATAAGCTAAAATAAAAAAAGAAGGTTAAGTAAATAATTTTGCAAAGATTACATGAAGAAGACCCAAGGGCAACTACAGTGTTGTGAGCTGAGAAACCCAGGTTCGAATCCCTTAGGTCTCTTTTTGTAAAATCTATTTTTTTTATATACTTTTCTTATGCAAACTTAAAAAGCACTTTGAAATAAGCAAATATTATAAAAGCAACTATTTTAAAAAGTAAACAATAAGCCCAGATTAAGCTAGGGGAACAAAACAGTTGGCTAAAAGAAAAACAAGAAAAAGCAAATAGCTAAGGGACTAATAAGCTAATGTAATAAGCTGTTAGAGAACTGGAATAAGCTGAGCTATGCTAAAAATAATCTAAATGAACCAAGAGAACCACAATAAGCTAAGAGAATAATCAAATAAGCACAGAAAAGAAGCAAAAGGGCTGATGGTCTGCTGATGCACCCATGGTGCAGGGCAAAAAGGCTTTTTTTGAGCCCTTGAAAAGCTATGAAAAGAAAATTCTAAAAATCTACAAAATATGGGATCAACTAGATAAGCAGGCCAAGTTTTTGTGTGCAAAATTTTAGCTAATAAGGACTTAACATGAACAAATTAAAATTGAAAAACATAAGGCCAAAATCACAAAATCCAATTTATGCATGCTCAGAAAAAGGGGTTCTGAGGTGGTTTTTAAGCCACTAAAAGGCACTCAATAAGCTGTCCTAAAATTTCCCAAAAATAAACATTAACAAGGCGAGCTAGCAATGATGATCTGTATCAATTTTTAGCTTATATGGACTTAATTTGAAGAAATTAAAAATGAAAAGTATAGGCTGTGTGGGCTAAAACCAAAGCTGATGCATCAGTTGGGGTCTTATGGCCTCAGATTTTTCAAAACTCAATGAAACTAAACCAAACTTTGAATTCTCATTTTAAACAATGAAAGGGAACTAAAAATGCCAAAAAGAAGGTCTAAATAAGCCTTGGCTTCTTACAAGCTTAAATGGGCAGTTCCAAACCTATGATTTCACCTATGGGTGCACAACC
Source organism: Artemisia tridentata subsp. tridentata (assembly GCA_021014915.2). Taxonomy (NCBI): domain Eukaryota; kingdom Viridiplantae; phylum Streptophyta; class Magnoliopsida; order Asterales; family Asteraceae; genus Artemisia; species Artemisia tridentata. The sequence goes on along the minus strand of CP139505.1, from coordinate 230,824,749 downwards.
ACAAATTCTTTTAAAACAGCTTATGTAACCCTACAAACAGCTTCTTTCAAGTAATTTAAGCAAGATAAAAGTTTACCTATGTGCCAATGAACAGTAGCCTCTATTTTTGGCCAAAAATAAGCTTATGCCAAACACTACCTTAGAAACTGATTTTGCAAATCTAAACTACACCTAGCTGATTTAACCTAGGAAAACTGATGAACTACTGATTTTCTAACTCATTTTAACCTAAATGAACAAATTCAATAGTAAATAAGCACTAAGTAAGCTGTTACTAAATAGGCTATTTTTTTGGCTCTTTTTTTAACTTTTTTAAGCAAAATTGAGAATAAGCTAATAAAGGGTATTAATCTAACTCCAAATAACATCAATGAGATCAGATAATCATAAAAAAGGTAAATAAGCACATGAATAAGCTATGGAATAGTAAATAAGCTAAAAGCACTATTTTTTGGATTTTCTTGAATAATTAAACTAAAAATTGAATTTATATTAAAAAGAGTAAATTACAATGCTGGAATAAAAGAAAAGCTAAAAGTTAAATAATACCTTAAAAATAAGCTAAAAACTACCTCAGTTTCTACTGGTTACATATTCAACTATTTATACTACTCCTAAAACTAGGGTTACACTAAGTCTTGTGCTTCTTCTGTGTGGGAATCCTTGCTTGTGCTTTCTGAGCTTGTTTCTCAGCCCTTGGATTTGCTTGGTGCCCACATCTTCACTTGTCAGCCGTAGATCATATTTCTTGTCCTATGGGATTGCCAAGGTGGCATGGGGGGGGGGGAACACAGTCATGTGACCGATTTTGGATGGTAGTGAGGTTGAGAGTGACTGGTGAGGGATTATGGTTAATGGCGGGAAGATGTGGTTAAGAAAGAAGATAAACAGTGTTTATCTGGGTTTTGACTTTTTCATTGACCTGTTTTTTAGCTAAAAGGGTGTGTGGGATTGGGCTCAACTCTTGGGCTGGTGGGTTTAGTGGGTTTTGTTTTATAATGGATGGGTTTAGTATTTAGGATCCGTATAGGTTAAGGGTAAAAAGGATTTAATTTAGGGACCATAGTTGTAAACTAGGAAATTATATGGACCATTCTTGTCACTTTTGCAAAGTTCAACTAGGGACCAATTTTGCCAACTAAAAATTATCCAAGGGCCATTTTGGGATTTTTGAGCTCGAATTAAATCCAAATGAAAAATGTCTTTCCCAGCTTCGGTTTTCAGCTCTTTTCCATTCCAAGCTCGGTTTTGTCCATATTTGCCCCGTTTTCAATCCTTTTGTACCTAAAACACATAAAACACATTCCAAGGATATTTGTAACAATATTTGGTCTATTTGGGTGTTTTTGATCATTTTTGTGGTTTTTTTTCGGGTATAAAATGATGAGTAAAAGGCCACTCATCAATCCACTCGTCGAGCTCCAAGTCAATTCTGATTCCTAGGTGTTGGAGTTTTTGATATAATTGTTGGTTTATTAAATCCTGCTCCTGGTTTTAGTAATGGTTTATAGAAATGTTTAACTTCTATTATACTAGCAATAGGTACCTTAGTGTTCATAATATTTAAGTGTTTTGGTGTAGGACCTACAATAGATTTTGAAAAAGTCACAAATTCATCCACTATGGACGGTCCTTTAAATGCAGGACGGTCCTTTATGTTTTCAGGACCGTCAATTAATGGTTTATATAAATGTTTAACTTCTCTTATACTAGCAATAGGTACCTTAGTGTTCATAATATTTAAGTGTTTTGGTGCAGGACCTAAAATAGATTTTGGCAACGTCACAAATTCATCCGCTATGGACGGTCCCTTAAATGCAGGATGGTCCTTTATGTTTTCGAGGCCGTCAGGTATATTTTGGGGACCGTCTCCAGTAGACTCAACAACCTGAGATTTTACAAATTTGACTTGTTTTGTCCTACTTGTTTATGCTTCAGAGAAATTATAACCTATACCGGTTTTATTATCGGAAAACTTTTGAGCATTTATCATTTGTTTAAGAGAATGAGTACTCTTTTCAAATTTGTTTAGTTTTGAGGCTTCCTCTTTGAGTCCCTCATTTTCGATTTTAACGTTTTGACACGATTTGCACTCTTCATCAATTCTTTGCCTTTCTCAAGTCTAGATAGTTTATCTTCTAGTTCCAAAATCTCTTTTTCTAGTTTAGATTTAATAGATTTTAGAGATTTGTTTTTGAAAATTATCTTTTGAACCATTTTGCAAATGCGATCATACTCATTATCTAAATTAAATGAATCTAAAGAGGATGTACCATCATTATAGAGTTCGGTTTTGAAAGGCACCTCTTTTGATGTTTCGGCCATTAAACATGTTTCATCTTTGGTCTCTTCATCGCTATTGCTCCAAGCTCTACCGATATATTCCTTTTGATTCTTTTCTTTTAGTTGTTGAGGACATTCTCCTACTAGATGTCTTGGATAACCACATCAATCCCCCGTGTCTTACCTATACTACACTACAACGGTGTTAAACCCATATCCCAGATACAAATAGACCCCACCCTAGATGAAATTGACTATGACTTAATGTGATTGGTTAGTCAACGAAAGTTACGTGGTAGTTAAACCCGGTGGTCAATGTAATAGTCAAAGATTGTGTAATGTGATTATAGAAAATATGACGTGTCACATATATAATGGAAATAGACTTAAGGGACCAAAGTTGCCAAGTGGTAAATGAGTTATATGTGTAGTGTGGCTAACGTAGAAAGAAAAGGAATTGAGGACTAATGTTGTCATATGGCTAAACTAGTTCAAGTAACTAGATAAATATCTAGTTATCTACTAGTTTCCACAAGGTTCTACCATTTTCTTAAGTTTGTTTGTGGATGTCGGTTCAAGAGAGAAAGAAAGGGAGGGAACTAGCTTTGATGATCTAGAAAGAATGAGGAGTAAGGTTCTATGCAAGAATTAATCCATAAGCAACCACATCTATACAAGTAAGTAACTCTAGCCTTGGGTTAATAATAAGGTTCATGAGGATGAAGATGGGTTTTGGTAAACCCTTGTTAGATAGTATTATTTTAATGAGGTAATAAGTATTTGTGTTATGTGTTAATAGGTTTTGATATTGATGATTATGGTTTAGGAAGTATGAATGATGATGTTGATGAAGGATGGTTGTGACAAATGGTAATTTTTACGTTGTTAATTAATATTAAATGATTATTTATTATTTTTAAGCTGAGCATTTCTATGCGCGTTTGCATGTTTCTGAGTATTTTTGAGCATTTTTGGGAGCTGTCCAGCATAAATTATTCTATTTCTGATAGTTACTGACAAGTTTCGTAATTAACTGAGAGCTTTCTCACATTTTACTGAAAAGCAACCGCACACGCGTACCGACAGTACAGTACACATGGTAGCAGTCAAATAAATATATTTTTGAGTCAGTAATAATATTTTATTACATTTCTGACAAAAACGTGGATAAAAACTTTATTTTACGTATACGTGTCCAAAAACATCAAACTGGGACTTTACGGTCACGTTTAAGCTCAAACCGACACACGATACACCAACGAGAGGTAAAAATAAATTTCCCCCTCCTCTTGCTTGTCCATATCCGGCCCTAGATAATACTTCCCCAATACATGACAAAACTCCCCACTAACTTCATTATAATCTTATATATATTAACCGATTCATCACTTTTGGTGGGGAGTTTTGTCATGTATTTTGAATAACTTATTGAATAAGCCATAACTAATTGAGTTTAGCTTATAAAAATGTGATAATGAGTCGTATGGTGTTATATGGGTCGAACATAATTAATTTTGGTCATGTTTGACTTTTTGACTTAATGACTTAATTATAAGTGCTTAATTGATATAATTAAAATTTGTTACGTAATTAATAGTACTAATTATCAATAATGGGCTAAATGTATATTTTGGGTTTATTAAGGATGTATGGACTGTTGGGCCGAGCCCAACATGAAAATGGCCACATTTGACTTTTTGACCAAACGGAGTAATGAACGTGTTAATTTGATTTTTAGAAACGTGACGATATATATAATTTAACTAAAAAGGGCCTTGGACTAAAATATATAATTTTGGGCTTATGAACTTTCGGTGACAGTTGGGCCAAGCCCAACCCAACTCGTCACAATTGACTTTTTTGACTAAATGTGGTAACGAATGTGTTAAATTTATTTTTAGCAAACTAACGATATATAAATCGTAAATTAAAAAGGTTAAATGGTTTTGGACTAAATGTGAACTATTGGGCTCATTTAATAAATTTCGGCCCAATGAGTATGTCGGGTGACAAAAATGACTCATGAAATATTTTTCGACTCACTATGAATATTATTACTTAACGATACGATATATATAGTTAAAATTAGTTTGGACTTGTTTTGAGACGCGTTAGTCTCCTAAAAGGTGAAAAATGAAATTTTGACCAAATTCTTATAAATATTGACTTTCGTTGACTTTTGAAAGCATATTGACTAAATATTGACTTTGTATCGAAATCTATTATTAATAATTAAACGTGACGATAACGATAGTTATAACGATAAAAATACTTACAACGACCAATATATATATTACGAACCAATTTTGCAAATATAGTTAACAATGCGAATTTTTTGAGAAATTGCAACACATGAGAAAATGGAAACGTTGTATAAACGAATGGGTCATGCCCAAATTCTCTAAAATTCCAACACTTAGAGTATTTTTTGGATAAAACCACTTAACTTGTCTAAATTTTTCTAAATGCTTAACAATTTTTCTAAACTTCTTATAATTAAAATTATATTATAAATAATACACAATATTTATAATATAATATTCCTCCACTAACACTATTATTTTATTAATTTCTCAAAACTTATTTAATTAATTATAATTCTTAATTAATTAAATACATAAATTACTAAACGTAACCTAATATATATATGTATGTTTATATATATATATAGTACTTGCGAAATTTCACGATGAATACTAGCATGGATGTTCCGTCACGTGTTCCCACCGTACACTTTCACCATGAGCCACCACCAAGAGTTACATACGATAAATCATTTTGAAATATACTTTATCACACAACAAGCAAGAAGTACTCGAGCACTGGTCACACGCGAACTTTTCAAATAAAGTAAAGACATATGTGACACGAATATTTCGCTAAGACTTACCGTACTGATTTAGGTTGCGTGTCGGAGCGGTTGCACTGTTTTGTTAACTGATTAGCAGGTTGCTATTATTTTAAGGTGAGTTTATAGCCCCATATTTTTATACGATTTGTTTTATAAGCTTTGGGGGTGAGAAACATGCAAAACTGTTTTCATGGACCAAAAATGGATTTTTGTTTTATACACACATGTATGCATAAATCTAAGTTTAGCTGAATCCCATTGCGCCCACTATCATCAACCGTCAATTCCTGTCTAGGAAACCGTGTGATATAAATAGATATATTGGGGATGACACCCCCGTTCGGTTGGCTCGGCATAGTTAATGCGAACGTATACCATGTGAAATAAGGCCGAGTGTCTGGGGATTAACACTCGCGGGCACCCTCTATTTGCTTATGCCAGCTTGGCATGCTGCGTTGTCTAGTTCGGTTAGATGAGGCTTAGTATTTGCATAGCGGGATAGTGTGTTATTGCTGAATTGTTTGCTGAATATTGCTATGGTCCATATGTGTTATTTACTTTAAACCTATGAACTCACCAGCGTTAGCTGACTTTTAGCATGTTTTTTTTCTCAAGAAACTAAGGTGTGTTTACTGAAGGCAGGGCATGGCGATGGTCATAATAATTGTTGGAAATGTTTTTACTAATGCGTTAACTCTGAAATTTGGACCGCTTTGTTTAATGGTCTACATTTTTATTTGAAATGGATTTTATGTAAGACAACATGACTTTGAACATGTAATGTATTTTAAAACGGATTTTCAATCCGTTCTCTATATCTTGTGTTGTGATTATCGATTTAGTAGCACCCAAAGTGTATGCTTCCGCAATATTATGATTTTGGGGGTGACAATGGTGATGGTATGTTGATATCTTAGCTTGGAGCTAAGGTAAGTAAACCGATTATAATGTGATGTTATAATGATTTTATAGATTTTGTGTGATTTGTTATGTTAAGGTAATTGAATGATTGAATGTATGTGCTTATGTAAAAGTGTGTTTGAGACTAGTTTGGCATAACTAGTCATGAAGAGTTAGTCAATGGTGGATTAGGTTAAGGTATGTTGATGTTATGACTTATAAGGAATGTTAGTGTTTAAAGTGATTAAAGGTATGTGTTAACGTTTAATGTTGTGATGGATTAATGGGTTATGATGCTTAATGTGGGAATGATCTAAGACGTTTTGTTACAATCATTTTACTTACTAAGCGAAAGCTTACCGGTTAATGTTATAGTGTTTTGTAGGTTCTTGTGTCAATGCAATGGTTTGGATTAAGGATTAAGGATTGGATATGCGGAAGGGTAGAAGGTAGTATGTATTTAGGAGCTTAGGTAGAATACCGAGCTCAATGTTAATGTTGGACCCCGAGCGTCTTAACGAGTCATAAGTGTGTTATCGTAAGTCAACGTTATGTCTTTGTTCTTAAAGTTATGTATGTCAAATGGTTGTTATGGTAACGGGTTAAAATGTATATAAATGATTTAAAGGGCTGTTTGGATTAGTACTTATTTATACCCATTTTGGGATTTACACGGGTCAATGGCCGTGGATTAAAGTTGTCAAGGTTTTGAATGTTAAATGAGTGTTTGGTTCAAGTTAAAGTATTGATTTTATGATTAAAGGTGTTGTGGTTATGTTGTGTTTGAAAATGGGTCCAAAACGGGCATTTGGCAAACCTCGTGAAATATGTGTTCATGGGTCATTTAGACCGTGAATGCTTATGAAAACAATGTATTATGTTATATTAAAGATTTCTGGAAAGCTTCATTAATTTTCGAGTCTTGGAAGTTGGTTTTCCGGAAGTAGAGCAAATATAGTCTTCTAGATTATTTTATGCAGTGAGCATATCGCCATATGAAATTTCTAGCATATGGGCATATGGTCGTCTCATGGATTTTGTAAAGGGGCATATGGCCATATGGATTTTCAGCATATGGCCATATGCTTGTGTCATAGTATAAATGGAGTATTTTCTAGACTTTGTCGATTTTGAAAAATCATATCTTTTAACTGTAAATTGTCACGGGTCGCGCCACCAGCCGTTTCGAAGGGAATTGTGTCTAGTTTCATTTAAATATAGTTTCAAGGTTTGAAATGTTATAGATTTTTGTCAATGGTCAAAAGAGTCACAGTAAGTCCATTAGAGTCAAAGCGTTTCCGCGTAAAGTTTTAATTTTTGGTCAAGCCGGGTACGGGGTGTAACAACTTGGTATCAGAGCTTCGGTTTAAGTGAATTAGTGTAAGTCCATGGTGGACTCGATGTGTTTAAGTGATAAGAACACCGTGCACTTAGGATTGTGTTGGTGATAGTTATGTGGGTTGTGAATGCGTGTTATAGTAGAAACGGTGAAATGTGAATGGATGTGGTAAATGGTATAATTGTTTATAGAAATGGTAAGTGGTATGGTTGCTTATAGAGAAGCATGATTAGAATAACATTATAGTAAGAAGTTAAAGATGGATAATGTAATGATATATGATCCGTATGGTATTAATGACCAACATATGGTCTTATTGTATTTAGTGACTAATGATTGACGTTAATGTGGTAGAGACGGGTTAATGGTGAGTTAAAGTATTTGAGGTTTAAGTATGAACGTGAAGTAATGGTAAGTGTAAGTTATAGCATATAGTGTAGAGGCAAGTTTGTAATTGACACATTGATTGCTAAGTGTCTAATAATATAAAAGCCATAGAATCGGGTTAATGTATGTTGGTATGTAATGATGAGATATAAAGGTGTAGTTAAAGTGTTAACAATTAAAATGAAATGAGTTAAGTACGTGAGTAAGAATGTGATGATTTGATGCATAGTATACGTGAGGAATTTGTGTTAATGTTTAAAATGTGTAAGAAGAATGAAAGATGCTAATGAATGTGTTATTGAATTAACCTATGTAAGGTTTAAACGTGGAAATAGTTGAGTAGACTAAAAGGGTAATAGTAAAAATGTGGAAATGGTTAACGTGGCTTAAAGAATGTAAGTTAAAGGGAGAAATGTAAACAGATAGATAATGTGTAAATGTGATAAGCAGTTTCATATGCCCTATGACGCTTGCTTAAACTAAATAAAATGGATGTTATAGTGTGCGTGTTAAAATGTTAATGGCTTGGATCCATAGTTGTAATGTGAAAGGTTAATGATGGTATCCTTCGAGATGGCCGAGTTAATGATGATTAATGATGGTATCCTTCGGGATGGCCGAGTTAACGATGATTAATGGTGGTATCCTTCGGGATAGCCGAGTTAATGATGATTAATGATGGTATCCTCTAGGATGGCCGAGCTTGAAATGTTAAAAGATGGATCCAAGCTAGAAAAGAGAAAAGTTAAAAGTGAAATGTTTAAATTATGAATGACGAATGTGAAAGAATGAAAAGATTGAAAGTTAAAGCGTGTAATAGTAGTATAAATGTTGTGTCAGAAGTGTATAAGTAGGATGATTTATGATTTCCTTATTTAAATGGATTGGGACGCCTTTTCATTTAAATAAAAAAATTGTGAATTACCGGACCATGAGTTTATATTTCTTGATTTACATCGATTGGGACGTCTCTCTATGTAAATGAAGAAGTGTAAATGAGTGGTCGTATGTGTTCCCGACATGAGTAGAGAAAAGGGTAGAAAACGAAAACCTATAACTAATTAGACGTTCTAAGATAATAAGATAGGTGGGATAGAGGGAGATGGATATCGACTTTAGGTGTGAGTTGTGTTGAGAAACTTAGGATTTAGGTGTTTAGTGAATAAGTTGAAAAAGATTAAAGTTTAAATTGAAGTTAAAGTATGCCTTGTGCCATGTTGTAATGTGAGAAATGCCGGTGGTTGTCATAAAGTGAACGAAATTTATTAGAAAGAAATAGAGATGAACAAAGTGTTATAGTAAAATTGTTAATGGAATAGTGAAATGGTTATGTTAAAGTGTGGAAATAATTGTAAGGATGGTTTGAATTGTTCAAGTGACATATAGTCCTTGGAAAAGTTGGAATGGAATGAGTTAGAACGTAGTGTAACAGTAATAAATGATTAAAAGTGATGAATAGTCATAGTGAACATGTTTGAGATGATATAATTTCTTAGAAGATTTGTATGGTTATAGAAATTAACCGAGAAGTAAAGTGGATTAAGGATTTGGAATGATGTATAATGTGCTTAGTATAGCAAGATCAATTAGATCGTTGCAATGAAATGGTTTAATGTTTGTAAGTGCTAAGAATGAGAGTAAGATGTGATTAAGTTTTTGGTTAGTAATAGACGAGAGATTTCGGAGACGAAATCTAAATAAGCGGGTAGAATTGTTAAACCTGTATCCCGGATACAAATAGACCCCACCCTATAGATGAAATTGACTATGACTTAATGTGATTGGTAAGTCAACGAAAGTTACGTGGTAGTCAAACCTGGTAGTCAATGTAATAGTCAAAGATTGTGTAATGTGATTATAGAAAATATGACGTGTCACATATATAATGGAAATAGACTTAAAGTACCAAAGTTGCCAAGTGGTAAATGAGTTATATGTGTAGTATGGCTAAAGTAGAAAGAAAAGGAATTGAGGACTAATGTTGTCAATTGGCTAAACTAATTCAAGTAACTAGATAAATATCTAGTTATCTACTAGTTTCCACAAGGTTCTACCATTTTCTGAAGTAAATAAAGGGATGGAACTAGCTTTGATGATCTATAAAGGATGAGGAGTAAGGTTCTATGCAAGAATTAATCCATAAGCAACCACATCTATACAAGTAAGTAACTCTAGTTTTGAGTTAATGATAACGTTCATGAGGATGAAGATGGGTTTTGTAAACCCTTGTTAGATAGTATTGTTTTAATGAGGTAATAAGTATTTGTGTTATGTGTTAATAGGTTTTGATATTCATGATTATGGTTTATGAAGTATGAATGATGATGATGATGATGATGAAGGATGATGATGGTATGTTGATATCTTAGCTTGGAGTTAAGGTAAGTAAACCGATTATAATGTGATGTTATAATGGTCTTATACATTTTGTGTTATGTGATTTGTTATGTGAAGGTAATTGAATGATTGAATGTATGTGCTTATGTGAAAGTGTGTATGAGACTAGTTTGAGATAACTAGTCATGATGAGTTAGTGAATGGTGGATTAGGTTAAGGTAAGTTGATCTTATGACTTATAAGGAATTTTGGTGTTTTACTACCATGGATAAGGCTTCATCGATGTAAGTTATGGACAGCTAGAATGACTTTTGAAGAATCATGTGGTTTAATGAGTTTTAATAGTATTCTTATAGTCGTTGTAGTTTTTGTTCAGTTTTAGTTATAAGAGTGGTGTGTCACTCTTATATAGTGGTTATTGTTAGTGTCCTGTGGGACAGTTATGTTTATTCATGTAAGTGCCTATGTAACGGGCTGAGGACATGGGATTCACCCATGTCAATTGTACTTCATTTTTTTTGGCGTAATATATTTACCAGGGTTTTAACCCTTTTACCCAAAAAAAAGTGATTAAAGGTATGTGTTAACGTTTAATGTTGTAATGGATTAATGGGTTATGATGCTTAATGTGTGAATGAGTTATGATGTTATGTTATAATCATTTTACTTACTAAGTAAAAGCTTACCGGTTAATGTTATAATGTTTTGTAGGTTCTTGTGTTAATGTTATGATTTGGATTAAGGATTAAGGATTGGATATGCGGAAGGTTAGAATTTAGTATGTGTTTAGGAGCTTAGGTAGAATACCGAATTCAATGTCAATGTTGGACCCCGAGCGTCTTAATGATTCATAAGTATGTTGTTGTAAGTCAACGTTATGTCTTTGTTGTTAAAGTTATGTATGTCAAATGGTTGTTATGGTAATGGGTTAAAGTGTATATAAATGATTTAAAGGGATGTTTGGATTAGTAATTATTTATATACATTTCGGGATTTGCACGGGTCAATGGCCGTGGATTAAAGTTGTTAAGGTTTTGAATGTTAAATGAGTGTTTGGTTCAAGTTAAAGTATTGGTTTTATGATTAAAGGTGTTATGGTTATGTTGTGTTTGAAAATGGGTCAAAAAACGGGCGTTTGGTAAACCTTGTGAAATATGTATTCATGGGTCATTTAGACCGCGAATGCTTATGAAAACAATGTATTATGTTATGTTAAAGATTTCTTGAAAGTTTCGTTAATTTTCGAGTCTCGGAAGTTGGTTTTCCGGAAGAAGAGCAAATATAGTCTTATGGATTATTTCATGCAGTGAGCATATCGCCATATGAAATTTCTAGCATATGGGCATATGGTCACCTCTGGGATTTTGTAAAGGGGAATATTTCATGCAGTGACCATATCGCCATATGCTTTTCCAAGAGGAAACTTATCACTCTTATAAAAAATACTCTCTCCCCTAGGGGCGATTTCCGGCCACCCCTCCTCCTTAGCCGATCTAATTAATCCATCATCAAAACCGCCTCTCTATTATTTATTTAATATGCAATCGGTTTTGATTGATGCTAGTATCTGATGAGGGGTGTGTCACGCTTATCTTTTCATCAATTATCCTGAAATCGCTGCCTATTTTTATCCCTAATCGATCTAAATCTGGTTCTTTTGAATCAATACTTTATTAGGGTTTTGTATCGCTATTCCGAAACCCAAAATCCCTTAATCGATTTTCTTTAAATCGATTAGGGTTTCTTTCCAGTAAATCGACTTTTAGTCGGTTTTATATTCTTTTTAGGGTTTCGTAATTCTTTGGTTGGATCTGTTTCATTGTTGCGACTTTCATCTAAAGTCGGTTTGATTTATATCGATCATATATTTAGTCGATCCTTATTATCCATCCGTATATTTAGTCGATTTTATTTAAATCGACTTTCACATTGATAAGGTCGATTCTGGTATGATTATGCACTTGGTTTCATTCCAACCGATTCCTTACTTTAGGGTTTCGGTTTATTCTTTGTGCAAGGGTTTGCTGGTCATAACGCATATGCTATACTCGTTTTGGGTATGGTGCTTATTATGGGTGCATGTATCCCGTCTATGGGTTTTGGATTTTACGAGTGCATCAATTGTTTGGTGCTACAAGTCTTTCATGGTTTTGGGTGCATTGTGATTGGTGCTGTAAATCCTTCGTGGTTCAAGTGGGTTTGGGAGAGATGGTAGTGCTTCGGCTGTTTGTCAAAGGAAGGTTAAGTTTTATTCGTTTCTTATTCCAAAAACGTTTGGATTATTACATGGTTTTCTTGATCAGGCTGATTTGATTCATGGTGTCCTTTTCATGGGATATTGTTTTTCGCTGTTTAAGGGGATCGTGGCATGTAGGTTAAGTTTCAAGGGTATCTTATTCAAAAATCCTTGACTCGATCAATAGGAATGCTTCATTTTTTCTATTGATCATTTAGTGGTGGTTCGATCTATATACTTGGGTTCTATATTATGTGCTGGATCGATGCTGCTGTGGTACGACCTCATGTTGGTGGGTTCATGTCCATCAGCCTTGGGTAGGTTGTTTTTTGCAGGTTAGGGTTGTATAGCCCTATGTTTGTCTACGACTGATCAAGATACATTGTTTTTCATTCTTAGCTTGAGTTTCCTCCATTTTGAAACTTGTAGTAGATGCGGTATTGGATCGATTTGTAGTGTTGGTTTGGTCCTGGTTGGATCAATGAAGTTCGGTGTAGTTGGTGGATCTATTGTGTGGATTGGCGCGTGTCTATTCTACCATGGTTTCGGCTGCATCGTTGAAGGTCATGAACTTCTATGACGACATGGGAAGATTCAAGTTTTTACTTGATGTTTTTATTTGTAAATCTTATAGTCGTTGTAGTTTAATGTTCATGTATTTGTTATAAGAGTGGTTTGTCATTCTTATATTTGAGTCTGTAAGTGTCCTCCGGGACTGAGATGAGGGGTGTACGCCCTCATCCTTTGTACTTCAACGTTTTTGGTGTAATGTATTTTGCCAGGGTGTGTTATCCCTTTTACCCAAAAAAATGGTCGCCTCTGGGATTTTGTAAAGGGGAATATGGCCAGCATATGACCATATGGATTTTCAGCATATGGCCATATGCTTGTGTCAGAGTATAAATGGAGTATTTTCTAGACTTTTTCGATTTTTGAAAAATTATATCTTTTAAACCGTAAGTCATCAAGAGTCACGCCACCCACCGTTTCGAAGGAAATTGAGTCTAGTTTCAATTAAAAAAAAGTTTCAAGGTTTGAAATTTTATATATTTTTTTCAATGGTCAAAAGAGTAACAGTAAGTCCGATATAGTAAAAGCATTTCCGTGTAAAGTTTTAATTTTTGGTCAAGCCGGGCACGGGGTGTAACAGACGGTTAGGTACACTGTATAGGAAGACTGTATAACTTCTTGTGTTTACATTTATCCGCATAAATGTGTATAGTTCAGATATATCAAAAAACGAACCATGTCTAGGATACTCAAAAGAAACATCGTTTGTCAAATCAAGGGTGCCCAAGAAATACACAAAAAGTCATGTAGCTTGCCTAAGAAGTGCATGATATATAACTCTGTTGGGTCCATTCATTACCCAAACTCACAGAAACTAGGATTTGAATAAAAAATAACCTAAGTGTTGCAAATTCGTAAACATAATCAATTCGCTGTGTGATTAGTCACTCAATGAGTCATCTTCAGGATGCTCAGGACAAGTCTAAAGAAGAAAGACTTTCCATTCAGTGAGGCGGAACTCTTTTTTGGGTAAAAGGTCAAAACGACTCGGTAAATGTATTACACCAAAAACATTGAAGTACAAAGGATGAGGGTGACATCCCTCATCTTAGTCCCTTAGGACACTTACACCAAACACTATATAAGAATGACATGCCATTCTTATAACTTACAAAATAAACTAACAACTACAACGACTGTACAAGCGGATGTAAAAATGAAAAAAAAAATGCTTGCTTTAGTCATCATAATACTAATATCAACTTCCATGCGATCTAGAGAGCTCCACCAAGTACGAAAACCAGATTATATACATTATCTTCATGAAACATGGCTGACATCAACATTGAAACTTGAACTTACACGAATAAGACTTGAACCAGACTCAAACGACTAGCCACATGTACCGACAACACTAGGATCATTCACACAAGACCCAAGCGTTGTATAATACTATAACACCCGCATTTTCGGAACGCAGCGGAATACAACATAGGGTGCTATTTATTAGTCACATCATACAAGTAATAGTAAACGAACTCAAAATAGAGACATTTATAATAAATTTTCACATTTGATAATATCAGAGTCTAACAAAATAAGGTCCCAAGTTATACACGACACAATTGTTCAAAAACAACCTAAGTTTAATCATAACATAAGTTTTTAAATTTTCATCGAATGTGAATTTTAAAACATAGTCCATCCTTGTTGATATCCATATCCTTGCGCCGCCCATCCAAGCATTAAACACCTACGGACCTGAGATAAAACATACTAAAAAGTCAACATAAAGTTGAGTGAATTCATAGAGTTTAATAAGTAATATGTTGAATACAAGCATTATTCATAAATTGACATGTAATGAATACAAGTCGGGAAATAAGATTATAGCATCGAGCTCATGAAACCGAACCTTGACTTAAATTCAATAATGCCCCTCAAAGGTAAATTTTTCAATTTACCACGAATTTCTCAATATTATGCCGTCGTTTATGTATGAGCGCTACTCACCCGGTCAGGCTTGTCAAGCCAAATATGCATATTCATAATATTAGCATTTCCCACGGAATTGACGGTTCATGAAATTAGGGACTTGAATGGCAAAAGTTACTCAATAACTATAATCAAGTAATCAGGTCAAGCATACAAAAAACTACTTGTATTCAGTTTGTAAAACTAGCATGTATCTCTCCCAATGGGTTTATAAACAGTTTAAGAGTTAAAGTGGGGCTATGAACTCACCGATAGCAAAGTGAACGATCAAAGTGAAGTAGCGAAGAATAAACCGCAAGAATCCTACGAGCAACCTAGATATATATAATCGTGTCTTAGTTTCTAAAAATAATGATGCAATTATGTCTATACGCTATATTGGTTATAATCTCAACTATACTTGGTACATAATGTCTAAATAATTGTCAAGATTTAATTTGGCATTTTAAAATGACTACAAGTGAGAAATATATATTTCTTACAAAATTTCAAGTCTTAAGTCTATTTTTGTCCATAAGTCCAAAATAAGTCATAAAGGTTCAATTTAAGTCTAAGGGTTTAATTTTAGTCAAAGGGTTCAATTTTTAGTCAAAGGGTTCAATTTTTAGTCAAAAAGTTCAGATTAAGTCTAGAGGTTCAAAATATGGTGGTTCGAAAATAAAACTTAAAGGTCCAATTTTATAAGTTGTTAACCTTTTTATACATTTTAATCACAAAGCTAATGGAATTTTTATAAACTTGTTCATCTTTAAAAATTCGTTACTCGCAAACCGTAACTCAAAAAATTATGTTCTTTATATCCCTAGTTTCCTTTAAGTCCCTAGTTTACTGTAAAAATAAGTTTACTCAAAAGTTTGCAGGTATAACCACTTTTTATAAATTTTCTTTACAGGTCTGTCCTAAAGACAAATGTGACTAAGTTTTACGTCTTACCAAATCGGCCGTCATTTGAAATCTACAGGTCCTATGAAGGTGAGGCCAATTGGAGGTGATAGCTCTATTTGTCTAATACAGGCTACATATTTAGTTTACAAAAAGTTAAGGCATAAAGCTTGATTTTTGCCACGAATGCCAACAGCATGTAGAATTTGACCCTTTTTACTATAAAATTCATAGTTTAATCATCGGGTGTCGTCACGGGATTCGCCACCCGGGGAAATGACCACAAGACATAGATCTACAACTAAATACTTTTATTTTAGGTGTAAAGTCTACTAATCAGTATAGTTAATTCCATTTTTTCCCCTGAACAGAAAATAGTTTTGCATGTCTAGTCCTTATTAGGTTTTCTAGTGATCTAGTCCATGTACCAAGTATAATCAAGTCCAATAAACCTATGAAACATATAAAATACATAAAATAAACAAAATCACAGTAGGGAAATGAAAATATAAGTGCTTCCTTACAAATCTTTGTGGTGGAGAAAACAAGAACAATGACCCATAATCTTAAAATTTACAACTCTTGAACCCTTTCTTTTTACCCAAATCAATATAACCTTTAATCACCAAACCCTTAGAAAACCTTGATCAACTAACAAAATAATAAACAAAAACTCTTCCAAGAACACCCTTGCAAAAACCTTCCATAATGTCCAAGATTTGATGGGATTTAGGGGTGAAATGATGGGATCAAGAACAAAAACTAGAACTATGGACCAAGAGCGTATCTAACAACTCTAAACCTCCACTTTTGATCAAGAAACAAGTAAAAAAAGTGAAATTGGTGTTGTGATGTTATTGGTTCACGTTCAAAAGAGAGAAAAAAAAAGTGAGATGAAATTTTGCTAGATCTAAATTTAGTATATAATATAAGGCATGCAAGATTATTAAAACAAGTGTCTTACACTTGTACTAGATTTTGAAAACATATAAAGATGACACATTAAATGTGGCAGGCACATGGGGCGTGGGTTTAGTTTAGGTGGAAAGGGATTTGTAGTTTATTTGTACAATGATTTGTTTATAGTGTGTAGTTTGATCCCGGTAATTACAAACGTAAAGTTTTTAAGATGCCAAAATTAAAACTGGGTAACGTAAAAATCCAAAACTTACAAAAATATTAAAACTTGACAACAAAACCTATTTTGATATTTTAGGTGATCCTTGGGCTTGATGTTTAAAAATTGAAATCGCGCAAAACGCAAAATGTACAAAGTTTAAAAAATGCAAAAGTAAAAATGTGATATTTAATTTATGATTGCAAGAAACCAAAATGCATAAAAATAGTTATAATATATATTGTCAGGTGTCGGTTTGAATTAATTGTACGTGTCATGACGTACGCGGATAACTTCCGACGAAGTTAATTATTTAAAAATAGAATGGTTAGGTAATTAAAATAGAAAAATTAATGACATGAAATTACGAAATGTCACAGCACGTACCCCTTGAGAGAGCGTCGTCCCGGCGCTCAATCCGTCTTAATCGCCGTATGGTTTAATTGTGAAGAGATGACGATATAGACAAGTCATCGTCGAGGTTTCCAATGGAAGTTGAATGATCAAAAGCCAAAACTTCAAATATGTTCAATGAACAAGAGTGAATGGATTGGAGAATTCTAACAAGTCGTCAATTCTTGAAAGCGGGTAATAGTACATTACTATTAGCTTATCAAGCTCGCGGTGGTCGATACAAAATCGGAAAAATCCACATAACAAATTACGAGTCGAGAGGAGTTCATAGCCCAAAGAATGATTCGCACGCACGCTATTGCGGATACACATAAGTCCACTCATTTATAATTCGTCACTTACATAAAGAGGCGTCCCAATCCATGTAAGTAAGGAATTATAAACTTACGGTTCGGCATTTTATAATTTTCTTATTCAAATGAAGAGGCGTCCCAATCCATTTCAATAAGATGATTATAAATCATCCTACTTATGTATTGCCGACACAACACAATAAAAACAACACCAAATGCTATTCTTCAAAATCATAAGAAGTAACGAGAAAAAGAATGAGACGTTAGTCAATCACGTTTCAAAAGTAAGTGTCAAAAGACGGCACGATCTGAGGTAACAAATTTAAAGTCATACTCCCATCAACTGAAAGAGTTCAAAACGATGGATTACGAAGCAATATATACGCTACTTTATTTAATTCCTTTCGATGATATTTGAAATTCGGTGTAGTTTGTCAATTTCACTAGTTATCTTATCATTCGAGTCCAAGTTTGAACAGGCTTCTTATGCTTTCAAAATCGTCCGTGGCAGAGTAATTTGTAAGAATGTAACAAAATGGTTTATAGTATGGTGACAAATTGGGTATAAGGTAATTGGCAGAACGATTTGCAAGGTGATAACATGATAGTATCTTCGGAACTAGTCCAAAACAGTTTATGTAGTAGCAGTATCTCATTGATTTAGTTTATAAGATGGTGGTGAAGTATCTTGTAAAAGAATGACGAAATTTTTGATTGGATAGTGACAAATAGTGTATAAAATTTTAGCGAAATGGTTTATAAAGTGATAGTAAAATAGTTTCACAAGGCAATGGCAAAACTGTTTGTAAGGTGTTTACAAAATAGTTTATATGTGATTAACAAAACAGTTTATAAGTTGATAGTAAGTCTGGTTATTAATTTATAAGGTATTAGTAAGAAAATTCTGAAGAGCATAGTAAATCCGTTTGAAATATAGTGAAAGGATAGTTTATAAAATAATAATAAAATTGTTTACAAAATGATAGTGAAATAGCAAGTGCAACGGACAGAAGTTGTCGCAACATGTTGATGCAAAATAGTAGATAATTATGGGTTGAATAAATCCCACCACTTGGAGTAAAAATGTTATAAGATGATAGGTTAAAGTCGCGTTCAATTTAATTAATTTGTTTCTAGGTGATGGGTTACGAGGTGATGTAGTGTTCCAAAAGTTTAGGACAAATATTCAAATTCATTTTCGGAGGTGGATAGTGAGATAATCAAGGGGAATTGATAGATTGATATGGGTTTTATGTTAAACAATGCTGTGTAAGGTCATGAAAAGTTTTTAAATTATCACTCATGATGTTTTGAAAATAAATAAGACCGTTGTGCCACCCACAATGCCTGAGAAAGTTTAAGGGGATAAAAAAAAAGTATGTATAACAGTTTAGTAATTTTGGTGAAATAGGTACATAACTGGGAGGAGTAGGGTTTGACATGATGCCCTGGAGACTGAGTATATAAAGGGTGAGAATCGGTAAAACATTTATAATGATAAGTAGTCGAGAGTAAACAAAGTGTATATGAATAATCTTTATATGCATAGTATCAATAGTGGTGCTTCAGAAAGTAAGCAGAAATGCTCAGAAAATATGAGTTCACGGGGAGTAAGACAACCAATAGAAATTGATAAACTGCAACATGTTTCGATGTTATATGAAATGATATTACATACGGTTATGAAAGAGTTTAGAGACCATTGTAATCGCATACAATGTCTAAGAAATAAGAGAGACCATTGTAATCGCATACAATATCTGAGAAATAAGAGAGACCATTGTAATCGCATACAATGTCTGAGAAATAAGAGAGACCATTGTAATCACATACAATGTCTAGAAGATTTTAGTATTCACATAGAGAAACTTCATAAAAAAAATATAGCGATGCTTTAGGAACAAGCAAGATAGTCGAACAATATCTTAAGTACATATAGTAATATTCACTATACATATATGTATAGCAAGGGTGCACTTGAAGATGTGTATAAATTTCCGGATGGAAATTTATAATGCTCATGAATAGCATAAAATACAACAAGGAGGCTTAGTGCACAAAAGGTTACATATATAAGAAGTGATACTTTCGCGGATTATCGGACGAGTTAAGAAATAATTATAGTGCTCCTATAATTATTCTTAGTATAATATAATAAATATATATACTCAATGGTGTAATAGGAAATTTAGGAAGTAGGCGCGCATGGATATCGGACAAGATGATGGAACTCATGACTTTTGAAAAATGAATGGTTATATTCTAGGTTTTTAAAAGAAAATGACCTAGTTCACTATAACATGTGCTCTGATACCAATCTATAACACCCGCATTTTCGGAACGCAACGGAATACAACATGGGGTGCTATTTATTAGTCACATCGTACAAGTAATAGTAAACGAACTCAAAATAGAGACATTTATAATAAATTTTCACATTTGATAATATCAGAGTCTAACAAAATAAGGTCCCAAGTTTTACACGACACAAGTGTTCAAAAACAACCTAAGTTTAATCATAACATAAGTTTTTAAATTTTCATCGAATGTGAATTTTAAAACATAGTCCATCCTTGTTGATATCCATATCCTTGCGCCGCCCATCCAAGCATTAAACACCTACGGACCTGAGATAAAACATACTAAAAAGTCAACATAAAGTTGAGTGAATTCATAGAGTTTAATAAGTAATATGTTGAATACAAGCATTATTCATAAATTGACATGTAATGAATACAAGTCGGGAAATAAGATTATAGCATCGAGCTCATGAAACCGAACCTTGACTTAAATTCAATAATGCCCCTCAAAGGTAAATTTGCCAATTTACCACGAATTTCTCAATATTATGCCGCCGTTTATGTATGAGCGCTACTCACCCGGTCAGGCTTGTCAAGCCAAATATGCATATTCATAATATTAGCGTTTCCCACGGAATTGACGGTTCATGAAATTAGGAACTTGAATGGCAAAAGTTACTCAATAACTATAATCATGTAATCAGGTCAAGCATACCAAAAACTACTTGTATTCAGTTTGTAAAACTAGCATGTATCTCCCCCAATGGGTTTATAAACAGTTTAAGAGTTAAAGTGGGGCTATGAACTCACCGATAGCAAAGTGAACGATCAAAGTGAAGTAGCGAAGAATAAACCGCAAGAATCCTACGAGCAACCTAGATATATATAATCGTGTCTTAGTTTCTAAAAATAATGATGCAATTATGTCTATACGCTATATTGGTTATAATCTCAACTATACTTGGTACATAATGTCTAAATAATTGTCAAGATTTAATTTGGCATTTTAAAATGACTACAAGTGTGAAATATATATTTCTTACAAAATTTCAAGTCTTAAGTCTATTTTTGTCCATAAGTCCAAAATAAGTCATAAAGGTTCAATTTAAGTCTAAGGGTTCAATTTTAGTCAAATGGTTCAATTTTTAGTCAAAAAGTTCAGATTAAGTCTAGAGGTTCAAAATATGGTGGTTCAAAAATAAAACTTAAGGGTCCAATTAACCTTTTTATACTTTTTAATCACAAAGCTGATGGGATTTTTATAAACTTGTTCATCTTTAAAAATTCGTTACTCGCAAACCGTAACTCAAAAAATTATGTTCTTTATATCCCTAGTTTCCTTTAAGTCCCTAGTTTACTGTAAAAATAAGTTTACTCAAAAGTTTGCAGGTATAACCACTTTTTATAAATTTTCTTTACAGGTTTGTCCTAAAGACAAATGTGACTGAGTTTTACGTCTTACCAAATCGGCCGTCATTTGAAATCTACAGGTCCTATGAAGGTGAGGCCAATTGGTGGTGATAGCTCTATTTGTCTAGTACAGGCTACATATTTGCTTTTCAAAAAGATATGGTATAAAACTTGATTTTTTCCCTGAATGCCAATAGCATACAGAATCTGACCCTTTTTACCATAAAATTCATAGTTTAATCATCGGGTGTCGCCACGGGATTCGCCACCCGGGGAAATGACCACAAGACATAGATCTACAACCAACTATTTTTATTTTATGTCTGAAGTCTACTGATCAGTACAGTTAATTCCATTTTTGCCCCTGAACAGAAAATAGTTTTGCATGTCTAGTCCTTATTAGGTTTTCTAGTGATCTAGTCCATGTACCAAGTATAATCAAGTCCAATAAACCTATGAAACATATAAAACACATAAAATAAACAAAATCACCGTAGGGAAATGAAAATATAAGTGCTTCCTTACAAATCTTTGTGGTGGAGAAAACAAGAACAATGACCCATAATCTTAAAATTTACAACTCTTGAACCCTTTCTTTTTACCCAAATCAATATAACCCTTTTTTTTTTTTGGGTAAAGGGCATTCCACCCGGTAAAATATATTACACCAAAAAATCGTTTAAGTACAATGGAATGTGGCTGAAGTACCACATTAACCTCAAGCAACGCTTGAACATCCAACTAAACTCGCTTGTGACAGGCCACTAAGCGTTACAAAAATAAAAACATACAATAACCAAAACCCCAATCGGAAACAACCACTTAACAACACAAGAACGACCACACATATCCGCCCATCTCTTCGAAGGAGATTGATGAACCAGATGAGCCTGCCTCCTTAAAAACCCTTTCCAAGTAAAAACCCAATGGGAAAACCTTGGAGTAGGGAAAAAGAGTACAGCACTCACCCGAATCTCCAACGAAATCCTACTACCGCCAATAGCATCAACCAGAGACAAAAAAGAAGCCTCGCGCACCCAACACCCATGATGTACCACTTCTGTTGTCCCGCCTTTGGTGTTCCACCTATGACGTCCCAACCTCTGTTGTCCCGCCTCTGGAGTACCACCTATGACGTCCCAACTATAGTGTCCCATCCGGAAAACAACAACAAGAATAGAACTCGCCATTAAGAATGCATCAAAGACATAGGCAACCGCCAAACACGCAATAAATCAAGAACATTAGCCCTCCTTTTAAAGCGACAAGTAAGAAGCTTCAAACGCACCGTTGATTTAATCACATCAATCAATTGACTTTCAGACCGACGTTGTTGCTTGAAGATTCTGTTGTTCCTTTCTTGCCATATAAAATAAGAAGTCGCCGCAAACAAAAGCTTCGCAACAACACTCCTCACAGACCGAGAAGCAGAAATAGGAATCAAATGACGCACCACATCCTCTAAAGAAGATGGAATATCCGTAAGACCAGCAAATACCTTCAACGAATCCCAAACCAAAGAAGAAAATAAACACTCAAAAAAGAGATGATCATGAGAATCCGGTTGAGTTTTGCACAAGGGGCACACAAGAGCGTCTCGAATAGGATCAAGAGAGCGAAGCGTATCCTGAGTGCGAAGCCTCCTTCTCAAAACCAGCCACAAATGAAAAGCATGCCTTGGAATACGGTGCGTGAACCAAACAAGATGAAACCAATCAACAACCGGACCACGCTCCCGAATACACTCCCAAACTGAAGAAACAGAGAAAGAGTTGACAAGACCATCCCCCGTCCTCCAAACTAACCTATCATCTACATCATTATTAAACATAGGAACCAAAATAGATGTAAGAATAGGATACCGGGTGTCCCACGTAGACGGCCAAGCCCAAGAATCCTCTAAAACAATGTCCCGAACCAAAGAATTAGAAGAAAAACCAGCCCGATAAACATCCCTTGAGGACACAATGAAAACCTTGATCAACTAACAAAATAATAAACAAAAACTCTTCCAAGAACACCCTTGCAACCTTCCATAATGTCCAAGATTTGATGGGATTTAGGGGTGAAATGATGGGATCAAGAACAAAAACAAGAACTATGGACCAAGAGCGTATCTTAGAACTCTAAACCTCCACTTTTGATCAAGAAACAAGTAAAAAAAAGTGAAATTGGTGTTGTGATGTTGGTTCACGTTCAAAAGAGAGAAAAAAAAAGTGAGATGAAATTTTGCTAGATCTAAATTTAGTATATAATATGAGGCATGCAAGATTATTAAAACAAGTGTCTTACACTTGTACTAGATTTTGACAACATATAAAGATGACACATTAAATGTGGCAGGCACATGAGGCGTGGGTTTAGTTTAGGTGGAAAGGGATTTGTAGTTTATTTGTACATTGATGTGTTTATAGTGTGTAGTTTGATCCCGGTAATTACAAACGTAAAGTTTTTAAGATGCCAAAATTAAAACTGGGTAACGTAAAAATCCAAAACATACAAAAATATTAAAACTTGACAACAAAACCTATTTTGATATTTTAGGTGATCCTTGGGCTTGTTGTGTGATTACTTGATGTTTAAAAATTGAAATCGCGCAAAACGCAAAATGTGCAAAGTTTAAAAAATGCAAAAGTAAAAATGTGATATTTAATTTATGATTGCAAGAAACCAAAATGCATAAAAATAGTTATAATATATATTGTCAGGTGTCGGTTTGAATTAATTGTACATGTCATGACGTACGCGGATAACTTCCGACGAAGTTAATTATTTAAAAATAGAATAGTTAGGTAATTAAAATAGAAAAATTAATGACATGAAATTACGAAATGTCACAAATAGCCATACAAAGATGAAAACGAACACCAAATCACAGCAACCACGCTTAAATAAACCCTAATTTGTAGCAGGTGTTACGAGCATCTTCAACATGCAAGAATGTGTTTGCAGCAAATAGGATCGTGCGACCAGTAAAGCCCCGACCACACGACCCTACACAAACACATAGCCATCAACGAATGAAACCAAGCACCTGTTACCAGCAGCAACACCTCAAGCTACCCTTATGCAGCAGGTGTGAACATCATTGTTGCTAAGTAAAAAAGTAACATGCTTTGTACTAACCATGGTGAAACCAACATGCTTATCACAGCCACGAATTGCATCAACAGGCCACCATCAATGGAAGAACGGACCTGAACCAATATCCAACTTATCACAAACACGACCAAATCCAAATAATCGAATCAGGTCATGAACCACAAACATCCTTAGAACTTCCAATACAGATCAACAACGAGGACCTGATAAAGCCAATAATAGGGTTTATTAAAACAACTCTAACTTCCAATACCATCTTATTACATACCAAAGAAACTGCCCAACACCACCAGGTCTTATAATAATACGAATCAAATAACTGCCGACAAGGGTTAGCAAACCCTAACTTCCAGATCTGTGAAAATAGAACTAGGGTTTTTGAACAAGAGTACCCTAAAACTTGAATTACATCTCTCTCCACAAACATAGCACTTAAATCAGATGTAGAACATGTCATCAGCCAACAAACCTTAATACAGGTTAACGTATAGTAACGAGCAGATACATCATCATAACCAGCGAGGAAAGAATAAAACGAAACCCTAAAAATTAGGGTTCCATTAGATCGTTAACGCATCAGATATCACACCACCAGGCCCCAAGCAGTAAAGTATAAGCAGCATCACATAACAAGAAACCCAAAGTATTTTACAAGAAATCGTAACCCTAATAAATTATGGTTTGGGTTTACGAATGTGTGAGGTGATTCCATATACAATGAGGAATAAATAAGCATAGCACGCCTCTTCTCAGAGAATAAAAACCCATCATACCCGATTGCATACCATTCAATCAGATCTAGTAATAAAATCAGTATTAGTTATTTTAATGGGATCTTCACAAAAAGAAACCAATAAAACGAAACCTAAAACAGATAATGATCACTAAAGCAATCAAGAATAATAGAGAAATGGATAGATAGCTGTTGTTGGCCGAAGAATGTGGGGGAAGAGGCGGCCTGAAATCGCCCCTTCAGTGAGGCGGAACTCAGTGAATGATACCTGAGCCAAAGAAGAAGATGATGGGATCAGCGAGTGATGAAAATAACTCGCTAATCTCCAAGTCTCCTAAACAAATATGAAGATAATAAATCAAAGACTGAAGAATTGATGGGGCAAGGCGGGAAAAGTTTGAAACGAATAAAAGAGAGGCTTTATCGTGCAAAGGTCAAACTTACCCTAAATGGCTTAAAACCAAAATAGTGTCAGCATTGGCTTTTAGAAAGCACCCTTGTCTTTATACCCAATATAGAAGATCCTAACTAACACAAGATCCTTAGGCATCCCATCAAATCTAGACCTAGGTGATCTCTATCTTCTTCGATAACTGTTGTAAATACTTGTGTATAAATAGGATCATAAGAAGGAAGAAAAATGTTGACAAGTTTGAGCACTTAATGCTTAGACATTCACAAACTCCTTTATCTCCTTCAAACACAACTAAGTCCTTGAGCTTAGCTCAATTGGTTTAGCGTAGTTGTACTTAAGAATAGCTTAAGTTTAGAGAGGAGAATTACCAAACTTGTCATTCAATCCCAAGTGTTATTCCGCAAACACTTGGGTATAATTCTTTGTTAACTACAAATAGAATTAAACGTTGAAAACCATCGTGTCATCTTACTTTTATGTTTATCTTTTAACAAAGAATTTTATTTACATTACTTTACCATAAAACACCTTTAGTTTAACTTTATAGTTAACACTAATTGTGTAAAGGGAACAAGTGCTATCAGAGCCTCTGATTTATAAAACCCTTTCTAAACAGAGTCTCAAAGTTTTTAAAATCAAGATCCTCCCATGGATGAAAGTAATGTACCCCAGCTAGTTGATAAAAAGGGAGGAAGCTACTCTGCTGTTGCTCCCAAACTAGAGGCTGGAAAATTCAATAAGTGGATAAAGCGCTTGCTTTGCTACTTAACAGGAATGGAACCTTACTACATTACTTGTATTAATGAAGGTCCATTTGTCCCTAAAACAGCTGAAGAGTTACCTAAGCCTGAAGCTCAATGGAAACCCGATGAGAGAAGGGTGGTCAATCAGGACCAACGCCTTAAAAGCATCATTATATCATGTCTCCCTGACGATATAATGAAATCAGTCATAAACTGTCCAATGGCCAAACAAACCTAAACTGACTTGGTTCACAGCTTCGAAGGTGCCTCAGATACCAAGAAAAATAGGATCATAGATCTAAAACTTGAGTATAACACATTCAGGGCAAAAGAATCTGAAAGTCTCTCTCAGACATATACCCATTACAAAACCCTTTTAAATGAACTGACCAATGATGGGGTTACCCTACCTAAACATGAAATCAATGTTGGATTTGTCAACAGCCTTCCTGAGAAGTGGTTAAACTTCTCTTAGGGTCTCAAAAATGCTCATCACATTCAAAACCTTGAGCTCCCTCAAATCTATGGGAAGTTTGTTTATGAAGACAACTTAATCTCTATAAGATACCCTGATTCTAAAAGAGCTTAAGTGTAACACCACCAAATTACCGCAGCGGAAGATTGTGTCACTGGGGTGCTACTTCAAAGTACAAAGTTTGAGTTACAAAAAATGACCTCTAAATGAGATGTTTTGAAAAGTTACCATTCAAATAATAAAACAAGAGTTACAAACATAAGGTCCCAAACTATAATAATACATAAGTGTTTTAAAACGTATCGAATGGTAAACGATATGAGAGGATTTTGATACACTTAGGATGTTAGTCCTGTTAACGTGTATATGATACTTTGAGTTAATATGATCAAGTATGCGGAATCTACTTTGATCACACTTAGAAGAATAATTGCTTGATGAAACAGTAATGTATGTATGTATGTGAACACTTAAGAATAACTTCAAACAATTCAATATTATTAATAATAATACGAGTGATCTTTAGCTATCACTAGGGTTTACAAAACCTTGAATCCTTAACAAAATGATATATGTAAAACCTAACCTAGGACCTCCTTTTATAGAACAAGGAGTCCTGTAAAAGTAAACTACAATTTTCGTATCAATCTATATTAAGAAGATATACACCAAATCTATACTATAATTATCCATACGCGTCTTCATCTTTATAAGCAGTACAAACTATTTGTACTGATAGTACTAACTCAGTTAGTACTGCTAGTTCTAACTTGCATCATTTGAAACCTTGAACCTGGCAGTACAAACTGTTAGTTTAATTCCCAACAATCCTCCCCTAAACTTATGATTTCTCTGCAAATCACTAAGTTTCTTGAATTAAACTCCAACTTTGATGATGGGGGGATTCTTCCAAACACTTCACCTTCTTTTCTTTTTTAGGGCTTGTGTCTCTTCCTTTTAAACTGATCATATATCCTCTAAATCAGATTTTGAACTACTTCAGAATTTTCTTCACATTTAAGCTTTGAAGAAATCATCACTACAAGCACCTCATAACTTAATGGATATTCTAGTTCAGCTTACATAAAGATATCAACTCCAATTTGTGTTGACAGATGATGAACATTATAAGAACCATAGAATTCCCATGAAATAGATAGATCATAACAAGGAAAATTCCAATAAACATATGTAGGATCTGGTTCATATAACCTCTTGAATTCAACCCAAAGCTCTTGCTCTTTCACATCTGTCTTCTTCTTTGTTTTGAGCTTATCTTGAACTAATCTCCATAAAGTATCCAGATCTTCTCTATCACAAGCTCTCAGCAAATTTTCAAAATTTTTGTACACTGCTGTCTCTCCACCAACTCTAGTAACCTTCCAAGCTTTTCCAAATTTGTCTTTGTAAATCTCCCAGTCCATTATTAGATGTCTAGCTTGAAGTGGATCAACATGTAGAATCTCTGGCACAGTAACTAACATATTACTCATCTGCTCTTGTGATAATTCTACTCTTTCTGCTTGTGCTTCCACATTCTCAGGTTGTTCTTTCTCAGCAGTCTTAAGTCTTTTTGAAGATCTTTTCTCTGTGTCCATAGGAATTGGATTTTGAGCTCTTCTGTATGCATTGTAATACAAAAGTTCAATTTCTTCATTTGATTTACCCTTCAACTGAACTGCCTTCCAACCAGCTTGATTCCTAAGATACATCTTCATACCACTGATGATCTGTGCCTTTGTTGGTTTTCTCTTTCTCTTCTGACTTTGATTCTTTCTAATAGTATGCATTATCTCATTGAAGGCTTCTTCATCACTCCTTGAATTGATAAAATCAGCAAGAAAAGCTTACCTTTCTTCAATTGTTAACCTTTCATCTGCAATAAGTTCTATTGCCTTTGCCTTCACACTAGGATCAGAATCAATCAGCTGTTGAATTTGCTCTTCATGTGATTGTTGTGCCACAATAGCATCTAAAGCGATTCTCTCCTTTTCCAACCTCTGAGCTTCCATAAAGCTTGCAACTTTATCTTCATGAACTTTACTTGCCAACTCTTCATCCAAATCCATTTGAACTTGTGTTCTTGGCTTGACTTTCTTTTGTTGCTCAGCTTCTTTCTCAGCTTCTTCCACTGTCATTGGTGCCTTTCCTTTTTCTGCCCTCTTTCTTTCATACTCTAAAGCCTCAGTAGTACCTTCTTCCATGCCAGCAGTACCTTTTTGAAAGCTTGTACTATTACCTCTATGCCAGCAGTACCTTTTTGAAAGCTTGTAGCAGTATCATGAATATCCTCCAACTCTTCAAGATTAACCAACTCTGTACCCTCTTCAATATCCACAGGCTCTGTAGCTTGATCATCATCCATATCTATGTCATCACCATTTCCACCACCAGTTTCTTGTTCATCAAAATCCAAATGCCTCCCCTGAGTATCTGATCCTGTCTTCCTCCCCTGTTTGAAAGAATCATCCAAATCATCATCATCTGAATCAGAACTTGCAGAGCTTGTAGACAGTACCAGCTTAGCAGATCTTTTGCCCTTGGACCTCTTGACTTGAGCCTCCAATTTCTTCACTCTTAAGACCAATTTAGTGTAGACCGAGGCAAAATTCCTCTTGTGACTCTTTAACTCAGCTTCCAATGATATCACCTTCTCAGACAGATTTGTACATAAGACCATCAATTCTTTGAGTATATCACTGCCCTCATCACTTCTAGCTGTGTTACCTGCTAGGAGAGGTGAATCTTGGGGCATAGACTCAATTTCTCCCCTAGTTGGACTAGGAAGTACTCCTGAGCCACCCATATGTTCCATTTGGCTTGGGGTTACATCACCTGTGGCAAGTCTTTGAGGACTTGGCACATTAGATGTTGCCATGGTAGGGGTCTTAATGATGTTTACACTGTCCTGCCCAGCTACTAAGCCTGAAGCAGTAGTGTAAGCCCCATCCATACTATCAAAATTGATAGCCTCATCTGCTACAAAGGTGTGAGAAGGAGAACTAGGCTGAGGGACCATAGTTTCCTGTCTGGTTCTTCTCCTATAGGTGCTGATTACTGGGGGTGTATGGGTAACATCTGGAACCACAATAGGTGTGTGTTGGGGCTCAGTTGGGCTTACTGACCCTTCACCCTGAAAAGTTTGTATCCTTTCCAACATCTCAGGAAATAGAGGTATTACTACCCCATTGAAAAGTCTGTTTGCCATTGCCATATTTTGAAAAAGCTTTTGTTGCAGGCAAGGTGTTGGAAAGGTTTTCTTATGTTGCTTTAATTGATTCTTTTTCTTGTTCAAAAATGCTTGCACAAATCTTGGATACATCAAAAACTTGGTTTTGCTTTTTACATTGTTTACCATACTCTCAAAAATAAAATTTGAAAAGTTATAAGTCTTATTAGTGGATAAACAGATGAGGGCAATAGCAATATTGCTACTGAATTGCTCCCATGATGTTTTTTTTTGGACTCAAACAATGTAAGAGAGTATGGATTAAAAACCTCCATTGTGGGGAGAAACATCCTTTTTGAAAAGTCAGTTTATGATTGGATGTGTCATACCCCATTTTAGCAATTTCTTGCCAAATCTCAGTGTTTGGCAAATCATTCATACCATCAGAATCTTCTAATTTAAGATGTCTCCTAATAGAATTTTCAGTAACAACGAAGTGTTTACCATCCACATCAGAATGTAATTCTATATCTCCATCTTCACTAGTTGTGACAGTAGCAGTCTGCCAAAACTTTGTGATTTAAGAGACATATAGAGTAGGGTTGACAATGAGAGCATACCTTATATGAGTTGTGTTCAAGAAGTCCACAATCTCATGGAAGATTGGTCCATCACCCTGCTCTGTTTTCTCCAAGAAGGCCACCTAATTACGAGTCTTGACAAATTCCAAATTAGCCATGATGATTTATGCAAGTTATAACAAAAAAGTGATCGTTTGTGGTTTAATTGATGATGTGAAAAGCCAATTAGGTTTTTATAGATGAACAGTTAGGGTTTGAGATTTTTGCGTAAAGGATAAGAATTATCTTTAGAAAGAATAGGAGTAAAATTTAGAAAGAAGATAATTATCCTAATAAAAACCCTATATATATGGTAACAAACGGTATTTACCCAACGGCTATATTAAAAATTAGTTACTTACACAACAGTTATAATGGCTAGTTCAGCAGTACAAAGTTTACACTATCAGTACAAACTTTGCACTAGCAGTACTAATTTTTAAAGAAAATTTTAATGAGCAGTATAAACTCAGTATTGATTTAAAACAATACTGCCAACACATAATTTTTAGTAAACTATCAGCTATCAACGGATTTGATGTGTCTTTACCAAGAGCCATTTGCTTTGGACTAGCCAACTCTTTGTTGCTCAGTATGGTGAGTTGATAACCATATAGTTTTTGGTAAACTATCAACCATAAACGGATTTGAGAAGTCTTTACCAAAAACTGTTTGCTCTGGACTAGTTGGTTCTTGATGTGGGTTAGACATGGTGAACCAGTGACCATTTTTTGTGTGACAGGATGACACTTTTAAGCTCCAAAGCACCATACATTCCAAAGCACAAAACATGCAGTTCACAAACTCTAATTTATTTGCTTAATCAACCTGCAATTGTTAGTCCAAAACATAGAAAACAAAGTGCAAAGCACTTATCTCATAACATATAAGCATATGACTACTAGTATAAACCAAACAGTCCAAATTTTTGTACTAACAATACAAATTTACAATACCAGTACTAATTGATAACCTAGCAGTACAAATCCAATTAATGTACAAACACACACAGTTTTGAAAACTTTTAAGGGTTAAGCATCCCAATACTTGCTACCAAGTATTGAAACCTTCCCATATCAAAGGCTTTTGTTAGAAGATCTGCAAAATTTTGTTCAGTATCAATTTTAACCACTTGAACTAACCTTTTATCATTGCAATCTCTAATGAAATGATGCCTAATTTCTATGTGTTTTGTTTTAGAGTGTTGTACTGGATTTTTAATTATACAGATGGTACTGCTATTATCAATATATATGACAGTGTTCATGAAATTGTACCTATAGTCAAGAAGTTGATTTTGGATCCATAACACTTGACCACAGCAACTTACAGCAACTACATATTCAGCTTCAGTTGTTGAGGTTGCTACAATTATTTGCTTCTTGCACTGCCATGAAATGAGTCTACATCCAAGGAATTGACATCCTCCTGTTGTTGATTTCCTGTCTAGCCTTACACCAGCATAGTAACTGTCTGAATATGCTACCAAGTCAAAGGGAGATTCCCTAGGATACCACAGATCCAACCTTGGTTGACTCTTGAGATATCTAAAGATTCTTTTGACTGCAGTTAAGTGAGAAACCTTGGGAGTCACTTGAAATCTTGCACAAGCACATACAAAAAACGTGATATCAGGTCTTGATGATGTGAGATACATCAAGGACCCTATCATAGACCTATATGTATGTACATCCACATTTCTCCATCAAGATCCTTGAGAAATGGTTTGTCAGGATCAATTGGAGTGTTGACCTCCTTAGCATCAACAAACTGAAATTTCTTTAGAATCTCTGCAACATATTTATCCTGGCTGATAAATATGCCTTCTCTAGATTGCTTCACTTGCAGACCCAAAAAGAAAGTAAGTTCCCCCATGGAACTCATCTGAAACGTATCCTTCATAAGTTTTTCAAACTCTGCACACATTTCCTTCCTAGAAGACCCAAAGATAATGCCATCTACATATACTTGAACCAGCAAGATATCTTTCTTGTTCTTCTTGATGAATAATATCTGATCAATCTTGCCCCTTTGGAATCTATTCTCAATCAAGTAGGAAGCCATAGTTTCATACCAAGCCCTGGGTGCTTGATGTAGACCATAGAGAGCCTTCACAACTTTGTATACCTTATCTGGATGCTCTGGATCAACAAAACCTGGAGGTTGTGAGTCATATACCTCCTCTTCAATAGTACCATATAAGAAGTGATAAACCTTATAGGATTGTTAAGAACTCAGGTTGTTTAGACCTTTTATCTAGGATAACAATAACAAAACAACAATATGCAGCGGAATAAACATGAACAATTGTTATTGTATAAAGGTTTTTCTCGTCATCATCTCTACCACTAACAATACAAACCTAGGCGTCCATTGTAGGAACTTGACGCCTAGACACAACCTACACCTTTACTGGTGTTTACATTTTGACACACACAAAAACCTACGTCCCTATGTCTCTTTATATAATAGAGACATTAGGGTTACAAAGGATAAGTATTAGGAAATAAAACAAATCTTCCTAATCTTTTAACAATATTTCCTATAATCTTCTTTCTTTAGAAGAATTCTCCTTTGTCTTCTTTAGTCCTTCATCTTTCACATTTTGTCTATATCAACTCTAAATATAATTCCCAACAATCTTCCCCTAGTTGATAATGACAAAACCAAGTATGAAAGATGTCGTCTTCCCCTTAATCCATGCATATCATCAAGGATCTTCAAGCTGCAATCTTCAAAATATTCTTCTTCCCCTTTTTCTTATCATCTAATAGGGAACAAAGGTAAGCAACTTTGATCTTCATAACCACAAACTAGTATCATACTTCAAATCTAGTCTTCCAATGTCTTGAATCGCCCTCCATGAATGAACACCAAAACACTTTCTCTTATAAATGAACTCAAGACACCAAAATCCCAAATCATCAGTAAAAATACCAACGAGCAATCAAGAAAACCTTCACCTTGATGTAAAATATAAATGGTTAATCATTTTAACAATAAGCTTCCCCTGAAACCCATATGTTAACCATTCGAATCTCCAATTCTGTAGACTTTATGTAATGTTGAAGAAAACTAATTGCTGAAGTAGAATAAACCAACCTTGTGTCCTATATCTTGTACTAAATACGACTTCAAACGTATACTTAAGGTATAAGGAGATCGCAATCCCTTGACAATAATCACTGAGTATAATAACGTAACTCCTTCAAGTGTTTGTCAATTCGTAGTCACCTGAATGAACGAACAAGTTATCTTTAAAGTGTAATACCCACCTTAAGATATAATAAAACACAACCTTGAAAAATTCCACTTCACCGTCAAATAAGCAATAACTAATCCACTTCGCCAATAAGAAAATAAATTCGAGCCATAAAACTTTAACGAACATAAACCAAAAAAACCAAAAATAAAATCTCTCGTGTGTGTGTCGGAACCACCATCTTCCAAATCGAATATATGAACCACCATGTCATCAGTATGAATTTTGACAACTTGAACTAACTTCTTTTCATTACAGTCTCTTATAAAGTGATGTCTAATTTCAATGTGTTTAGTTTTTGAATGTTGAACTGGATTTTTAACTATACACATTGTACTGCTATTGTCTATGTAAATTATTGTGTTCAAGAAATTATACCCATAATCAAGTAACTGATTCTAAATCCAAAGAACCTGAGCACAACAACTAGCAGCAGCCACATATTCAGCTTCAGTTGTAGAAGTGGCCACCATAGTTTGCTTTTTGCACTGCCATGAGATTAGTCTGCATCCTAGGAACTGACAACCACCAGTTGTAGACTTCCGATCCACACTAGCACCAGCATAATCACTATCTGAATATGCCACCAAATCAAATGGAGACTCTTTAGGATACCACAGACCTAGGTTAGGTTGACCTTTAAGGTACCTAAAGATTCTCTTTACTGCTGTCAAATGAGACACCTTGGGGTTGACTTGAAATCTTGCACAAGCACATACTGCAAACATAATATCAAGTCTGGATGAGGTGAGATACATCAAAGACCCAATCATAGACCTGTATGTGTGTACATCCACAGCTTCACCACTTTGATCTTTCAAAAGCAAATGTGTCTCCCTATCAGCAGGTGTGCTAGCAACTTTATCATCTGTGAACTAAAACTTCCTCAAAATCTCAGCTACATATTTATCTTGGCTTATAAAAATTCCCTCTGGTTTCTGATTCACTTGTAGTCCCAAAAAGAAAGTGAGTTCACCCATAGAACTCATCTGAAACTGATCGTTCATTAACTTTTCAAACTCTTTGCACATTTCCTTCTTGGTAGAACCAAAGATGAGATCATCCACATATACTTGAACCAACAAGATATCACCCTTGTTCTTCTTGATAAAGAGAGTCTGATTAATCTTGCCCCCATGGAACCCATTCTTCAATAGATAGTTAGCCAGAGTTCCATACCAAGCTCTTGGAGCTTGATGCAAGCCATAGAGAGCTTTCACCACCTTGTATACTTTGTCAGGATGATCAGGATAAATGAAACCTGGAGGTTGAGAAACATAAACCTCCTCATCAATAGTACCAGATAGAAAGGCACTCTTCACATCCATCTAGTAGACCATGAATCCCATGAATGAAGCATAAGCTAGAAAAAGCTTTATTGCCTCAATTCTTGCAACAGGTGCAAAAGCCTCCTCATAATCAATTCCCTCTTCTTGAGTATAGCCTTGAGCTACAAGTCTTGCCTTGTTCTTTATTACAATGCCTCTTTCATCCTTTTTGTTTTTGAACACTCACTTGGTACCAATAACCTTCATGCCCCTTGGCAAACCTTCTGAATCTTGAATTGAAGCAGTTCTTCTTGCATTGCTTCAACCCAGCTTGAGTCTTCTAATGCCTTGAGCACATTCTTTGGTTCTATCTGTGATAGGAAACACACAAACAGACATTCATTCTCATCTTCATGGTGTTTTTCTTCATATACAACACTGAGGAAACCATGATGATCTGGATCTTGTATCTGTCTTCTAGTCTTCACTCTAGATTATACATCTCCAATCACATTAGCAAGTGGATGATTCTTGTGAACTGCAGTTTGGGGAGTAGAAGGAACTTCATAGTTGATAGGCATGTTGTGCAAACCAGCTCCAAATATATCAAAAGAATCATTTTGTGGAGCAGTAGTAACTATTGGAACAATAGTAGCATGACTTGATCCAGCAGTATGATCATTTGGCCCATCTGTAGAATCTTTTGGCTCAGCAGTACTAACTCCATTTGTACTACTCTTTGGAACTTCTGTTTCTTTACCATCTTGTCCACTGTTTTCACCAGCATTCTTCTCTTTATCAGCATCACTTGATGATGGAGCATCATCATTCTTTGAAGAAGAAGCATACAATGGAGTGTCTTCCAAAATTGGCATCAAGATATAATCTTCATCAGAATCTTCTGAACTTGCATTATCATTACTATTTGTACCTGTAACAGGCACATAATTCATAGATTCTAAAAGACCATCAATATCAAAAATCCAATCTGGACCACCACCTGCAACATTTGGTGTATTTTCTTGAAACTCAATGTGCAGATTTTCCTCTACATGTCTGGTGCTCTTATTATACACCCTAAAAGCTTTACTATGCAAAGAATAACGAACAAAGAAACCCTCATCAGATTTCCCATCAAACTTTCCTAATTGGACTTTCATCAGGTAGCTTAAAATCAGGAGAAAGAATAAGACAGTCAGTATCAGTAAAAAGAACCTTGTTCTGTTTATCACAAATTTGTGACACATTAAAAAGGTTGTACTTTAGCTCTGGTACAAAATACACATTTTCAAAGTCAAGATTACCAGTTTTAATAATACCTTTACTAGTAATCCTACCACCAACACCTCCTCCAAAGATAACAGGTCCTTCATCCAGAGCTATAAAATCTGAAAGGTATGACACGTTACCAGTCATGTGCCTTGAACATCCACTATCTGAGTATCCTCTATCTTCTCCATCATTTGTAGGATGTTCCTACACATAAAATAAAGGAATTAGTTCCTTTTGGGGACCCAAGCCATCACTGACTTGGATCTGCCTCGTGCATCAATATAATTATATTTATTGAAAGTCATTGATGCACCATTGGGATTGGTAGGCTTCCATACCCAACATGTTGAGGCCTGTTAAATCTAACACGCCTGCTAGATCTTTGAGCCTATGTGGATCGGTAGGATGCCTATGTAATCACAAGCACACTACAAGAGAATTTCTGATTATGAACAAGAAAAGAAAAGCACTAATGCAATGATCCTCTATGGATCATATAATGAACTAAAAGATGATTTTATTGATGGTTGTTAACTTACAAAGATGTCTTAAACTCATAGACGGGGTGTTCCTTTTATAATGACAAGGAACCCTAACCCTAACCCGTCCTACAAGAATACGTGTAAAGAGATAAACATGATCTCTTCTAAAAATAAACATACTAAACATACGGATAACTAACAATAATATCCGCAGCAACAAACACTATCAGCAGAAACAAAATATAACTATCAGCAGCAATGAGCTTCAGCAGGAACCAACACTATCGGCAGGAACCAACTTTCACTATCGGCAGCAACAAGAGATATCTTATTTCCAGAATTCCCAACAATCCTCCCCTAATCTTGAGGAAATAGCTTATTTCCGAAAAGATTCCCTAAGCATGCACTCTACTTTGAAAGTACTTTGAAGTCCATAGGGAGAGGATTAGACCAGCAGCAGCATCAGTAAGTAACCAGCAGCAACACTTGAAACTTCCAGCAGCAACTTCGATAGTTCAGCAGCAATAGGAAATCATCCTCAAAAGAAGATCTAAGCTGGTCACCATGTCATTCTTGATCTGGACTGCTACTATGACAATATGTACATCAAATCACTTAAGTTTCAAACTATTCTCATCACATCCAGGTGTGTTAACTCATGTGAGAGGTGAATCATTAAAAATTAATGGATTTGATGTCTCTTTACCAATAGCCATCACTACTGGAGTAGCCAATGTTTAGGTGTGTAAGACCATGGTACATTGATAACCATCTGATTTTGAGTAAACCAGCAACTGTAAACGGATTTGAGTTGTCTTTACCTATAGCCGTTTGCTCAGGACTAGCCAATTCTTTGGTTTCAACTGAACCTTGGTAAATTGAATACCAAATATGGATACCAAATGTCTTTACCACAAACCATACTTTTGTGGACTAGCCAATTCTTGGGATCCCATAAGGGTTACATCCATGGTGAATTGAGAACCATGTCAACTCTCAGGAATAAACCATCAGTGAGTTGAAGTACCCTATAGCTTTGAGCAAGCTATTACAGCTATCAACGGATTTGATTATCACACCAGAGCCGTACCCTCATGGTGAGTCAACGCTTTCTTGCCTGCAAGACATGGTGAGTTGAATTCCATTTGCTGAGTAGGTGTAAACACCAACACTGTACCTGCAAGGTGTTGCTCAAAACCAACTTATTAGCACACAAAATATACAAGAATTTTTTTTTTTTTTTTTTTTTGAACTAAAAGAAATCAGAAACAAACCAAAAGAAAATGAAAGAAAATAAGAAAAGAAAGAAAGATATACAACAACAACAACAACAACAACAACAACAACAAGAAGCCTGATCAAGTAGATAAACCTTTAGCTGCAAGTTGATCTTTGATGAATTTGACCAACTGTTCAGCTGTGGTTAAATCATTTCCAATAGTATGCTTGGGAACTCTGACCTTCTGGGTGAGCATTCTCTTCATAAGTCCCTCAGATAAAGGATAAGTGACATCCACAAACATAGACAGGATCATGCCAGAGATGAGCTCCACCACATGAACATTGGAAGAAGGATATAGCCTCCAAGAAAATACTCTCCAGGATGATTGATTACCCCACACCAATTTAGCCTTTTCACCTTCCAATGAATTCATTAAAACTTGTAAATCTCCCCAAAGCATTTGGCCTATCCCAGTAGGAGTATGAGTTTGATAGTGATTATCCACTATCTTATAAAGATTCTCCAAATCTTTCCTCTCTACCTTATTCAAGAGCTCCCTCAGAAAGGTAAAGAATTTGACTGTCCCATTAAGGGAAAACCAAACATTGACTTCACCTTCAGGAGTAGACCTAATCTCCCAGTGAGCAATATGACCCCAAGAATGAATGGAATCACCTTCTGAATCACTATCTGAGTCAACCCTAACCAATTCTTGATCATCCACATCAGAAATATCCCTAGAAGAAGGGTGGTGATGAGAGTGACTCTTCTGCCTTGTCCTTAGACCATATTGCAGGATAGGAACTGAGGAAGATGGTTCAGCAGAAACAGAGACATGAGCAGCAGGAATACCATCAGAAATAGGACCTTCTTGTGGTGCCTCAGATGCATCTACATAAGGAGTTGGTGAAATGAATGTGGTATCCTGAGAACCTTCAGTAGGAATAAAGGAAGATGCACCAGACAATGTCTCTCCAGACTTCATTCTCTTTGCCACATCAGACTCTAAAGAGGAAGACTCTCTTTTCTTGCTTTGTTGAATGTCTGTCTTGACTGAAGAATTTATCCTTGCATAGGGATCAAGGAACAGCTTTTGAATGGCAGCATCAGTCCAACTTTTGAGGTCACTGAGCTTGTAGTTAGCTTGATTCTTCAGATAGTCCTTCATAAAAGTGACATTATCTTTGTTTGTAGGCATCTTAAAACCTGACTTGTGCCTTTGACTGATCCTATTCATCAAGTCATTCCAAGTAGATGCTCTATGAGTCTTTAAGATAAATGCCTTGAGCTGATCTGATTTTTCATCCATACCCAACTCTGAATTTTGAAGAATCATAAACCCATGAGCTCTAATGATCATATCAGAAGCCAACAAG
>CP139505.1:230615310-230785256 GCA_021014915.2 Artemisia tridentata subsp. tridentata | reverse complement strand
TATTGATTGCTAATAATTTTCTTTGACTAAATCCCGAAATTTAGGGTCCATTATCCCTCTAAGAATCAGCTATAACCATATTTTTATCACACACACAATTTCTCCAAAATTTCTCCAAACCGATTAAACCCTAAATCACCAAATAATTCTCTAATCATCCATCCGAATTTCTAGAAGTGAGGCACCATTTTTCTTGTGTTCTTAAGGTTCTCAAGAAGCCTAGAAAAATAGCTTCACGAATTTTAGAGGTCGGGATTGCAAGATATCGAAATTTCTTCTTCTTTTCCATTCGATAGGTAATAATTCCATTTTTATTGATTCGATCAATGTGAAATTCATTCTCTATTTTTCTCACGTCCCTCACATCATGTATGGTCTGTGAAAAATGATTACAAGGTCGTGGAGTGGCTGTGATGATCGTGGTGAATTCTTTGGTGTCGAGTTTTAGATCCGATAGGTCCAAATTCAAAGCGCCCTATCCACTCGTTCTATAAATTATCTGGTATTTTTCTGAGCTTATACTAATCCTATATAACATGAGAAAAATGCTAAAACACATCCATGCATTGTATATTGATCGTGTGCTAAATAATGAATCCAAAACCCTAAAATCGTGTTAATTCTCTAAATCGTTCATGCGAATTTTCTGGGCAGGTTTTATAATTTTTGTGGCTTCCTTAGTCATCATATATCATCACAAAAATGGCCATTCGAATTTTAGAAGCCTAAAAATATTATTGGTGAATTTGTGCATAATCGGCTAAATTGAAATAAAAGGGAAAATTATGAACAAAACCCTAAACCTATTGAATTAATGTTTATATAATTGAATCTGAACTTTTATGGTATTAAAATGATATGGTAATGATTGCATGATGATTGAAAATAATTAGGGTTTGATTTTGGATATGAAATGTTTTACCGATTTAAAAATATAAAGGTCAAGGGTGTGTTTTGTAATATTTGAAACTCATGGGTTATTTTTAGAATATCAGTTAGGTCGTGTACTATTTAAATAAAATATAAGATGAGGGGCCTATGTGTCATTTTCATATTTAAATGAACTAAAATGGGTAATTGTATATATTGTAATTCGAATTGAATAAATAAATAAATTAAGGGACTAAACTTGTAATTTCTGGAAACTTGGGGCTGTTTTGAGTAATATAATCTATTCAGGGGGTTATGTGTAAATTTGGTGATTTAATGGGTTAATATGTAATTATTAATAATATAAAGTTGAAATTGTAAAATAAGGGATTAAATATGTAACTTTGAAAACTAGAGGGACCTATTGTGTAAATTCTGTAAAATTGAGGATACATTCTTATAATATGATAAAATGAGTGACCATTGTGAAACTTTAATAAATTAAGGGTCTAAAGTGTAACTACGAACAATTGAAGGGTTGAAGTGTAACTTTGGAAACTAAAGGGGTATAAAGTGTAAATTATGAAACCTAAAGGACTAAAAGAGTAACTTGATGAATCTAAAAGCTAAAATGGAAAGTTACTTAAAAAGGAAGGGTTTGTAATTCTTGTCTACCCCTCTAGGTGTGAAGAAAGAGAGGTCCTGATCCACTTTGTGTCACCCGTTTCTGATTTGTGGTTGCTTCTGGAATAAGGTACAGATATTCTGCCCTTCTCTAGTAAGGTGCCTTCGTCTCATTTTCTGACTTCTGGTTCATTTTTATGTTTCCTTGTTCTGTGAACCTTGCCTGTCTTCTTATAATGAATTGTCATGAACCTTACTATAAGCCTTGACTTGAACCTAGAAATATTTGATATGAACCTTTCAAC
Source organism: Artemisia tridentata subsp. tridentata (assembly GCA_021014915.2). Lineage (NCBI taxonomy): Eukaryota > Viridiplantae > Streptophyta > Magnoliopsida > Asterales > Asteraceae > Artemisia > Artemisia tridentata. The sequence goes on along the minus strand of CP139505.1, from coordinate 230,783,457 downwards.
TTGAACCCTTGTTTGAACTCCTGTCCTGATCCTTCGTTCTAAACCATGTCTTGAACCCTACTATGTTTCTTTTGACAGTTGACATGACCCGTTTCATCACCTGGTAACCTGAATATTTAAGACCCATAGATACTTGAAGGTTCATAGGATTTTATAACTACTTTTCTAAATTATATATGAAGAGGTTTTGAAAATTTCTTTAAAAGACCTTCATTATGAAAACTGATTTAAAGACCACTTTATTTTAAAGGGATTACTTTTAAATAATTGACATGAACCTTCTGGTACTTGACTTTTCCGATATTGAACCCTCTGACGTGAACTTCCTGATTTATCTCCTGTCGTGAACCCTGATATAAATCATGACCTGGATCACCTGACACCCGGTACTTGAACCTGACACCCGATACTTGAACCTGACACCCGATACTTGAACCTGACACCTGATACTTGAACCTGACACCTGATACTTGAACCTGACACCTGAAACTTGAACCTGACACCTGAAACTTGAACCTGACACCTGATACTTGAACCTGACACCTGAAACTTGAACCTGACACCTGATACTTGAACCTGACACCTGATACTTGAACCTGACACCTGAAACTTGGACCTGACACCGGATACTGGAACCTGATACCTAGTACATGATACTGATTCCTGATGCATGATACCTGATACATGATACTGATACCTGATACATGATACTGATTTCTGATGCATGACACCTGACACATGATACATGATACCTGACCTTAACCCACAGTTTGATACTACGAGCCACTCACTAGGCATGAGGGTTTCATGTCCATGTCAGTCGATGCACCGATGGCATGACTCTAGGGCAGGAGAGTGATGACCTGTCCCGTCCCTGCATGTTATGTTTACGTAGAGGCAGATTATGGCCACCTGGGGCGTATGGATGCATCCTAGACTTGACCTGACCTGACCTGTTACATGATATATTATTTTTGGTGACTGACGGTGTGTGCGATACACGTCTTTCACATCCTGGGAGCTGATCACTCCGCTTACTGTTGAGGACTCCCCTCATGATTACTGGCTACTGAGAGGTCTCCCCTCTACATGATTATACTGATACTGTTACTGTTACTGCTACTGTTACAAGTTACTGTCTCTGGGCTCGTAGAGGATTTCTGTTACCCTGCACCTTGTAACCTTATAACTTCATAACCTTTACTTTCCATTACTATTACTGCCACCCTGAACCTGATACATGACTTAACACGTGACTTGACTTGATCTGACCTGGGCATGTGGTGGGGTTACGGATTACACCTTTACACCTGTCTTCTGTAACTAATTATAATCCTGTTATATCTGTATAATCCTTATGTTCCTATTCCTGACTCTTGTTATATCTGGTATTCACTCATTTTATCTCATTACGTTACCTTTACTGCTTGTTACCGTTATATCTGTTCACTGGGCTTTTTAAGCTCAGCCGCACGTTTTCTTTTCGTGTGCGGCAGGTTTAGTTGGAAGCTGGTTTATTGATTAGAGAGTATATTGGACATAGAAGAATTTACTAGCAGCTTGGGATTAGCTATTGATGATGGTTAGAAGAACTTGTGTTAGACTTAGAAATCGTTGTCTTGGAATCCTGTATTTTCATATTTCCTTTGTAACCTTGGAATCCTATTGTATTATGTATGTCACATGCTTGTGTTTGTTCTGATAAGAATCCGTATTTGTGATACCTTTGCCCTTGTCGGGTTGGGGTGTTACAATTATGGTATCAGAGAACAGGCTGACGACTTGTAATACATTTACCCTGTCCTGTGCGTTTAGGACCATTAGGCTTCCACTGTAAGAACATAGGAGAACACCTTGAGGACTTGCTTTAGGATTCCCTGATATGAACTTAAGTGTTGACCGGTGAAGGAATGGGTAGAATATAAGGTATTTAAGTATCATCGTTTCCGCATTACTCTGATTCGTGCTTTGCTATGACATTGCTTGGGTTAACCTTTGAGACTGTAAAAGTACTAGGTGGACTAAGACAGGTGATTGTTACGACTTGAGATAAAGTATGATCATCATGAAGGCATACTTATGTGGTGCTGGTATTATTAACGTGATAATACTTACACCATATAACGTGCCCTCATTGTGGTCATAGGATGTCTTGGGAAGTACCTAAGAAGCTTAGAACTTGATCTCCGTTGGAATATCCGCGACTAGCGAGAGTTTAGGTTCATCCTACCTGTTCATATACTCTGCCTTCGTTCATTAGAGATCTGGATAAGTTGAACTCTCGTTTTGCATTCTGTTTACCTCAGTTATGAATCTTGAACTCTTGTAGAGCTCTCTACTGTTGATACAGTTAATTTGGATCTAAAATCATGTTCATGTTTCCTTTTAAACGATTCTTTTGGAAGAACCTCCCCGGGCGTGGAAATGTTCGTGACGATCTTTTGCGACTTGCTACGACTCCGCTTAACTTGGCGACTTCAAATTTCGAGGACGAAATTTTTCTGTTAGTGGGGAAGAAGTTGTAATACCTGAAATTCTATAACATGTAAAATGACCAAATTGCCCCTGGGAATTTAAAACCTAAATAAAACATATGTAAAGCACAAAATAAATTTCAAACTTCTAACAATGAGCAAGCTATGATCCCAAATAATTTAATAACTTCATTTAACTTTTATACAAGCCATGAAAATTACCAAAGTACCCTTGGGCGCCTAATATAATTTAAATTCAAAAATTATGAATTTATAATAGGAAATTAAAAGGAATTTAAGGACATTAAAAGTATTATTGATTGCTAATAATTTTCTTTGACTAAATCCCGAAATTTAGGGTCCATTATCCCTCTAAGAATCAGCTATAACCATATTTTTATCACACACACAATTTCTCCAAAATTTCTCCAAACCGATTAAACCCTAAATCACCAAATAATTCTCTAATCATCCATCCGAATTTCTGGAAGTGAGGCACCATTTTTCTTGTGTTCTTAAGGTTCTCAAGAAGCCTAGAAAAATAGCTTCACGAATTTTAGAGGTCGGGATTGCAAGATATCGAAATTTCTTCTTCTTTTCCATTCGATAGGTAATAATTCCATTTTTATTGATTCGATCAATGTGAAATTCATTCTCTATTTTTCTCACGTCCCTCACATCATGTATGGTCTGTGAAAAATGATTACAAGGTCGTGGAGTGGCTGTGATGATCGTGGTGAATTCTTTGGTGTCGAGTTTTAGATCCGATAGGTCCAAATTCAAAGCGCCCTATCCACTCGTTCTATAAATTATCTGGTATTTTTCTGAGCTTATACTAATCCTATATAACATGAGAAAAATGCTAAAACACATCCATGCATTGTATATTGATCGTGTGCTAAATAATGAATCCAAAACCCTAAAATCGTGTTAATTCTCTAAATCGTTCATGCGAATTTTCTGGGCAGGTTTTATAATTTTTGTGGCTTCCTTAGTCATCATATATCATCACAAAAATGGCCATTCGAATTTTAGAAGCCTAAAAATATTATTGGTGAATTTGTGCATAATCGGCTAAATTGAAATAAAAGGGAAAATTATGAACAAAACCCTAAACCTATTGAATTAATGTTTATATAATTGAATCTGAACTTTTATGGTATTAAAATGATATGGTAATGATTGCATGATGATTGAAAATAATTAGGGTTTGATTTTGGATATGAAATGTTTTACCGATTTAAAAATATAAAGGTCAAGGGTGTGTTTTGTAATATTTGAAACTCATGGGTTATTTTTAGAATATCAGTTAGGTCGTGTACTATTTAAATAAAATATAAGATGAGGGGCCTATGTGTCATTTTCATATTTAAATGAACTAAAATGGGTAATTGTATATATTGTAATTCGAATTGAATAAATAAATAAATTAAGGGACTAAACTTGTAATTTCTGGAAACTTGGGGCTGTTTTGAGTAATATAATCTATTCAGGGGGTTATGTGTAAATTTGGTGATTTAATGGGTTAATATGTAATTATTAATAATATAAAGTTGAAATTGTAAAATAAGGGATTAAATATGTAACTTTGAAAACTAGAGGGACCTATTGTGTAAATTCTGTAAAATTGAGGATACATTCTTATAATATGATAAAATGAGTGACCATTGTGAAACTTTAATAAATTAAGGGTCTAAAGTGTAACTACGAACAATTGAAGGGTTGAAGTGTAACTTTGGAAACTAAAGGGGTATAAAGTGTAAATTATGAAACCTAAAGGACTAAAAGAGTAACTTGATGAATCTAAAAGCTAAAATGGAAAGTTACTTAAAAAGGAAGGGTTTGTAATTCTTGTCTACCCCTCTAGGTGTGAAGAAAGAGAGGTCCTGATCCACTTTGTGTCACCCGTTTCTGATTTGTGGTTGCTTCTGGAATAAGGTACAGATATTCTGCCCTTCTCTAGTAAGGTGCCTTCGTCTCATTTTCTGACTTCTGGTTCATTTTTATGTTTCCTTGTTCTGTGAACCTTGCCTGTCTTCTTATAATGAATTGTCATGAACCTTACTATAAGCCTTGACTTGAACCTAGAAATATTTGATATGAACCTTTCAACTTGAATCCTTGTTTGAACTCCTGTCCTGATCCTTCGTTCTAAACCATGTCTTGAACCCTACTATGTTTCTTTTGACAGTTGACATGACCCGTTTCATCACCTGGTAACCTGAATATTTAAGACCCATAGATACTTGAAGGTTCATAGGATTTTATAACTACTTTTCTAAATTATATATGAAGAGGTTTTGAAAATTTCTTTAAAAGACCTTCATTATGAAAACTGATTTAAAGACCACTTTATTTTAAAGGGATTACTTTTAAATAATTGACATGAACCTTCTGGTACTTGACTTTTCCGATATTGAACCCTCTGACGTGAACTTCCTGATTTATCTCCTGTCGTGAACCCTGATATAAATCATGACCTGGATCACCTGACACCCGGTACTTGAACCTGACACCCGATACTTGAACCTGACACCCGATACTTGAACCTGACACCTGATACTTGAACCTGACACCTGATACTTGAACCTGACACCTGAAACTTGAACCTGACACCTGAAACTTGAACCTGACACCTGATACTTGAACCTGACACCTGAAACTTGAACCTGACACCTGATACTTGAACCTGACACCTGATACTTGAACCTGACACCTGAAACTTGGACCTGACACCGGATACTGGAACCTGATACCTAGTACATGATACTGATTCCTGATGCATGATACCTGATACATGATACTGATACCTGATACATGATACTGATTTCTGATGCATGACACCTGACACATGATACATGATACCTGACCTTAACCCACAGTTTGATACTACGAGCCACTCACTAGGCATGAGGGTTTCATGTCCATGTCAGTCGATGCACCGATGGCATGACTCTAGGGCAGGAGAGTGATGACCTGTCCCGTCCCTGCATGTTATGTTTACGTAGAGGCAGATTATGGCCACCTGGGGCGTATGGATGCATCATAGACTTGACCTGACCTGACCTGTTACATGATATATTATTTTTGGTGACTGACGGTGTGTGCGATACACGTCTTTCACATCCTGGGAGCTGATCACTCCGCTTACTGTTGAGGACTCCCCTCATGATTACTGGCTACTGAGAGGTCTCCCCTCTACATGATTATACTGATACTGTTACTGTTACTGCTACTGTTACAAGTTACTGTCTCTGGGCTCGTAGAGGATTTCTGTTACCCTGCACCTTGTAACCTTATAACTTCATAACCTTTACTTTCCATTACTATTACTGCCACCCTGAACCTGATACATGACTTAACACGTGACTTGACTTGATCTGACCTGGGCATGTGGTGGGGTTACGGATTACACCTTTACACCTGTCTTCTGTAACTAATTATAATCCTGTTATATCTGTATAATCCTTATGTTCCTATTCCTGACTCTTGTTATATCTGGTATTCACTCATTTTATCTCATTACGTTACCTTTACTGCTTGTTACCGTTATATCTGTTCACTGGGCTTTTTAAGCTCAGCCGCACGTTTTCTTTTCGTGTGCGGCAGGTTTAGTTGGAAGCTGGTTTATTGATTAGAGAGTATATTGGACATAGAAGAATTTACTAGCAGCTTGGGATTAGCTATTGATGATGGTTAAAAGAACTTGTGTTAGACTTAGAAATCGTTGTCTTGGAATCCTGTATTTTCATATTTCCTTTGTAACCTTGGAATCCTATTGTATTATGTATGTCACATGCTTGTGTTTGTTCTGATAAGAATCCGTATTTGTGATACCTTTGCCCTTGTCGGGTTGGGGTGTTACAATTTGTTTCAATCATGCTTTGTGATCTTTGTTCTTCGTTCTTGTTCTTGTGATCATTTGTGGTATTCGCATGCGTTTCATCAACGTCTTCATAACTGGTGTCTTTACGTCTTTCCAACATGCTCATACTTCTTGTTAACTTTGAGTTTCATACATTTGCAGTTCCCATTCTTTGACTTTGATCTTTGTCTCTTTACTTTGCAGATTCTTTGACTTTAACGCAGAATCATTCTGAACTTTGTTTTGCTTTGATCTTTTATGAAAACTTTCTTTGAACTTTGCATAACTTTATCTTTCGTAATGTTGTTGGTATGAGCATGTGGAGCTGGAAGTGAGTTGATGATCATGGTGGTAGTGGAACTCCCGGTCTCCATAAGTACCTGCATGAAAATAGTTAGTAATAAAGCATCCGTCACTTACAGGTTCGGACTTCGAGATCGTTAACAGCATAGTGTGAAAACTTTCTCTAATCCTTGCCAAGGCCGTTCCTGAATCGAATGCCCGCAAGAGAGCTAACTCAGATACACCGAAGTGTATCAATGATTCAGGGTGAGTCGCTGAAGCATACCGAAGTATCAATCCACGACTGTAGACCATTTGGAACCACCACGAACACTAAGCGTAACCCACAAGGGATTACCGAAGTGACCTGCTGTCAGGGCTGTTTGATGTTGACCCTGGCAGGAATTTCCATTCAATCACTGAGAATCACAATTGTGAGTTCCCTCATGAATGTTCTTGGCAGATTACTAAGATCTGCGTAGGACTCTTGTAATTTACAACTGGTGTCCTTAATGTTGAACAACCAGTGTAGAAATATTAAGTGTTCCTAAGAGATCTTTTGATGTATCTCGCGGCTCTAGACTCGATTTAGTGCAATATTTGGTTTTAGTCATCGGAGGCATGGAACAGAGTGCCTCCTTTTCAATATCAACTCATCTCGGAGTGAGAGGTCGATAGATTATGAAGGGTTCTCCGTGAGAAATGAAACAAGTATCTTTTGAGAGACACTTGAGTGGCTAGAAGGTTTAGTGCAGTGCGTCACTAGGTCCATGACGGCTTTGTCTTCAATACCGGTGTTACCGTAATAACATCCAGTAGCATATGAATTGAACCCGGTTTCTGCCCTAAGGTTGAACATATGGAGGGTTATTTCTTTTCACCCTTTCATTTACTTTTCTTTTTAATTATTCAACCCCTTCTTTCTCCTTTCATTTCTTTACTCCATTTTTTTTTTCTTTTCAATCATACCTGAGGACTTCTAGTTCTAAACTATAGGTATTATCCATGGGTAGATCCCTCCGGTTCTGGCAGATCATATGACGTATTTCCTATCCTTAGTCACCTTATAACTCCATGACTATCATATGTTGCCATAAACCATTTATTTGAAAATCTCTCAAAGTGTTTATGATTATAAAATATATTTTGATAACACTTTGAGAGTTTTGCTTTTTCAGAAATGTTCTCCCTTCACATGTGCTCATAAGTTTTTAAGATAAATTTGCACATGTTGGGTGGAGTTTAGCACTTTTTGAATTGATTGATTTTCATTGAATATGACCGATTCGAGACACGCTTACATCACTAGTTAGACTAGCTTGAAATTATTACCCGTCCTGGTCACATTCAAAGAAAATCTCTCAAAATGGTACACTCTACTCAGACAAGTCCTATTCGAGACACGCTTACATCACTGAATAAACTAGCTTGAAATTATTACTCATCCAGGAAAAGTCATTTTGATTAATGACAGTTTAAGTTTCCTCAATACTTGGGTGAAATCTGAGTCGAGCTCATGCGAGATTTCATATTTTTTGTTACCATATTTTAATCACATTATTATTCTCCCCCTCAAAAATAGCATATTGATGTTGTTTTTGGAAAACTTTTGATTAAAATATGTTTTTTGAGGTTTACGGGAAGAATTCAACTTGAACTTTTGTTTTAGAACAAAGATTTGTTTCAAGTACTCCCCCTCAACAAGTGAAATCACTTTTTAAGTTTTTAAACATGAGAGGGAATACTTGTTCTTTTGAGCAGAATTTTGAAAAACTTATCAAAATTTAGATTAATTCTACTCAAAAGTAAGAAGCTTTCGCTCCTTATATTAGGATTGAGGCAGGGAATACTTGTGGATCTCTTTCTTGGAGATCGTGGGTGCGTTTCCAGACCAGGTGGGGTGATATCGTCTTGTATATCAGTCTTGATGACGATTCTGCTTTGTTTCTCTTGTTGGGCTGCTATACTATCTGATTCATCTATGCTTTACTTGGTCTGGTTTGCTGGAAGTTAGGGTGATTACCCTATGTCTTGTCTATGATTATTCATGTTACACTGGGTTTCATTCTTAGCTACGGTTTTACTCCGTTAAAGCTGAAGCAGATGAGGTATTGATTTAATCATAGTATTCATGTGTCTGTTATGGACTTTGCTGGTTTGGTCCGTTTGGATCAATGGGAGTTCGTTGTAGCTATTTGGTGTGGATTGGTGCTGTTCGTGTACTACCATGGATAAGGCTACATCGCTGTACGTTATGGACATCTAGGACGACTCTTGAAGAATCATATGGTTTAACGAGTTTTAATTTCTATTCTTATAGTCGTTGTAGTTTTTGTTCATTTTTTAGTTATAAGAGTGGTGTGTCACTCTTATATAGTGGTTATTGGTTAGTGTCATGTGGGACTGTTATGTTTTTTCATGTAAGTGCCTATGTAACGGGCTGAGGGCATGGGATTCATCCATGTCAATTGTACTTCATTGTTTTTGGTGTAATATATTTACCAGGGTTTAAACCCTTTTACCCAAAAAAAAAAAGGATTGAGGCACTGAAGCGTACCTCAGGGCCCTTTCTTTATAAGTACGGGTTGTGCACTGTTATGTGTACACAAACCATTAAGCATGATTTTGACGGAACATTTTTGTTTTGGAAATACTCCCCCTCAAAACTCACATTTGTTTTGAAAATTTTAAACTTTTTAAAGTTTGAGGGAAGGAGTCTTCTTGAAGCAAAATTCTGAAAGATATAGAAATTTTAGTTTGAAATATTTTTGAATAAATTTTGCTTCAAGGTAACTAAAACGTTATACTCTGAAATACTCCCCCTCAAAACTAGCATATGTTTTGACATTTTTAAACTTTGGAGCGAATTGGGGAGTAAAGATTTGAAAAATCTTGAGCAAAATTTTGAAAAGTTTTGAAAAACCTTTTGAAAAATTTTGAATAAATTTTGCTCAAGATTAAGAAGTTTTTGATAAACTTTGCGTAGGAACTTCTTTTCTGTTAGGATTGTCGCACCAAAAAGTACAACAGGGTCCTTTCTTTGAAAAAAATTGCGGTGTTATCTAACATTTGATCAACAACCGTTGACTTGAGCTTAAAGATTTTGAAAGTTTTTCTAAAATAGCTCAAACCAGAGAAGAATTTGCTTTTATTATTTTTTTTATTTTTATTATTATTATTTTTTTTTTTTGATAAGTGCACGATTGGTTTTAAATAATGGTTTAGCAAGACGCTTTCCTTTATTTGAAACCCGAGTTGTACACTGTAATGTGTGTACAAGTCGTAATGTTGAAGTCCGAGTCCTTAGCTGAAGTACTAAGAAGTCATTGAATTTAGATTAGACAACAACCTTGGGAACCCATTTAAGCACGGCGCTAACGGGTTTAACAAATTTTGAAATCCATTTGTAAGTTGTATCAATCTGATTTAAAGATGTTGAATTCCAACGAGGACTGAAAACCGGTGTTTCATTTTGAAATAACACTCGTGGAATCTATGGAGATTAAAAACACTTTTTCCGTTGAAAATTGTTTGAGAAACCCGGTGTTTCTCTTGGAGTTTTAAAATCTGAAGAGGAAGATTTCCATCTAGAGTTGAACCTCATGGGTTCTCTTTGAAGATTTGTTTTTGTGATAAATGGAAACCTTCCTGTATTTGGAATGTTCAAAGCAGAATCATTCTTATGTTGCAGCGAAAGTAATTCTGATATTGAATATTTGAAAGGTTTTGAACGACTTTGTTTTGGTCTCCACACTTGATTTACCGATGTAAACTGAGAGTGTGGAGTTTGAAAAACTTGATTCTTTCCATTTGAAGCATTTAGGGGTTTTAAACAACATTGTTTTGGTCTCCACACTTGCTTTACCGGCGTAAAACAAGAGTGTGGAGTTTGAAAAACTTGAGTCTTTTCTTTTGAAGTATTTGGATTTGAAAACTTTTGAGAAGTAAGTGTTTCAGAAAAACTTGGTTTCTTCGAAAACTTCCTTCCTTTTTGCAAAGAATAAGTTGTAAACTGGGAAACCTTTTATGAAAATGGTTTTGAAGATTCACCCGTGTAAACCTTCTTCGAAACACTCACTTCTTGTGTTGAAAAATATGAAATTGGAGCTTTTCCCTTTAATCGGTTAAGAGAATCAAACTTCACTTTTAAAGCATTGTATGAAGTTCTCAAATCACTATATTCTTTTTAAAGAGAAAGATAATCTTGGGATGCCAATTTTGATTCTAAAGAGGCAATTTGTTTCAAAAGTTGATCTTTTTTGGCTTTAGAATCATCCGTTTTACGAGCCAATTTCCGTTCGAACTCAACATTTTTTTTTTCAAGTCTTTTAAAATAATTTTTGAATTTGGTCGTTTTGTTGAAAAAGTCAGTTTTGGCATCCTCAAAATCATTTGTTTGTTGAGCTAAAAACGTTTCAAGCTCAACCACTTTTGTTTGAAGCACATGATTTTCATTTTCAATTTCATTTTCAAAAAGATACATTTTCTCCCCCGTTTCCTTTTCAAAATCTGGAGTATTAGAATCGAATAGGGGATTTGGAAAGGAAACTTTTATGATTTGAGACTCAACCTTTTTCATTTTCATTGATTCAATCTTTTGCAAAACATTTTCAAACTTTTTATCAGCGAATTCAGACAATTGAGACTTCAAATCTTCAGTCTCTTTTTGTTTCATGTTTGAGCTTTGTGTCTGAACTCGTGAACTTTTGATTGAATCAAACAGATTTTTGTAAATCTGTTTCAAATGCTCAATTTATTTTTCGTATTTTGAAATTTGACACTTCATTGACATGTTTTCATCATCAAGTTGTTCAAGTTTTGACATCCAAGGGTTTTCAAGAGACTGCTTTTCCTGATTGTGTTGTAAAGCTAGCTCAAAGTCAATGCTTTGTGCTTGACATCTTTGAAAATTTTGTTCAAGAGAGAATATTTGACGTTTCAGTTTCTCTTGGATGTCGCTTGACTCTTTTAAAATTCTCTCATTTTTGTGTCTCAACATCCCATTTTCCACTTCAAAGTTGTATTCACGATTAGTTTGTGTTTCAAAATCATTTATACGTTTACTATAATACTCGAGCTTTTCAGTTAACGACGTATTTTGTGCTTTTAGTTCACGATTAAGCTCATTACCTCGAACAACTTCGTTTTGCATATTCTCAATTGACAAAGCAATTGAAGCACATTCTTGATCATGATTCACATTGTTATGTTCAACCGTACCTCCATTATGATCCATATGTGGAGTCTTAAGAGTAATATTTCTATGATTGATGTACCTTCGTTTTGCATGTACTCAGGTTGTCCATGACTTTGTGTCTCATAAGCAAACACATTATCAAATATATTGATATCATCAGTTGATTGATGTACCTTAATCAATGTGTCTGTACAGTGTGAAGGTCCGACATCAGCAGCTGCAGTCTTTAAATCAACCTTACAGTTGAGTTTTCCGTCAGTATCTGAATCATTCCCTAGACTATTTTTTTCATTATGTTGTTATGATAATGCATTATGACCCGTGAAACCCAAATTATCATCTGATGTCCCTTCCTCATTGGCCGTTCCCGCTTGTATCTGCATCTCCATTTCAATTCTTTCCCGTTCTTTTTCTTTTAACTCTTTCTTCTTTTCCAGCATCTCCCTTAGATGAAGTGATCTTTCATTAAGCACCATTTCCAGTATGTTCATTAGTGTAAGCAACTGATCTATAAAAATTTCAACTTCCATACTAGTGATGCATTCTCTCCATATTTTGCTTGTTGATTCATAATCCGAAGAATTTTTGAGCACTCTAAAATCTATGTAGAGAAACCATTTTAACTATGTCTTGAGCGCTCTATATCCTACTATGTAGTCACTTCCCTGTTCAATTTGCTTCTCTATTTGAAATATGTTGCTTAAAGATAAACTTTGTATTTGTCATTAACAAAATTAAGCAAAGATCGTAAAATATAAATAACGTTTTTAGGACGATATTTGTATTAACATAACATTTTCGGTGTACCAATCAATGTGGCTAGAAGGCTGAGGCCATCATCAGAAAATATAGCAAGGGGCACATCATGGAATTTAACCCATACCGGAATATTAGTCAAATCCTCTTTAAGAAGGTTAGTGTTTAGGGTCCAAGGTTTAAGAATAATTGGGGTAGTTCTAATCATCCATGGACCATTTTCAAGCACATCATCAACACCTTTCTTCGAATTAAACTTAAAGAAGAAGAACCCCTTAGCATTCATCATGACCTTTTGAATGCCATACTTCGCCCACGTATTACGTACATAATAATCAACAACCGGGAAAGCAATACGTTTGCCAAGAAAATAGCCATACAAAGTATTCTCAAATCTACTACTCCGTATTTACCTCTTCAACCACTTTCATAGGGACGGAAAGATCAACACCATTAGTTTTATTGCTACACGGCTATATATATCATTAAATAGTTTTTTCTTAGATTTTAGTTATGTTGTAATTATCAATTCCCATATTTAGTATCAAAATATAAATTATATATTCAATTTACCATATATAATAATATATGATTAAATAATATGTTATTTATTTGAGTTGATCCTTAATAATCTTGACAATATAAATAAATATTACACTTTATGAATCCAATTTAAAGGAAAAATTTGTACGGATAGGTAAAAATTCGAACCATTTGGTGCTTATACGAATTTGTTCCATAATTTTTGTAAAAGTGCAAAAAACGGTGTTGAGAACACCGGTCTTCAACATTTTCTTGCTTTTTCTCCAAAGACGGTGTTGGAATGGAGTTGCCGTTCCTTCCTCCTTTCTTTGAAAGCCGGTTACCTCATCACCGGTCTTGAGATTTTATTTTATATGGCTTTGTATGGTTTTTGTAAGTGTGGAGATGATGAGCACGTGGGGCCATGGGGGTGTTTTGCAGCTTTATTCAAAATGAATTGTCGATGTAAAAAGTTTTCTTGTTAAATACAAATTGGTTTTATATTCTAATTTAATAAAATTTGTATACTTTTATTCAAAATAATATGTTTTTTAAATAAATATGTCTAATTTTATTAACGTTTTTTGTTTAATATCTTTTTATTTCATGCATGTTTTCGTTTAAATAATTCATATACTTATTTATAAAATATTTTTTTAATAAATTAAAAATTAACAAAAAAACATATATGTCTTCTAACACAATTGAATGATCGTAAAAACTAAACATATGTTAGGCCGATTGTAGGTATCGTGATTAGCTGATCACTCATGATTTGTAACGAACTAGGTTAAACCTGTACGTTGTATGAGACTGACCGAGAACTTAAATAAAAAGTATAATGATAGTTACAGTATTATTCGTAGTTTATGATATTATAAAAAATTATCAGATTACAACTTATGCAGATAATAAGATTATGATTTATGAATATATAATATGGGAAAAGCGATTGTGGGGTTGTCACACACCCAACTTATGTGAAAAACCCATCTCATACTATTTTTTAAATATTTTTTGTATATTAAATAAATGATTGGGCCTCATGATTTTTATGAATAAAAAATCAAAATGTGATATGTTTTTCACCCAAGTTGGATGTGAGACAACCCCACCTTCACTTTCCCCATATAATATATGTCAAGTTTGTTAAAGCATGACTAATTATACATAATATTAAAATAATAATAATAATAATAATAATAATAATAATAATAAAAATTATAATAATAATAAATATAATATGACTTTTTAATCACTAAAAAAACAAATTTTTATTTGATAAGATAAGAAACGTACAGTTCATTTTGAATAAATTTTTTTATTTTTGAATATATATCTCTTTGTTTCCTCCTTTTACATCTTTCCTCAAAAATTAAAAAAAAAATGAAAAACAAGAATCGAAAAAGGAAAGCAAGTTGCAAACATGTGCTCATCATTTCCACCCTTACAAAAGTCAAGTCATATAAAGATAAAATCTCAATACCGGTGATGAGGTAACCGGCTTTCAAAGAAAGGAGGAAGGAACGGCAACTCCAACACCGGCTTTGGAGAAAAAGCAAGAAAATGTTGAAGACCGGTGTTATCAACACCGGTTTTCGCACTTTTACAAAATTTATGAAACAAGTTCGTAGAAGCACCAAATGGTTAAAAATTTTACATATCCGTACAAATTCTTCAATTTAAAGCTTACTAATGTATTGATCGATTTTCCGTTTTATAAAACATTTATTTATATTTATTCGATCGTACATGCTGGTTAATTTTATAGATTAATGCCATAGAAACAAGATTTATGATGGTTAATTTTAAGTCCAGAAGCAAGGTAGAAACAACTTAATATTCTTGAAAAATTCTTGAGCTGGATATTTTATTTTTAACGTACCGGCTCTAGCTATAAATCGTAATAATGTTATCATAATTTCTTAATGAAACTTAAGATTAAATTATTACTACCACAAAAACACAAAATAAATAAATAAAAATTATCAACTTGAGCCAAGTGAAAACAAAATATGCCCACATTTCTTATCACTATAACGTTATCTTCACAATCTTGTGTTCGCAAATGGAAAATATCATTAAAGGTTCTTATTCCATTCAATCCATCAAAAAGCAGGACTCCATTTTTTAAAAGTTTGAATCTTGTAAATCTGAACTCAAACAAATACATTGCAATCCCATAAAAACATCACCCCCTCACAAAATACAACAATTGTTATACACAAAAATATTTACTATTATCTCCAAAATATAACATTCTTGATTTCGGCTACATAGACTCTCTTTTTAGTAAACTCGATATCGTCCCAAGTGTCGAGCTATATAAATAAAATCATGCTGTCTTAATCATCCTTTACTGGCATTGTTGTTTTACAGCAATATGCTTGAGAAAGACTTGTATGGAGACAGTTTTACGTACCCGTATGTCCTTGAGGTGTGTACGCATTCATGCACATTGGAACAAGGACGAATGATACATTCACACGTGGTAAAGAACGGGTTTGTTATGAACTTGTATGTTGTAAATATGTTGATCAGGTTTTATAGTGAATGTGATCATATAAAATGTGCCCAGAAAGTATTTAGATTGCTTGTTCAAATTTAAATATATAGATTCCACAACCACTAAACAATTTTTAACAAACGTCCTCCTCTATTTCATAGAATGCCCATATACTTTGTCAAATAATAGGTTAAACCGACAACATACAAGATTTGCAAAACCCACAAAATGCTTCAAAAGGCAAATACAGCATATCCAAATAAAGATGACTACATAATAATAAGGGGCTTTGAGAGTAGTATAAAACCAAATTGTGCTTAGAAGACCACAAGGAAGTGATTAAGTAGGTATTAAGTCAAAGTCAACATGATAAATACTTGTTATAAGCACACAAACATTTGTCACGATAAACAGCTTGACATCTTTTCCTCTTTCTTGTTTTGTCTTCCATTATGAACTTGTCGCTCCCATCATCTGCAGCATTCAAACAGTTCGTACCAAAACTTAAAGGTGGCGATAATAGACGAGTTGGATAACGGGTTCAGGTAGAAAACGGATGTATATTTTTAATTACGATTACAAAGCAATGTAGGAGTAGGACTTATGTATTCCCTTACACATTGAATTTGACTTCTTTCTTTTTCAATTAAATCTTTTAACCAAATCATACTACATCTTTTTCATAGGTATATACCCTTCCAAGCTCGTACTAATGATATACCATCAATGGATCTGCTTTAGCATCCGGATATGCATATTATGAAGTTTGGAATAAACTGACAAGTTGAAATACCAAAAGTTGCATTACCTATTTGAGATTTTGAGTAACTCATAGCAGACTAGTCGAGCAGCACCATAAATGGTATAAAACTGTATTAATGATCATCAAGTAAGGAAACTCCCAAAGATTAGCAGAGAAGAAACACATATACAACAAATAAGTATTACCTTTACGGATGGTGGCTCCCACACAATGTTACCCACACCTATTTATAGCATATTACAACATGAGTGACACAATGAAAATATTTACAAAACCTCACTAGAAAATAAAATGTAGCCAGCCACTTATCCTATAAATTGGATCAATTTTAGCAAGTAAGATATGGATAAGAGGAAAAAAATTAGCTAAAAGAAATAAGGTGAAAAACATTGTACTATAACAATGATTATTATGCATTAAAAATACACTTTTTACACTTTCAATCGGTTAAGACTCGCATTAAAAACTAAATTGACTTTTGATAAGTTACGAAATTTTAAATTCTAATTCTATACAAAATATGTTGAATATTTTATTAATAATGATTTTTGGTATATAACATTAATGGATATTTTTGCACTAGCAAGTTCTATTTAAGTTGTGGGTTTCTAATTAAATATAACTAAACTAAAAAATTAGACAAGTAGTAGTGCATGAGACACACCGGGAGCAATTGGATGTTTCTGACTTGGGTTACATCCAACATTATCATACGTTTTGTCTGATACAGCCTGTTCAACATACCAACATCATATTCAATTAGTTCCATTCACAAGGAACAAAAATTGGTATCACAAAAGAAAAAAGGCAAAATGTATAATCTCTCAAGTCCCAGAAAAATAAACACAACTTAAAAAATCTGACAAAAGCCTACCTTAATTGCTTTAGCGAATGCATTTATAATTGTTTTTGAGTCTTTGTCTGCATTGTTTGCCTCTTCGCGTACATATTGGATTATATTGTACAACAACAACAACAACAACAACAACAACAACAACAACAACAACAACAACAATAATAATAATAATAATAATACTGAAAAGAATCATTAAACCATAAACATAGCGAGTTTGTGATCACTTTCTAATAAGTACAGAAAACATACATATAAATTACGACCACCATCAACTAATTTGTATTCATTCATGACACTCATCACTTCCGGGATCAGATCACGTACATACAACTCTGCTTCATACATCCCTTTTTCTTCAATGAACTATTATAAAATCAAGATTACATAATCAATATAAATTCAACATTATTTTGGTTTTAAAGCTAAAACCTTTTGTACTTCAACGTATACTCTAGATCAAATAGTTTATGGGGAAGAACCTGGTCATCTCCATAAAGAACAATAGTGGCTGTGTTGCCTCTAGGACATCCACTAAATATGCCAAACACTTCATTTCCAAATATCTTTTGCTGAAAACTATTGCAAGTCCCAATATGCTTTTCCAAGAATTTAAAGTACATTAAATATTTCAGATAAGTTAAACATAAAAAAAAAACATGCAAATAACAGGATATCAATAAACATATAGTTTTATTTGAAGAGAGGTGGTCAAAGTAGAAGAGGATTACTATTCTTTGTGGATAGTTATGGTTGTATGATATCCTTTCAGCACAAGTTGCTTCTGCAAGACGATTTAGATCATCTTCAGAAACTAGATCTGCAATTCTGCAAAATATATGCATCGCTTTGCCAATTCCTGATGATAAAAAAAAAGCAAAAGTTAAAATATAAGAAATGGGTTCCATTGGCATGAAAGAATCGATGTTAACCACCTTTTTTGAATCCCCATCAATAGCTTGACTTGTCAAAACGACGTTGGGACCCCTCTTCACAGGATTCTTCAGTATATCAATTAGGTTTACCTCAACGCTGTTAATACAAAGGAATATAGTGTCAAAATCCCATGAAGAAATCTAATAAGCAAGACAAATTGATAAAAACTATATCTACCTCATATCCTTTATTTGAGAATTTTGATCAGGCTTGATGTTTAAGATCAGGATCTCTGGATTGTCAACCACATCCAGATTCTCAGAACCATCAACATGTGGTTTAAACGTGATGCCGATACCTTCTACAGAAAAGGAGTCATCCACACAACCACCCAAAACCTAGAGAAAAGAACACTTAAATGATGCATATGAATTAAATAATCAAAAAACATTGCATTCTCATAACAGTTCTATTGCTTGTATTATTAACAATCTAAGGCGATGTTTGTTGTTTATGAGTGAGGGGCGATATACAAGTCTTTTTGCAAACACAAAAACCATTTGTTTTCCAACTCTTCAATCTTTGACAACAATTATCTCAAAACATTATACGATTAATCATATGCCTTTAATATATATACAAGTTTTACAGTACTTTATATCAAATTTAACATCATACAATCATACCTTAATATTTTTAGAGTCCTTTATATCAAACTCACCATAAAAAATCAAAGAATTTCTCAACAAAATATGCAAGCATACGAATCACGCAAATTCTTATATATATTTAGAAAAATTAAAAATAAATAAAACCGAGAGGAAAAGTGTGGAAAACCAAGACTTGTTTAGACAGGCATGTACCTTTTTTATTCTAATCAGGTTGAACCCATCTTCAAAATCATCTATATTATTCTCATAAGGACCAGCACCCTCATAATCATATCCTGAAGCATAGACAGCAGCAACAACAATGTTTGCTATATGTCTCCGAGAAGATTCAAACAGATGTGTCGAAAGTTGTGTGGCATAATATTTGGATAGTACAGCTTTCATGTCAAAACCATTCATGCTTACAGCTAAATTGTCGATCTTGTCAACGACCTATAACATAATTTATTAGGAGCTTTACAATCATATGATGATTATGCTAGTGGATGTTAAGTAATAAAAATAAAAATAATAAATACAGATTTGTATGTACCTTATCACAAACATTTTCGAAAACTTTAGAGACTAATTGAGGTGGAACACCACTTTGAATCAAGCTTTGGGCCTCTTCTTTAAGCTCCATCTCTAGAAGAGGCGTTAAAACACCCTGCCACCATATATATATATATATATATATATATATATATATATATATATATATATATATATATATATATATATATATATATATATATACATATGAATGGATATAATAGTTAATGGAAACAGGGAAATAAGAATAAAAAATGTCATACGTACCCAATCTTGAAGCAAACTGTAGTCTACTTTTGTAGACTGATGGTACCACCAAATTCAATAAAATCAAACAAACTATTGTTAGTAGTCAATAATAATAATAATAATAATAATAATAATAATAATAAACACTACCGAGTGATAATGAGGAGGCCGGATTACCATAATTATCGATCACCGATGAGAGGGGTTCCTTCCTGCTTTTATATTATACAATTAATACACACAGATATATAATAAATAAAAATTATCAAATAAGCGAGACTAACAAATCGCTCACAAACTATATATATTACACAAATACATACAGATATATATATATAATAAATAAAAATAGAAAACCTAATTTTGCAAACTCTTAGAATCCGATTAGATGAACTACATGGACAAATTTGTATAGAAAACGAATTAACCCATTGATTTCTTACCTTGAATCTTAAGAAGATGTTGATGATGATGATGATGATGAGAGATAGGCGCGGTTGAGAGAGAGTGAAATGGAAAAAATGAGGAGGTGGAGTGAAAGAAAATAGGGTTTTATATGTAAGTTTTTTTGTTTTTGGCAAGTGAAGCATTGCTATATTCTGATAAAAGATTGTTAAAAGTTTAGAGAAACTTTACTTACATCCTGCAAGAAAATTGTAATTTGTATCCGGTGTAGTTAAAATTCTTATTTTTAACCTAATTAATTTTTTTTAATTATTTACACCCCTTGAAACGTGACAAAGAGGAGCATTATGTCACGAGCCAAAATTCTCAAGGTCAGGTTCTGCTTGAAAATGTTTCTAAATGCGCGGGTTCCTGGTTATTCCTGTTGGTCTCGTTGGAGTCAGTGGCGGATCTAGGATTCCCGAATAGGGTATGCACAATTTTTAGGAGAGCTACTAAAAAATTTGGCTTTTCGGGTCGGGTATTTTTTCAGGTCAGTTTCTTCGGGTCGGGTTTTCCTAGATTTGGATTAGGCACGATACTTTTGTTTATGGGTCTGAAGTTATTAACGTTGATTTTGGCTTGTGAAGTTTAGTCTATGCAAGATAGAATTGGCAGTAGGATTTGAGTATCCAGTTAAAATTAATTTGGTTTAGTTATTAACCAAATACCTTAAAATGTAAACCTTATTTTCATATTTTGTGATTACGTATAACCAATTTTTATAAGTTCTAATCACTTTAATTAATTTAAAGACAAATAATCATCAACAACTACAAATATGAAAAAACTAAAATGAGGACGTTATGTGTAGGTTGTAAACTTGTACTAATAATCTAATATTGAGTTAGTTGGGCCTCAATGGTTGGACAAAAGTTTACAACACAATAAGTGGGCCTGGTAAAAAAACACATTGACCATGTGACCTATATCTCAATGTGTATTTGCCTCCTTCTTCTTCAAGCTGCCGTCTGCACCTCTGCTGTGCTTATTCTTACTTTTTCTTTTTTCTCTTTTTTCTCTTTTTTCTTTTTCCTTCATTTTGGATTTACGTTTTCCATCATATTGAGAATTCGGTTGGCTCATGGTATGCACCCCATTTTCAGTGGGTATGCACTCTTCATAAATTCATGCATAAAAGCCACAAAATCAATATTTTTTACACTACAAGTAGGATTCACAGGGTATGCAAGTGCATACCCTGATCTAGCTGTAGATCCGCCCCTGGTTGGAGTACCCCAACGATTTAAGGGTGTAGTACGTGCCATGAGTCGAGACTCGCTATGGCACCACACTTGTTGGGAGTTGGGGCCGCTCCCATGATAAGTCCAAGGCAGGACGAAACCAGTGAACCTCTATCATATGCGGGATGGAAAGGCTTGCCCTCGACAGGGCGTGGGCGCCGCACGGGCTCGTCGAGACGGGTCCGTGACAATTAGCATATATAATTCACTCTCACATATATATATGCTTATGTGAGTAATAGTTTGTTTTTAACCCATATATATTTATCTTTTACATAATATTTGTCTTTTACCGGCCCATAATTTGAGGTAATTTTTTTTTCTCTTACTATATAAGTTGGTTATTAATTAATCAAAAATTCATGCGTTATCATGATTCCAGCTGTCTTAATACCTCTAAAATTATAGAAATTGTAGAAATTATAAGGGTGCGTTTGGTTCACAAATGGGATTAGGATTTGGGAATGGTTTGAAAGATTTGAGAAAGGTTTGAGAAAAAGTATAGATTTTGAATTAAATGAAGAGAGAGAAAATAAATGATTGTTATATATTAAATATATTAATTTAAAAATAAGAAACTTTATTTAAAAACATTATTTAATAATAAAATGAAAAGAGAAGTATTAGATGGGAAAAAAATATTAAACATGTGGTTGTGATTGTTTTATAACTAAAAAGTATATGGGAATCTTGTCACACCCACCAACTTAGGGTGGATTGAGTTTATGAATCCACTATCATACATTTGGTTTCAGTAAACGTACCAAACTAATTATTCAAGGAATCCTATCATTCCAACAGTGCGATAACTATCAACCAAACGACCCCTTAATGTTTGATTTCTATACAAATGAATTAATATATATATATTCATGAAATTCTTGATTTTCTTCTTTCCATATATGGATGATTATATGTATACCAGTGGTTTTATTATAATCAAAATGGATTTCTATAACAAATGTGAATGAATTTACATATGTAAATTAATTTTCGTGTCACTGGTATTGCTTTGAATTTTAGTCTAATTAACTCTTTGACTATCAACTCTATAATTACTTAAGATTTATTTCGATCAATTCATAATTTTTTTCCTATTATGAATAGAATTAGCAAACCCGTTTGTTTTCCTTCTTGGTTTGTTCAAATATATGAAAAGTTACAACTATCACCCATTTAATTTTCACTATTGTAAAAATGTTTTTATTTTATTTTAAATTATTTGGTTTATTATTTTCTTTCCAATCTCGTAATATGCTATAGCCAAATCAATTAAATTAAATTAATCCATTCGGAGTATGTAGGCTATACATGATTATTCTATACTTCAAGTTAATAATGAATTGCATGATACGCATGTGGTTTAAAACTTGATACATACTTTTGTGTTTAATTACATGGTTACAATTATAAATGACTGGATATTTAACGAGTCATACGTGGGTTAGTTGTTGGCCATCATAATTATAATGAATTTTGATGATAAATATCGTATATAAGAATTTTAAAGTGCATATATTTTATATATCTTCATGCTCAGGATGATAATCTGATTTGAAATAAAATAGTTATTTACTTATTTGGTCTAGAATAAAATATGCGTTTGCATCATGTAGCTTTCAATGAGTTTCCCGACCATATTTTCATAGGCATGCTATTATTTTTGAATAAATGAAATTTATTTCTTGAAGATATATGCGACTTGCTCAAATAGTATTTTGTTAGTATGAGATTTTGTTAACACTATCTTTGAATAGATGAACATTCTCTATTAGTTATTGCCCATATATATATATATATATATATATATATATATATAATATATATATATATATATATATATATATATATATATATATATATATATATATATATATATATATATATATATATAGGAGTGGGTTAATTTAAGGACATGTCTTAAAAAAAGGATAATGGGACAAATCTCAGCCACACATTTCCCCTCCCTTTCTCCCCCTTTCGGTATGATTTTTTATTTTTTTATTTTAATTTTTATTTATTTATTTATTTATTTTTTTTTTGATTTTTTGTATAATAAAAACCCATTCCAAAAAAAATTCAAAAAAAAATTCAAAAAAAAAAAAATAATCTAGGGGTTATGTGTTGAAAACGGATGGAGACGGTACGGGCGTAGCCCTTAGCCGAACGGCTACGCCGTTCAAGCGGGCTTCGCCCTTATCGGTCGTAGACCTCAAGGGAATTAATAAGGGGTAGCTGGTGGGGTGATAGGTCATAAGGGGTGATAGGTCATAGGGGGTGATCGGTGATGGGGTGATCTACCTGACGGGCTCCGCCCTTAGCCACACGGGCTCCGCCCGAAAATTAAAAAGTCATCGAAACTATATCGGATGACCTTTCTAATGAAAGAGGACGAAGTTTTAAGAACACCCATATAATTTTTATAATTTATCGATGTACGATTTTTGAGATAAAAGATTTTGAATGAATTAGATGAAACTAATGATTTATAGAGGAGAGAGAAAAAGGAAGAAAATTTGTGGCTGAGATTTGTCCCCTTATCATTTTTAGAAGGGGTATCCTTAAATTAACTTTCTTATATATATATATATATATATATATATATATATATATATATATATTATATATATATATATATATATATATATATATATATATAGGATCCGGTTCCATTGAGAAGGTTTTTATTTTGAGAAGATTGAGAAATCTTCGTTTGAACAAACAGATTCATGTTTTTGATTTGATTCACAATTAAAACATCATTTTATGGTGAATCGAATCTATAAACTACAAATTTGATTCACAAATCATTGTTAAAATCGAGTTATGATGATGATTCATTAAATTTGTACAAATGATTCAGTATTCTACATATATCGCAAAATCGAGAGATTTTTAACATTGATTCAAATTTTTTTTACACATTTTGAATTTTAATCACATTAAAATGAGTTTTACGCTTGAAAAACATGAATCAAAGTTAAAAATCTATCGTTTTTGAAAACCTTCTCAATCGATCCAGATTCTATATATATATACATATATATATATATATATATATATATATATATATATATATATATCCATTAGCAACATATCAGACCTTTGTAATATAATGATGCATTACATTCCAGTAAATTCAAATAGAATTACGGATTTTCAAAGATATTCAAAAAAAAAAATGGTTATTATTTGAAACCATATGAATAACATCGAATATCTTTTCACATAATCATGACAAAGATATTGTCCATGAAAAACAATAAGTTATATCCTATCGAATCACATATGGTGTATATCAAAAAAAAAAAAAGTTCGATAAGGAATTAAGGATACATTTCATACATGGCATGATCGTATACTAACATAATGATCATACATATTCTCTCTTACAATTGGTTTCTTAAAATAGAACCAAATTTGTCCCACTTTAAAATTATTGGTTGCGCGGTATATGTACCAATACCACCACATCGCACCAAATTGGGACCAAAAGGATGGCTGGACATTTATGAGGGTTTTATTCATATCATTTGTTAAGTATGTTAACCATCAACTTGTCAGCTTGATGAGAAAGTATTCCAGTTTTAGGGGGAGAGAATAATAAAGAAAGACTGGTAACTCAAAAAATAACTTAAGAATGCATTATAAATGTCATATCAATATGAACATGAAGTCCAGAAGATTATAAATTTGCAAATAATAGCAAATAAATTACAATGCATTCACATATACAAATAGTGACAAAGTCACGTATACCAGCATCAAATGCACATGTTCCAATTAAAGTGGGAGGCCAATCGACTCCAGAGATAAAACCCATGAAAATGGAAAAGAGCAAAATAACATAGTTGGTGAAAATTTCCAGCATACTATAAATGAAACCTCAATAGAGGTAAATATCAAATAAGGGACATACAAGATATCAGAGGAAAATAAAGTCCCTAATAAAATACCGGTTCCAAATGAATATGAGATCTCAATAAATTATGTGCATAATTGTACACTTTTGGAACTTGAATACAACACGTGTTCACAATCAATATATATATATATATATATATATATATATATATATATATATATATATATATATATATAATATATATATTATATATATATATATATATATATATGCTATAGCAACAAACGAAATAAACAAAAGATGATTACGTACATAAAACTCTGGAAGAATGTATGCACAGAGATGATTGGCCAAAATGGCAAGAAGCCATCAAATTCGCTCAAATGCTAAATATTTATCAGACCTATAGGTCATACACCCATAGACGTCAAACCAAATTGGTTATAAATGGGTGATTAAATTTAAAGAAATTAAAAATGAGATTGTATAATATAAGGCACGAATAGTTGCGCAAAGTTTCTCTCAAATCCCGGGAATAAATTATGAGGAAACCTATTGCCCCGTAATGGATACAACAACATTTAAATTTTCAATCGGCTTTACAATCTCAAAAGGACTTCGTACGAAACTAATGGATGTCACTATTATAATAGGGTATGACAAAAAAAAAAAAAAAAAAAAAAAAAAAAAAAGGGAGGAGGGACATCCATATGAATATCTCTAAAGGTACAATCAACATCACGAGATGTATACATTATAAAAGATCATTGTGTGATCTTGAACAATCTAGTCGAATACGTTACAATCGACTCATTGAATATCTCGTAAATGTACCCTTTGACTTGAGATATATAAGCATGCCTTGGAAGTGCGTAGGCTCAAGCTTTGATTCAGTTCGAACCTGTCTATTTAACCGGCAGTAGTATGACTGTTTTGGGTGTGAGTTGAAACATCAAAGAGGTGTTCAGCCTTGACCTGGATATGTTGACAGCATCAACATGAATGGATCCCCTGAAGAGATACAAGAAGCATACAAAAAGGAATCAATCAAGAAGACCCTAAAGACCATTTATGAAGACAATGATGGCTGCATACAGATCAGAGAAAGCTGCATCACGAGTAATAGGCTAAAACACATCTCATCAAAATTCTTCTCAACATATGATCTACAAAAAGGAAGAAGAAACATCTATGCAACAAATCAAGTCAAGTGAGAACCTGGATGACCTATTTATAAATTCCTCACCTTGAAGCAGTTTCAAGCAGTTGTCACTACAAGATCGGGCTTCGAAGATTGAAAGACATATGTTGAATTGGGTTTTCTTAGTAAGGTTTTTAATGGGGCAACAGAACGACTGGTGTATAATGTGTAGTAATATATATTTGAGGGGGAGTGTTATATACAAATATATATAGTAATGTGTATTTACCATTATACCCTTGTAATTAGTCTATATATAAGGGATTTAACTCTAATCCTTGTAACCTACTCTAATATACTACTTTCTTCCTCTCTTTCTATGTTGTGCCGCCTCCAACATCTATTCTCTTATCCATCTATTATATTGCATGTTGATTATTGTAGCAATGACGATTGATCGAAGATCAAGATTCATAACACGGATGATATAAATTTGAAAGACTTATAAATTTTTATATCATAGTCTATCATCAAGATTTAAATTATTTAATTAAATTGATCTTCTTGAATTGGAAGACACGAAACAACCAATCATGTGAGTCTTTCTATTCCCAAAGTTTCTTAATATATAAATTAAAATAAATCAGTAACTACTACGTAGTATATCAATATTAGGTGTAGAAAAGAACAACCAAATGGACTTTAGCCACAGTGGCTAGAAGACTTGTATTCCATGCCATATGTCGCGATTCGATTCCCTGCTAGGAATTTGACTTTTGATTCCATTAGTGTTTACCAATGTTGCCATGTTGGTGCTGACTCCACCTCCCCCCAAAACAACGTGAGGATGACACGTAAGATAGCTTTGACGTGGTGAGCAATGAGAGATACCACGTAGGCAATGACGTGAACAGAGCGAGTGAATTACACATAAGCTGAACTTATCCTCACTTATAGGTATAGTAAGATTAGTGACATAATGCCATTTGTTTGCCTTTTGTTTAGTTTGTATCCATGTAACAAAATTTTGTATTTATTAACAACATTTTGACCAACCATCAACTAATGGATTGGTATTTATGACCTTGAGACTTTAAGGTATTCGATTTAAATATGAGTGTGAGCAAAATATTTCTCAGAACGTGAGTTTTTCTTGATATTTACCGGATTTCCTTTAGAATTGAAAACGGTCATATGAAAGGACAACATCGCAACCCAAGTTTACCGTTAAAAAAGAAATATCTTTAGATGAAGTAGACACAAAATTCGCACGGATATAAAGGCATATAGCATTATTCTGTTAATTGAAAACAACAAGCAATATTACCCGCGCTTCGCGGCGGGGCTTATTAAACATGTTAAGCCGCATTAGAGAACTTACGTAATCAAATGTATTACGCATTGCCATCTGCCATTGTTATTGGAAAAAACATCTCATTTGAACAAAATTTAAAAGATAGCTCTGGTCTTATCTTAAATCATAAAACAGGTTTGATCAACAATCTTATCCGGAGAACAAATAGTTACCAACAAAATATCTTCTATGAATATCACATATTGACATATATATAAAGTAACAATCAACTAACAAATATGGAAGAAATAAAATTATGAAAAAGAAATAAAAAAATGGTGAAGATGAAAAAATTAAAAAACAAAGAAACATGCTACTTCATCTAAATGATAAATTTTAAAAGCTAAAATTATTAAAAAGGAATAAAAAAATGGTGAAAAGATAAAAAATAAAAAGCAAAAAAACATTACACAAATAAAGCAAAAAAAAAAAGATTCTTAAGGTTTGAAAAAAAAAAAAAAAAAAAAAGCAGCTACAATAAAAGGAAAAAAAATGTGACAAATGGTAATTTTCACGTTGTTAATTAATATTATATGAGTATTAATTATTTTTAAGTTAAGCATTTCTATGCGCATTTGCATGTTTCTGAGCATTTTGAGCATTTTTTAGAGCCGTTTCTCATACTGTAGCTTACAGTCACTGCATAAAAAGTATATTTTGTCAGTAAAGTTAAATTATCACATTTCTGATAGTTACTGACAAGTATTAAAATTAATTGAGAGCTTTCTCGCATTTTTTTCTGAAAAACAACCGCACGCGCGTACCGACAGCACAGTACATATGGTAATAGTCAAATAAATATATTTTTGAGTCAGTAATGACATTTTATTATATTTCTGATGAAAACGTGGTTAAAAACTTTTGTTTACGTAATCGTGTCCAAAAACGTCAAACCGGGACTTTACGGTAACATTTAAGCTCAAACCGACACACGATACACCAACGCGGAGTAAAAATAAAATCCACCCTCCTCTAATAATCCCAACCGGCCACATATACCCTCACAAAGGCCACATGGAACAATTTTACACATTATCTTTAAATGTAATCTAGTTTTTGCCTAAAATAGAGTTATGCCTTTTAGATTTTCACTACCTTATCTTTTATTACTACTTAGAATAGAAGTGATCATCTCTTTATTTTACCCTCATTTATACGCCCACCATATACACACATAAACATTCTTACAAATTTTTTCTCTAAAAGATCAAGATCATCAAGTGTATAATTAAGGTTTTTGGGTAATTTGGAGCTTGTTTTGGGTAAAATTAGTGAAGCTTTGGGTGTTCTTTGTTCTTCCTTGCCACGTTAACTTCAAAGGATTTGTAAGAATTCATAAAACTTTTCTAAACTTGTTAATCTCTTGTTCATTTGGTGTATAATGATGTTTAAAAGTGTTAAATGTGTATGTTTTGATAATATGATTTAAGCTAGGGTTTGATCTTCTATATGTAGTGCTCGACTTTTAGTGATGTTTATGAGTTAGTTTGTAGATTTCTTGCTTGTGTGGTAAATCTTCTTACATATGTGCTAGTTTGATAATACAAACATTAGATATGGTTTCTACACTAATTTAAGCACTATATTAATTTTGAGGTTACATATATGGTTCGGCCATGTTTAAAAATAAAAGATTATTGGGGTTTTGAAAAACATAAAATTTTGGCTCAAGTGGTGAAATGGTGGAAAAATATAATTGAGTGTTTATTTGGAATGGATTGAAAATAAGCTATAAGTTACTAAAAATAACTAGTAAAAAGGTGAAAATAAGTTGAGATGAGCAATATGGGTCGAATAGACCATGAAATAGTCATGTTTGACTTTTTGACTAAGTAACTTATTTATTAGAAATTATTTGATAAGTAAAAAGTGTATTTGGTAACTAATAATCACTAATAAGTAACAAATAATAACTAATTGGACCAAATGGATTTTTGGGCCAAAAAGCCCATTGAATTACTGTTGGGCCGAAGCCCATGAAGAAAAATGAAGTTTTGACTTTTTGACAAAACGGACCCAATGAGCGAGTAAATAATTTTTAGTAACGCGTCGATATATATGTTATAACTAAAAATGTGTTTTGGGCTAAAAATGGTAATTGGGCTTTTTAATAGTTTTCGGCCCAATTAACAAATAAAAATGACGAAATTGATTTTTGAAATATTTTCCGACTCGCCGTGGTTATTAATGTTTAACGAAACGATAAATATAACGATAACTATTTTTGGACTTGTTTTGAGACGTCTAGTCTCCGAAAGGGGTAAAAATTGACATTTTTACTAAATTGATATTGAGATTTACTTTTTAACAAAATATTGACTTTATATCGAAATCTATCGTTAATACTTAAAAGTAAAGATAACGAATAATATAACGAGGAATATATTCACGACACTTGATATATATATATATATATTATATATATATATATATAATATATATATATATATATATATATATATATATATATATATATATATATATATATATATATATACCGTACTGATTTAGGGTGCTGATCGGCGCGGTTGCTTTATTTTGATTGATTAGCTGATTTGCTGTTATTGAAAGGTGAGTTTATAGCCCAATATTTTATACGATTTTTGTTTTATAAGCTTGGGGTGAGAAACATGAAAAACTATTTTCATGGACCAGAAATGAAATTGCTTTTAAGATCACACTAATATGCAGAAACCTAAGTTTGTTGAATCCCATTTTTGTGCCCACTATCATCTGCTGTTATTTCCTGTTTAGGAAGCCGTTTGTTATAAATAGATCTATTGGGAGTGACGTCCCCGTTCGATTGGCTCGGCATAGCCAAGGCGAACGTATACCAAGTCGGGTTTTTGGCCGAGTGTCTGGGGATTAACACTCGCGGGCACCCTTATTTATTTTGCTAACGCTAGTTGTGCTGCATTGTCTTAGCATCGGTAGGATGAGGCTTAGTGTTTGCATAACGGATAGTGTGTATCTGCTGAATTGCTTTTATGATGTTGCTATTGGTCCATATATGCTATTTATTTAAACCTATGAACTCACCAGCGTTAGCTGACTTTTAGCATGTTTTTCTCAGGAAACTGAGGTGCGTTTAGCCGGGTGCAGAGTATGGCGTCGGTCACAATAAATGATGGAAATGTTTTTAATGCGTTTACTCTGAAAATTGGACCTTTTTAATTTAAATGGGCTTCATTTTCATCTGAAATGGATTTTATGTATCGCTACATGACTTGACATATGTAATATATTTTAAAACGGATTTTAATCCGTTCCCTATATCTTGTGTTGTGATTATCCATTCCGTAGGACCCAAAGTATATGCTTCCACGAATATTATGATTTTGGGGGTGTTACAGATTGGTATTCAGAGCCTAGGTTATAGAGAACGTGGTTTATAAAAACCTTGAACTATAACCGATTTTGAAAAACTTTCCATCATGACCGCCGGATGCCTGCCAGTTTAGCTTACTATGCCTGCCAATAAGCAACAAATGCTGCTTATTTGATTTGAGCGTTATTTGCTCTATTTGATTTAGTGTTTCGGCATGCTATTTGAGCGTTATACTAAGCATATATGATATAAGTAATCTCTATATACTTATACGTGTCGCACTATATTTGTCACAGACCATGTCTCTCCCATTCGGCACACACTCTGAGGTAGATACTGCTGGATTCACTTCTCAGACACAGCAGCCAGTTCCGTTCATGGATGACCCACTGATGGAGGTTATTCGTGCTGCTGCTCAGCCATCCATTCCAGTTCAGCCTGTACACACCACTTTGGTATCCACCTCACCGTATTTGCACAGATCTACCACAGCACACCGTTCATCACCAGCTCAGTTGTACACCTTTACTCAGCATGATCTTGATGCTCCACCTGTCAGACGTCGGGCATCATACAGGCGAGTCCGTGGATGCCGTCTTCAGTTATCTTCTGTATTGACTTCATCTCTTAGTAGGACCCGTTATGGTTATATGGGTACTCCTGCTGACTCACCACCTCAGTCACCTGTACCATCTCCAGACTATTCCCCACCTAGTCAGAGACGTAGGAGATCAGTGGAGACCTATTCTGATGAGGACGAGGATCCATTGGAGGATCCAGAGCAGGTTCAGGATGAGCCTACTCCTACTGTTGCTGTTGAGCACATTCCTATGGGTTTAGAGGATGATAGGGATAGGGATACTCCTATGGATGTAGATCAGGGCATGATGCCGAGGGATGGCAAGGGCATCATGGAGGATGTTCAGGGATTGTTTGAGGTTGGACAGAGCTCGAGAGATGCACAGTTTCAGGGTTTGTTTGAGATTGGACAGAGCTCCAGAGATGCTGAGATTCAGGGTTTGGATGATAGTCAGTGGTTGGACATTGCTTGTGATGTTAGCACGGGTGTACGTGCAGCTAGCCCAGAGTACACACCGTCATCTCCTTCTTTTATACCACCATCTCCGATGCCTACCCCACTCCATCACCAGTGGCTTCTCCATTAGCAGATCATGAGGAGCTTACTGAGATGGATCAGATCTGGATTCAGTTGACGAACCAGGCGAGCCTACTTGATGTTCATTCTGATCAGCTTGGGAGATTGGAGCAGTCTGAGCGTATACAGACTGTGGAGAGGCGGATTGGGACTATTGATCAGGCAGCTTGTGTTTTATTTGAGGAGTTGTATTCTGACCGTAGAGTGATGATTGGGTTGAGAGCTAGATTGGATGCTCTAGAGAGGTTACATGGCAGGGAGCTTAGAGGATTGGATTTTAGGGCCATTGGTTTAGGTAGAGGCCAGAGTAGGATATTGGGTATGATGAGACGAGCCAGAGGCGTTGACCGTATGCAGTGGCAGAGGATTTCGACTGCTGAGCATACCATTGGATCAGTGATGAGGGAGAACCAAGAGCTTAGAGACCGGGTAGCCCAGCTAGAGACCACTATTGTAGGATTCACCCGAGCATTTGAGGAGCTACGCATTGCTAGGATCGATCACTAGATGTAGTAGTAGTGATGATGTATTGCTAGAGTAGTAGTAGTGATGATGTATTCCTAGAGTAGTAGTAGCGATGATGTATTCCTAAAGTAGCAGTAGTGATGATGTATTCCATAGGACTATTAGTACTTCGGCAGTATATCTTAGAACTAACTATTGACGAGCTTGTAATTTTGTGAACCCTTATCTTTTGATATATATATATATATATATATATATATATATATATATATATATATATATATATATATATATATATATATATATATATATATATATATATATATATATATATATATATATAACAAGCTTAGTCTTCCTATCCGATTATTCGTTTTCCTCTGTGGTTGACTTTATTCTTGTATTTGTTTTCGCTATCCACATATCGGTATGATTTATTTTCCTATAACCAAAAATCTCATTTATCGCCATCTTTTGTGATGCAGATAAATGGCACCAAAACGAAAGTCAACCAGAGTCACACGAGGACAAACTGTTAACACACCTATTCAGACAAGGTCAGTAAGGGGAAGAACTACTGAGCCTGTTGCCCCGACCAGAGCCGCACAAGACCAGACAGCTGAGGATGTCGCACCAACCAGGGCCGCAGCTACTACCCCAGTGGTGAATCAAGCAACACTGGATCAACTAGTTGCTGATCGTGTGGCAGCCGCTCTCGCAGCTGTGACCAATTCGACCACCAACACCGGAACATCTAGGCCAGTGACCAACAGCCGAGGTTGTACTTACTCTGAGTTCCGAAAAATCATGGTTGGAGGATTTGGAGGAACAGAGGGAGCCGTTGGTTTGACTAGATGGATTGAGAAGCTTGAAACCGTGTTTCGTATCAGTGGATGTCATGAGGATGACAGAGTCAAGTTTGCATCATTCACTTTCATGGATTCCGCTTTGACCTGGTGGAACAACTACATGAAGTCGGCTAATATGGATGTTGCTTATGCTATGCTTTGGGAAGATTTTAAGGAACTAGTGATTAGGAAGTATTGCCCACGAAATGAGATTAAGAAGTTAGAAATTGAGTTTTGGAATTTGAAGGTGCAAAACAACAACATCGCTGCTTACAACCAGAGATTTCAGGAGTTGGCTTTGCTATGTCCAGAAATGGTTCGGACTGAAGCCAGATTGATTGAGAGGTATATCGGTGGTTTGCCGAAATCTATAAGAGACCATGGAGACAGCAAACAAGTTAATGGATCAGGAACTGGAGGATATTCCAGAGAAGAGTACTGACCACAAAAGGAAGTGGGAAGATCACTCCAAGGGTAACAACAACAGCTCTCAGAACAAAAAGCAGAATGGAGGCAAGGTTTATGCAGTTGGTTCAGGAGACAAGAAGGGTTATGATAAGAATACGCCTTTTTGTAACCGCTGTAAGTTACATCACAGGGGACAGTGCACTGTGAAGTGTAACAATTGCCAGAGGATAGGGCACTTGGCAAAGAACTGTAGGGCAAGACCACTAGCCACCGCACAAGCAGCACCACCCTACAATCGTAAGGCGGATGTCACCTGCTTTGGGTGTGGTGAAAAGGGTCATTATCGGAACGAGTGCAACAAGCCCGAAACCAAGTGAATGGTGGTGGACAAGGCAACCAGATAGCCGTGGTTAACAATGGGAACCAGGGCAATGAGAGAGCTCGTGGAAGAGTTTATGCCGTAGGCAGAAGGGAAGCACAGGACGACCCGAACGTGGTGACGGGTACGTTTCTTTTAAATAATCGTTATGCTTCAGTACTTTTCGATACGGGAGCAGATAGAAGCTTTGTATCGACCGCTTTTAGTCCTTTACTCGATATAGCCCCGACCACCTTAGATAATGCCTTTGACGTAGAACTAGCAAACGGAAACCTAGAAAGAGTAGGTACCATCATAAGGGGTTGCACTATAAACTTGTTGAACCGTCCATTCAATATCGAATTAATGCCGGTAGAATTGGCTAGCTTCGACGTCATCATAGGGATGGATTGGCTATCAAAATATCATGCCGTCATCATCTGTGATGAGAAGATCGTCAGAGTACCCTATGGGAATGAAGTTCTGATCATTGAAGGCGACCGCTCTGATCGTGCGCGTTCGTCAAGATTGAGCATCATCTCGTGTACAAAGGTGCAGAAGTACATCGAGAAGGGATGCTACCTCTTTTTAGCTCATGTCACTGAAAAGAAAGAAAAGGAACCTGGAGAGAAAAGGTTGGAAGATGTGCCAATCGTAAGGGATTTTCCAGAAGTCTTTCCAGAAGACTTACCGGGACTTCCACCGGCCAGACAAATCGAATTCCACATCGATTTAGTGCCAGGAGCCGCGCCGGTAGCGCGAGCACCCTATCGTTTAGCACCTACAGAATTACAAGAATTGTCAGATCAATTAGCTGAATTATCTGGAAAAGGTTTCATTAGACCGAGTTCATCGCCTTGGGGAGCTCCTGTTTTGTTTGTTAAGAAGAAGGATGGATCCTTCAGGATGTGTATTGACTATCGGGAACTGAATAAGCTAACCATTAAGAATAGATACCCACTCCCGAGGATAGACGATTTATTCGATCAGTTGCAAGGATCATCGGTTTATTCTAAGATAGATTTGAGATCGGGTTATCACCAACTTAGGGTCCGGGAAGAGGATATCCCGAAGACCGCATACCGAACCCGATATGGCCATTACGAATTCCAAGTTATGCCATTCGGCTTGACAAATGCACCAACAGTATTCATGGATCTCATGAATCGTGTGTGTAAGCCGTATTTGGATAAATTCGTGATAGTGTTCATTGACGATATCCTGATATATTCCAAGAATGAGCAAGAGCATGAGGAACATCTCAAGCTAATTCTGGAACTATTGAAAAAGGAAGAACTATATGCTAAGTTTTCGAAGTGTGAATTCTGGATATCGACCGTTCAGTTTCTTGGTCACGTGATAGATAAGCAAGGGATTCACGTAGATCCTGCTAAGATTGAGGCCATTAAGGATTGGGCAACGCCCACAACGCCGATGGAAATCCGACAATTTTTAGGACTTGCCGGCTATTACAGAAGATTTATAGAAGGTTTCTCTAAGATAGCTAAACCATTGACGAAATTGACTCAAAAGAATACGAAATATGATTGGGGAGATAAGGAGGAAAAAGCTTTTCAACTCCTTAAGGAAAGATTGTGTAGTGCGCCTATTTTAGCTTTACCCGAGGGTAGCGAAGATTTTGTTGTGTATTGTGACGCATCACACAAAGGTTTGGGAGCCGTGTTGATGCAAAGAGAGAAGGTAATAGCATACGCTTCTCGACAGCTGAAAACCCATGAGAAAAACTACACAACCCATGACCTAGAATTAGGATCAGCCGTGTTTGCACTGAGGATTTGGAGACACTACCTTTACGGAACTAAGTGCGTAGTGTATACCGATCACAAGAGTCTACAGCATATATTGAACCAGAAGGAGCTGAACATGAGACAGCGCCGATGGTTGGAGTTGCTTAGTGACTATGATTGTGAGATCCGTTATCACCCAGGAAAGGCAAATGTTGTTGCCGACGCCCTTAGCATAAAGGAGCGGATCAAACCCTCAGGGTCAGATCATTAGGGATGACGATCAATTTGCCGCTTCCAGCAAAAATTCTTGAGGCTCCGGATGAGGCACTCAAAGATGAAAACCGACCCAGTGAGAGGATTCACAGAATGCCAGAACTTGAGAACGGGCTAGTAAGAAGATCCGATGGGATTTTGCGTTATGGAGACAGGTATTGGATTCCACTGTGTGGAGGAATTCGTGATTTTATTATGCACGAATCCCATAAGTCCAAGTACTCCATTCACCCAGGATCTGACAAGATGTATTTAGACCTGAAGAAGTTGTATTGGTGGCCAAACATGAAGGTTGATATAGCTAAATACGTCAGCAAGTGCTTAACGTGCTCGAAGGTCAAGGCTGAACACCAGAGACCGTCCGGTCTGCTTGTTCAACCTGAGATTCCGGAATGGAAATGGGAACGTATCACTATGGATTTTATAACGAAGTTGCCTAAGACATCGAGTGGTTACGACACGATTTGGGTAATCGTGGACCGACTTACTAAATCAGCGCATTTCCTCCCTATAAAAGAGAAAATTAGCATGGATAAACTCGCGCGTTTATATGTTAAGGAAATTGTTGCAAGGCATGGTGTGCCTGTTTCTATTATCTCTGATCGAGACAGTCGATTCACGTCTAATTTTTGGAGGTCGCTTCAGGATGCATTGGGAACTAACCTTGATATGAGTACAGCTTATCATCCTCAGACGGATGGTCAAAGTGAAAGGACCATTCAGACATTAGAGGACATGCTAAGAGCCTGTGTGATTGATTTCGGGAACGGCTGGGATAGGCATTTGCCTTTAGTCGAATTTTCCTATAACAACAGCTATCACACCAGTATTAAGGCTGCACCATATGAAGCACTTTATGGACGTAAGTGCAGATCGCCAATTTGTTGGGCAGAAGTTGGAGAAAGCCAACTTACCGGGCCAGAACTAGTTCATGAGACTACTGAAAAGATTGTACAGATCAAGAGCCGAATGTAGGCGGCTCGTGACCGTCAAAAGAGTTACGCCGACAAGAGGCGGAAACCCCTTGAGTTTCAAGTGGGAGATAAAGTAATATTGAAGGTCTCGCCATGGAAAGGCGTGATCAGATTTGGCAAGCATGGTAAGTTGAACCCTCGCTATATTGGACCTTTCGAAATTCTTGAAAAGATCGGGCCGGTAGCCTACCGACTCGAACTGCCATCAGAGCTCAGTGGTGTGCATAACGTTTTTCATGTTAGTAATTTGAAAAAGTGCTTATCGGATGAAAACGCCGTTATTCCTTTGGATGAAATCCAGCTTGATGAGAGGTTAAATTTTATTGAAGAGCCGATTGAAATCATGGACCGGGAAGTGAAACGGCTAAAGCAGAGTCGTATCCCAATTGTGAAGGTCCGATGGAACTCTCGCAGAGGCCCCGAATACACTTGGGAGCGAGAGGACGAAATAAAGCGAAAATACCCTCATCTCTTTTCAAAGCCGACGAGTAACGTAAATTGATATCCGGGATGGATATCCCGATTAGATGGGGAGACTGTGACAAATGGTAATTTTCACGTTGTTAATTAATATTATATGAGTATTAATTATTTTTAAGCTAAGCATTTCTATGCGCATTTGCATGTTTCTGAGTATTTTTGAGCATTTTTGAAAGCCGTTTCGCATACTGTAGCTTACAGTCACTGCAGAAAAAGTATATTTTTGTCAGTAAAGTTAAATTATCACATTTCTGATAGTTACTGACAAGTATTAAAATTAATTGAGAGCTTTCTCGCATTTTTCTGAAAAACAACCGCACGCGCTGTAACACCCCAACCCGACAAGGGTTAGATATCACATCAATGGTGGCATATCAGAAGTCACAGAACATTCAATAAATAAAACCTCATAAGTCTTAACATTAAATCCAAAATAAGTCAACATGACTTAAATCAAAATGCAAGACAAAATAGCTTAAGTACAAAATCCAATATTCAAATGCCTAAACAATGGCATAATAAAATAAATAGAAGTTCAAATGGTAAAGCTAAATAACTAAGGTCGACTCCGAAATAGATCGCTCTCATCCCAAAGCTAACCCAGCTCCTAGCTTAAGTACCTGCCGCAGGAAAAGAAATGCGGCTGAGCTTCAAAAGCCCAGTGAACAGATATATAGATAACGGAAACAAATAGCAAGTAGCAAATGCAAAAGCAAATCAGGAATACGAAATCATACCGATACGAAATCAAAATGAATGGAATGAGAAATGAATCATGAATGAAAGAAAAGAACAAAGTGATATAAGACTTTTAGAAAACGAAACACAGCAATTCATCACGAGCCCAGACTACTTACGATACCATAGCATACTAATATAATAAAACATACCTGTGTAGAGTGATCAGCTCTCAGACAAAAGTGAAACATGTGTATCGCACACACAATCAGTCACCAGATATAAATAACATATAACATATACAGATAACAGGTCAAATCTAGAGTGCACCCATACGCCCCACAGACAAATCAATCATCATAAATATAATGGCCGTAGTAAATAATAAATAAGGGACGGAACAGGTCATCACTCTCCTGCCCTAGAGTCATGTCAGAGGTGCGTCAATGACATGGACATGAAACCCTCATGTCTAGTGATTGGCTCGTAATATTAAACTGTAGAACAAAGGTCGGGCATACTATTGAATAATCAAAATATTATCTTAAGGGTACATGGCAAAAGATTCCAATCAAAGATCACATCGAAAGTTCACAAACAAACGGGAACATAGCAAAGGTATAGGGAATCCTAATAAGGAAATGAATTCTGAAAGAAAAAGAACTGAAAAGCCCTTACTGAAAGGACGGAATATCTGTACCTTATTAGCTCAACAGAAAGGAAACAAACACGAAGCTGAGATTAGGGTTTCTCCTTCTTCACACCTAAGAATTAGAAGACAGAATTATAAATTATTCAAACTCAGATTATTACTTTTAGTTTTACCTTTCCATTTGTAACTTTCCAGATTTAGTAATATGTTAATATTCCAGATTTGGTTAAGTTCCTATTTCAAGATCATTGTGGAATTAAAGTACCCTTTTATCAAGTTACAAAAGTTCAGGGTTAGTTATGACCATTTTCATAATTTAGGGTTTTAATTGCAATTTCATTAACTTCAAAGGTTTAAAGTGAAAATACTTTAAATTACTGATTTAATCCCTATGATACATGTATTTACCAAACAAGTACTTTATTTTAAAAATTTACAGAACTTCACCTCAGGATTATATGAAATACGAATTAGACCCTCAAATTTTAATAATTACACAATTAGTCCCTTAACTTTACAAAACTTACAATTTAAATTATAATTTATTTATAATTACATATCAATCCCATAAATACTCAAATTTACCCATTACACCCTGAATGACATTATTTACTCAAAAAAACTTCAAGTTCCCAAATTTACACTTTTAGTCCTTCTATTTTAAATAATTGCAAATCGACACTTATAAATATAGTTAATTCATTTTCTTGCACATTTACACTTAAGACCCTCAAGTTATATTTTTCTCACATTTCTACTGACTTATATGACATTACAAAAATATCCCAGAAGTTTCAAAGTTGACAAAACAAGCCCTTATACTTTTTATTGCAAATCGTATAACCTTTTATTTTACCAAAACAAGCCCTAGTTTTACCAATCATTAAACCATCATCATACAATCATTAATTAGATTAATTACATCAGATCTATTCATATAAAACCTAACCCTAATGCATTCTAGGGTTTTCTTCTTATTTCCTTTATTTTTCGTATAAACCGATTATGAACAATAATTCGCATCAATTATTTTAAGCTTCTATAAATCATGTGGTTATTTTTCTAAGCTTATATTATCAGTATAGGACATGTAAAAAAATATAGTTACACCTCAGAAAAATCGTATGACATTATTTGGAATTCATGTGTATTTTAACTCTTACAATTTTGTACGCCTTGTTTAACTTGCATGATCCATGTTCGAAATTTTTACTGAGTTATATACAATATATAGATCATTATAAAAATGCTAGATCAATTATAGAACGTAAGATTTAGGCGTGGGATTTTTATACCTATCGAGCGAGTGAAATCGAACAAACAAAAGCACCACAATCAAACGAAAGCTTCCACGACCCAACTCTTATTTTTCCTAGCTTGCTTACACCTTGATCAACTCCAGAAAATTGCTAGATCACGTCCAGAATGTCGAATGGATTTTTGGTCGATTTTTGTGTGTGTCGATAGTTAGGGTTTCGGCAAAATAGGTTTTACAAAATAATGAATTGATTTTGTATATTATATTAGCCGACTAGGAGGGGGGATATACTCAGGAAATTCGGCCCAAATAGCTTGCTTAAATCACACTTTGATTTGGTGTACAATTCCCATATTTATCTTGTAATTATCTAATTAAAATGATTTTGCAAAATATATATAAAGTTTATTTAATTTAAATTTTCGGACCATACATAATTGTATATGTGATTTTGTAATTTTTGTACATTCAATATAATGTAATGTTATCCAGAATTTTAATTACTTGATATGTAGTTCGTTTTCAGAAGTTTGGAATTAATTCAGAATTGTTATAAATGATTTTATTTAGTTTTATGGCTTCAGGGGTAATTTGGTCATTTTATAGGTTATCTGAATTTCAGGTATTACACGCGCGTACCGACAGCACAGTACACATGGTAATAGTCAAATAAATATATTTTTGAGTTAGTAATGACATTTTATTATATTTCGGACGAAAACGTGGTTAAAAACTTTATTTTACGTAATCGTGTCCAAAAAGGTCAAACCGGGACTTTACGGTAACATTTAAGCTCAAACCGACACACGATACACCAACGCGGAGTAAAAATAAAATCCACCCTCCTCTAATAATCCCAACCGGCCACATATACCCTCACAAAGGCCACATGGAACAATTTTACACATTATCTTTAAATGTAATCTAGTTTTTGCCTAAAATGGAGTTATGCTTTTTAGATTTTCACTACTTTATCTTTTATTACTACTTAGAATAGAAGTGATCATCTCTTTATTTTACCCTCATTTATACGCCCACCATATACACACATAAACATTCTTACAAAAAATTTCTCTAAAAGATCAAGATCATCAAGTGTATAATTAAGGTTTTTGGGTAATTTGGAGCTTGTTTTGGGTAAAATTAGTGAAGCTTTGGGTGTTCTTTGTTCTTCCTTGCCACGTTAACTTCAAAGGATTTGTAAGAATTCATAAAACTTTTCTAAACTTGTTAATCTCTTGTTCATTTGGTTTATAATGATGTTTAAAAGTGTTAAATGTGTATGTTTTGATAATATGATTAAAGCTAGGGTTTGATCTTCTATATGTAGTGCTCGACTTTTCTTAATGTTTATGAGTTAGTTTATAAATTTCTTGCTTGTGTGGTAAATCTTCTTACATATGGTGCTAGTTTGATA
Source organism: Artemisia tridentata subsp. tridentata (assembly GCA_021014915.2). Classification (NCBI taxonomy): domain Eukaryota; kingdom Viridiplantae; phylum Streptophyta; class Magnoliopsida; order Asterales; family Asteraceae; genus Artemisia; species Artemisia tridentata. Next base: position 230,741,821 of record CP139505.1, on the reverse strand, counting down.
ATACAAACATTAGATATGGTTTCTACACTAATTTAAGCACTATATTGATTTTGAGGTTACATATATGGTTCGGCTATGTTTAAAAATAAAAGATTATTGGGGTTTTGAAAAACATAAAATTTTGGCTCAAGTGGTGAAATGGTGGAAAAATATAATTGAGTGTTTATTTGGAATGGATTGAAAATAAGCTATAAGTTACTAAAAATAACTAGTAAAAAGGTGAAAATAAGTTGAGATGAGCAATATGGGTCGAATAGACCATGAAATAGTCATGTTTGACTTTTTGACTAAGTAACTTATTTATTAGAAATTATTTGATAAGTAAAAAGTGTATTTGGTAACTAATAATCACTAATAAGTAACAAATAATAACTAATTGGACCAAATGGATTTTTGAGCCAAAAAGCCCATTGAATTACTGTTGGGCCGAAGCCCATGAAGAAAAATGAATTTTTGACTTTTTGACCAAACGGACCCAATGAGCGAGTAAAATGATTTTTAGTAACGCGTCGATATATACGTTATAACTAAAAATGTGTTTTGGGCTAAAAATGGTAATTGGGCTTTTTAATAGTTTTCGGCCCAATTAACAAATAAAAATGACGAAATTGATTTTTGGAATATTTTCCGACTCGCCGTGGTTATTAATGTTTAACGAAACGATAAATATAACGATAACTATTTTTGGACTTGTTTTGAGACGTCTAGTCTCCGAAAGGGTAAAAATTGACATTTTTACTAAATTGATATTGAGATTTACTTTTTAACAAAATATTGACTTTATATCGAAATCTATCGTTAATACTTAAAAGTAAAGATAACGAATAATATAACGAGGAAAATATTCACGACACTTGATATATATCGCGAAAGTATTTTTGCACTCGAAACTAGTTAGTGGGATATTTGAGTAAAGTTTGCAACACTTGAGATAAATGGAAACGTTGTATAAACGAATGGGTCATGCCCAAATTTTCTAAAATCCAACACTTAGCAAATTTTGTGAAACACTTAACTTAAGTAAACTTTATGGAATTACTTAACAAAACTTGTTTTGCATAATAAAAGTTGCAACAGAAATAATAAACGATGTTTCTAAATATAATAATTTTTCACTAACTATATCCTATTAACCATTCTTCAAAACTTATTTAATTAATCTCCATTAATTAAATATATGAGAAATTAACTTATAATGTATATATAACACTTGCGCATTTAAATCGCGAATACTAGCACGGATATTCCGTTACGTATTCCCACCATGCACTTTCACCATGAGCTACCCCCAAGAGTTACAACAATAAATCGTTTCGAAATATATTTTACCACACAGCAAGCAAGAAATACACGAGCACAGGTCAAACGTAAAACTTTTCAAATAAAATAAAGACACTTGAGACACGAATATTTTCGCTAAGACTTACCGTACTGATTTAGGGTGCTGATCGGCGCGGTTGCATTATTTTGATTTATTTGCTGATTTGCTGTTATTGAAAGGTGAGTTTATAGCCCCATATTTTATACAATTTTTGCTTTATAAGCTTGGGGTGAGAAACATGCAAAACTGTTTTCATGGACCAGAAATGAATTTGCTTTTGAGATCACACTAATATGCAGAAACCTAAGTTTGCTGAATCCCATTTTGTGCCCACTATCATCTGCCGTTAATTCCTATTTAGGAAGCCGTTTGTTATAAATAGATCTATTGGGAGTGACGTCCCCGTTCGATTGGCTCGGCATAGCCAAGGCGAACGTATACCAAGTCGGGTTTTTGGCCGAGTGTCTGGGGATTAACACTCGTGGGCACCCTTATTTATTTTGCTAACGCTAGTCGTGCTGCATTGTCTTAGCATCGGTAGGATGAGGCTTAGTGTTTGCATAACGGATAGTGTGTATCTGCTGAATTGCTTTTATGATGTTGCTATTGGTCCATATGTGCTATTTATTTAAACCTATGAACTCACCAGTGTTAGCTGACTTTTAGCATGTTTTTCTCAGGAAACTGAGGTGCGTTTAGCCGGGTGCAGAGTATGGCGTCGATCACAATAAATGATGGAAATGTTTTTAATGCGTTTACTCTGACAATTGGACATTTTTAATTTAAATGGGCTTCATTTTCATCTGAAATGGATTTTATGTATCGCTACATGACTTGACATATGTAATATATTTTAAAACGGATTTTAATCCGTTCCCTATATCTTGTGTTGTGATTATCTATTCCGTAGCACCCAAAGTATATGCTTCCGCGAATATTATGATTTTGGGGGTGTTACAAAAAAAAAAAAAAATAAAAAAATAAAAATAAAAATAAAAATAATAATAATAATAATAATAATAATAATAATAATAATAATAATAATAATAATAATAATAATAATAATAATAATAATTGCTATAGTGCACGTTACAGTACTACAATACGTGCATTAGGGAGTTGTACATTAGGCTGCTGAAGTTGTACCCTTAGCTACAGTACTCCCCACTCACAAACCAAAGTTGGTTTTTATATATAACAAGCAATTTAACCCGTGCGTTGCACGGAAGGAAGCAATGAAACCAACTACACTTATCAAAAACAATGAACCTATGTTTTTTACCCATTTGACAGGATCCGAACGATTCCATATTGACACTGTATTTTAAACCAAATAAAAAAAGAAAACTTAAACTACTTTTATAAGTAATTATGACAATATCTAGAAAAATGTCACTCTGAATTAGGTTTTTTTTTATAATCTTTATAGAAATAGAGATTATATATATCGTTATCACACTTTATACTACTTGTACATGTATATATTTCTATAATATTTATATATGGAATGATAAATAGGCAAGGGGAAAAAAACTTTTAAAAAGTTTGCTACAGTATATTAAAATTTGAAGATTGACTCTCATAATCTATTACTAGTACCTCTTATGTATTTATCATTTTTTACAAAAGTTCTTAAAAATTATAAAGATATGAACTTACAAAAGTTCTTAAAAGTTAAAAAGATATATGAACTTTCGTGAATTAATGTGTGAAAAAAAAGGTTTTTTTACTTTTTATTTTGACAATCTAACTTTTTTTAAATTTGGTTTCACGTATATATTTCCCGGTTTTTTAAATAGTTTTTGCCGTATTTTTTTTATTCCATTCTTATTTTGGGATTTCGCATTTTCAATTTGCATCACGTTAACATAATACTTTTGGGTTGAACCCGACCGTGTGAGATGTACACGCCAATAACATTCATCTAAATACCAAAAAAAAAAAAAAAAAAAGAAAGATAAAAAACCAAAAGAATAAAAATTAAATAAATCAAATCAAACTCATGCATTAAAACTAAAAATAGAATAAAAAAAGAAATTAATGGGGCCCACTCCTTAGCCACAGTATTTAGCTACAGGAGCCCCCTAACAATCCCATTTTTATGCTTTGTTATATATATGAAATATATAATTCGCATTTTACAGTGATCAAAAACAATATTCATAACAAGTGAAGTATGACATTTCACACGTGATTGATTGAACCACGATCGAACAGGCTTTTAACATCTAGAAATTTATTGATATAAACACCGGACGATGACAACATCAGACTAACAAAACCAAATCCATTTCCCTTGGACCTGAGAACTCAGATCCTCATTTGGGTCAGACTCAGAATCAAATACTACTCTCAGAAGATAGTAAAACAAAATGTCAAAACAAACGTTCCAACAGTAACGACATACATGGATATAAATCTGAATCAATGACTAAATTGAAACACACTAAAACATTCTCTTATTCCGGCCATTTTTCCATGAAGATCGAGAGGAGAAAAATAGTAGAACAAAAATAGTCGCTGCTACTGACATTCATGATCTTACTGGCTTTTGCCATTTTGCTGGGAAGCAGCATAATTACGAATGACCTCCATTGCCAGTTGGTGAGCACTCTTATTCTCAATCCTTGCAAATGCATCCACAGCTTCATATGTTTCCTTGTCTGTAAAAAGCTTCAAGTAGTATCTTGATGACGATTTTGGTACTCCTTGCCACTTGTCAACTACTTCTTGAAGTTTCTCAAATCCCTGTGGGCAAAACACATCAACCCATGTTATTCCAAAAAATGGCCAGCAGAGACAGATTTCTTCGTTATTGAGAAGGCAATTTTGACCCGTTTACTTGCTTATGTCTTATATCTAACGGGTCAAAAAGGTAAAATAAATGATTTGCTAAAAAGGAAACGGGTCAAAAGTCGTCTCGTTAATACATAAAGCCTCTAAAATAATATCATATTACAAAACATACATTGTAACTGAGAATATATAGTTTCTGTCATCATGTTTGACACACTAAATACTATAACTATAAAGCTTCAAAATACATTTTCGGTTTAACCAACCTGACCCATATTGACCTGCTCAAATACTGAACCACTAAGACCCCTTGCCCAACCTGCCTGACCCACGTGTATGTATGTATCTGGTTTATGATTCACTCCATTGCCAACTTTTTTTTGTTCTAAAACTTGTTATTCAGATTCACAAATTGACAACTAAGAGCAACTAAAATTGTGCATTGTGTATTTGTTCATTAAAAAGATGAAAAAAAGAGTAATAGACTTCTGAGAGAGGATTGCATTTAGTTACCTTGGCAATTTGGACCACAATAGTCTTTTCAGGATTAGTGAGATCAACTTTGTGAGGTTCTGGAACAGATTTTGCAACTGCATTGATAATTTTCATTCTATCAAGGCCACTATTTGCACGGGCCTCACATAGCACTGCAAACTGAAGAAAAGGAGAGAAAACAATTTAGACAGCAATTTGACAGTAGGTTGCTATAATAAATAAACAAGTATTGTTCAAGTCCAAACACGTAGATTAAGAAGCAGAGAAGAAAGGTGGAATAAATAATAACTAGATATTGTAACTGCAGGTAGCAAGCCAATTAGTTATAGATGGGTCAATCTGGGTTGTGTTTAATCTCTGCTGGGTGAAACAAGCGAAATCAACTTGATTAGCCAAAAAGGAAATCGGTGAAAATTGGTCGACTTGGATTATGTTTATTATCTAACGGGTAAAAAAGTGAAACCAAAATGCATAGGTAAAAAAATGGATCATATGGGTTGAAAAGATCAAACATTGCTTCCCCAAATGATATGTTTACTGCATGAAAAATTCCTAGATCATTTTAAACATAAAACTGGACTACTTTGTGCACAAAACAAAAGATTTATACGTAAACTATGTTAGGTCAAGCCCAACTCGCTACCACAACTTACCTGATTTCACCTGTTATCCAACACAGCCGACCTGCCCATTTCATCACTTGTACTATTGACAAAACCAAATATCACTCAAAGTCCATAAATGAGTTTTTTCAAATGCATACCATGGAGTCGAGATATCGATCTACCTTTTGAAATGCATATACAAATGAGCTTAACAAACCTTAGATGGCGTTTCTGCTTCCGTGGGGAAGTACTGGGCAATTAAAGGTTTAATTGCTTTAGAAATTTCTTCTTCTGATGCATAGCACGTGACTTCAATAGGCAGCACTCCTAAAATAAACCTGAGAATCCATCAACAGCAAGTGGCAATTATGATTAATTTACTTATTAACGAGTCGAATTTTGTTATGTTGGATCCTAGATGTGTCAATAGGAAACTTTGACTAAATAAAAAAGGGAAATAGAAGTCCCAGTGTGTACTATAAATGCATACCTCATAACATGCTAAATTCAACCATATACTTTATGTGAATCATATTTAGCACATTAATTTTTATTAAAAACGTTTAAGAAGTGGGGAAAAAAAAAATGTTTGCACGTCGACCAAACACGGCCCGTTTCGACAATAATGATTAGAGTGTCAAATAAAATTCACTAATGAAACGTCACCTGGCCATGTGTTTCCTTGTTGCGGCAGCAGAGGTTATCATAAGCTGGGCAATTTCTTTAGGTGTTGGATCTTTATCTCTCTTCCGCATTTGAACAAAGACTACACCATTGCACCCAGAATCAAGGTAGCTGAAACGCCTCTGTTATAAAAATAAAAATAAAATGAACATATATGTAAATTGTGGTTTTATGTTTGACAACAATTGTTTCTTTAATAGAAAGATACAATTAAAACTTTACATCAGATATATAACTTGAGATTTTACATTTTACATTGAAGAATGACTTGTGAAAGAACATACTTACAGTTGTTTAAAACTAGCTTTTACAAGAAATAATACATACATATCCCAGTTTTGATCCAAATACTCCATCAGTCCATCTATACATAAAATGTAATCATACCTTCATAAAGTTGGTGTACGCTTGGGTTCATGGATTACTAGTCTGTTAACATGAACAAAGGATGGACGATCTTTTAATACTTTCTTAAAAAATGATATAGGAGGCTTCAACCATTAAAAATGCACTTTGGGGACTTGCAACGTTTTTCCTTGCAGTTTTGTTTAGTTTACTTTACTTCATCGGTTTTAACAGTTAGAAATAAGAACGTAATATTGTCCAGGTGTAAGTAAATTGGTCAAAACTGCCACCTCCAATAGATATTATAAACTCACCTTGCTTTTGTCTTTCAACTCTTCAAGTTCAGCCTCAATTAACCTGTCCACAGACTTTTCCTCCACCTTGATCTTTATGACTTCTTCAAGTTTAGGCTCATCTTTTTCTATGCGTTGTTTCTTTTCTGGTTGCCTATCATCTTCAAATTTTTCATTTTCATGATTTTCATCATCATTTCTACAAACTTTTTCTTTCTCATCTGACTGGTTCTCAGAACCAACTACATCACCATTGTGAGCAGAACTTTCATTATTTGCATCACTCGGCTTATCAGAAGCTACTAGGACTTGGTCCTTTTCAATGTTTTCATCATCATGGTCATCATCTTCTTCAGAATCAGAATAAGTGAACTTTATCTTTTTATTTATGGGTTTATTAGGGATCACTGTGTGTGTCACATCTGATTCATGTCCCTCAATTAGCTCTTCCAAAAACTGCATATAAGAAAAATACAAATATTTATTCTTATGTACAATATTCATATCAGAATAGCAAGTGAGTTACGAATCAGTAAAAATCCATGCAAGATTAATAACAGAAAAATTTTAGTCATGAAGTTGTAGAACTCGTGTAGATAACATTAATAAGACCAAGCCAATATTAGCCAGAAACATATTAAAACTATATGATAAAAGAAACATTAGTTACAAAAACGTTAACAAATAATTTTAAATTATTTGAGACAACAAATTAATCATCATACTTTCATTTTGAAAGTGCCAACAAAATATAAGAATATCCATTGTGGTCAAATTATCTTTTAGTTCGTTAAACTATCAGGGCTTTCCCCTCAACACCAACAAGAAACGTGATCATCTGATTATCCAATATCACATTATCAGTTTTAGAAACACATTTGCAAAAAAATTTCGCCTGCAAAATAAAAAATTGATTTATAGAAAGTGGAAAAAAAAAGCAGCTCAAAATACAATGGTGATATTATAACAATTACCAACATTCTATCATAACCGGTCATTTCAGAAAAGAATGACAAAAAAAAAGTCTTATCTAAGACTGACTTTTTTTTTTTTGCGGCACAGGGTAGTATCAACACCCCCTTTGATGGGTCACTAATCTACGGGATTCATGCAAAACACCCCCTCCAAAAATAAATCCAGAAAATCTCCTTTAGAGCTTGTTTTAGGTAAGCATTGTTGAACCTCAGTGAATTCAGCCGAGTAATCAGCAATTACTCGCTACAAGGTCAGTAACCGAGTGCAAGTGGAACCGAATCAGCCAAAAAGATCTTTATGATAAAAAATCAGTCAAAACTCTGTTAAAAAAGATCGGGTTTGAAGTATTTGAACAATTGTTTTAACATATTTCTAGGGTCCTAAAAGCAATTCTATGCTCCTACGAACATATCAAACATACAATTTCGAAATATACACATAAAAATTTGTCAATCCGAGTACTCCCCCAGTATTCCCCGCTTAGGCCAATTAGTCACTACAAAGTAGCCAAATTTCACAACCATACAAAGTAGCCAAATTAGTCAAATTTCACAACTAGTTTAATAATAATATATATATATATATATATATATATATATATATATATATATATATATATATATATATATATATATATATATACACATACATACATACAGAATCAATAACTTGAACAGCTTCTTGAGAGGCCTGACGCTCTCGACCGCCATCACAAGTAATGAAGAAACCTTCAACTCCGGGCCTCAATGGGTACGAACCTTTCTTCTTCACACTTTTCTGTTTTCATCAATATCATCATTAATATCTCAAATATATATATATATATATATATATATATATATATATATATGGTAGGGATACAATGAGAAGGTTAGGAAGGATTGAGGGAGTGACATGTGTCACTCCACGCCACATCATCATGCCGCATCACGGTTACTGCATCGTGATGCAGTAAAAATTTTGGCGGGAAATTTTTTTTTCCCACAAAAAAAATTTTTTTTTTGGGCAAAAATTTTTTTTTTCCCGCCAAAATTTTTACTGCATCGTGATGCAGTATAAATTTTTACTGCATTACGGTTACTGCATCACGATGCAGTATATTTTTTTACTTCATTACGGGGGCTTAAAATGAGAAGGGTAGGAAGGATTGAGGGAGTGACATGTGTCATCCCCATGCCACATCATCATGCCGCATCACGGTTACTGCATCGTGTTGCAGTAAAAATTTTGGCGGGAATTTTTTTTTTCCCACCAAAAAGAAATTTTTTTTTTGGGCAAAATTTTTTTTTTCCCGCCAAAATTTTTACTGCATTACGGTTACTGCATCACGATGTAGTATATTTTTTTACTTCATTACGGTTACTGCATCACGATGCAGTATAATTTTTTACTGCATCACGATGCAGTAAAAATTTTGGCGGGAAAAAAAAAAATTTTTGCGCAAAAAAATATTTTTTTTTTGGCGGGAAAAAAAAAAAATTTCCCGCCAAAATTTTTACTGCATCACGATGCAGTAAAATTTTTGGCGGAATGATGATGTGGCAAAGTGACACATGTCACTCCCACAATCCTTCCCACCCTTCTCATTTTAAGACCCCTTCTCATAATATCCCATTCTCTCTCTCTCTCTCTCTCTCTTCTCTCTATATATATATATATATATATATATATATATATTATATATAGTGTATCTTTATTTTCAGAACCCTGTTAAGTGCGGGAACTGCGAGAACCCTTTTTGAACCGTTAGATTGTTTGATCAATGGCTATGATTGATTGCGCCATTAATGTAATTAACTGAAAGAATAGACCACTCCTTGTAAAATTGAAAGGGCAATAAAGGAATTTTATATTATTTACTTTGAAAACCGTTCACTTTTTTTAGGGGTATAATCTTTCAAAAAAGCCATCCGTAACTTCTCCACCATATCTCTCTCTCTCTCTTCCAAACTCAAAAAACCCTAGCCACCATTTTTGATAACCTCCATCCACAACTTCTTAAATCTGTCGTCACCACCGTTGCTTGAGATTTGAGATCCAAAATTGATTATTAGTCGTGTATAATCGATTTAAATGGAATAGAAAACTAAGAAAATAAAAATACGGCGCAATCATCAATCAAGCGCAATCTGTCATCACCACCGTCGTAAGTTATTTCCACTTTATTGTTTAATACAAAAAAATAATGTAATCGTATATATTTATCAGAATATTTGCTATTCATTAATAGATTATAATATGATGATTGATATTCTTGAATCTAAAACCATCCAATAAAACCGTGGTGTAAATATCAGAATACATTATTTTTTTATTATGGAAAATGAAGATACATATGATATTTTATTGAGTAGAAGTAAATGATTTATAGATCTGATGTTTTTATATATTTGTAACGTTTTTTTTTTTTTTTTTTTTTTTTTTTTTTTGATCTTGCCTGTTGTTAATGTGTGGTTTATTAATATATCTTTGATGGTGATGATAGCTATTTTAAAAATTAAAATACATTCAAGATTAGTAATGGGTGATTGTGTTTTTTTTAGATGAATCAAGACAGGAAAGTATCATTTTATATGTGATACTTTGGTTTTCATACTTGTTTTTCAGTACGCATTTTGATTTTCATAGAACATACATGTTATTCATTGAACATAATTGTTTTTACATTGAACATGGCTGTTTTTCATGTTATTAACATACATGTTATTCAGTACACATTTTGGTTTTCATAGAACATACATGTTATTCAGTAGACTTTTTGAGTCGGTGCATATACGTAAGTAGGTGTGTACGTGTTTTAAAGTTAACTTAAAATTCATTGGAACGGTGCATGTGTGTTTTAAATGGATGCATACATGTTTTAGATTGTGCATATATGTTAGGCTAGTTATTATGATTAGAAAGTTATTTACACTATTTGGTTATGGTTTAATTGTTTTTGGGCATTTTTGTATCAGATTGATGAAGATGGTGATAGCAATGAAGATATTAGAAGTGGATGCACACATAGATACAATGCGGCGTTTGAAGAAATATGATTATTGAAGGCGTGCATTTATGTTCAACTTCTAAAAATGTTGATAATAATGAGTGTGCACATATGTTCGTTTGCGTTATATATATTAGTGCATGCATGTATTGATCGATTAGATTCATGTATTTATACTTCTTAGAAATTTGTTTTTTAATTGTATTTTAATTGATATTGAACTTTGTATGTAACATTTATGTTCTTGTTTTGTTATAATTTTACATTATATAAAAAACACCTATGCACTACATCTCGAAAATAAAATGAAAAAATTAGTACATAAAAACATCTATGCACTACATATGGAAAATAACATACATGCTGAAAAAAATTAGTACATATAAAACATACATGCACTTAGTCCTTTTTTTCAAATAATGCATGCTTGAAATAAAAAAGTTTAAAAAAAAAAAAAAAAAAAAAAAAAAAAAAAAAAAAAAAAATCCTAAAATTATGGGATTTTAAAAAACGAATTTTAATAAAAAAATCACAAATAAATAGAAATTGTCTTTTACTATTATACCCTTTTGATTAAATAAAAATATTTAATATTTAAAAAAATATGATTGGTCAAGGGGAGTTCTCGCAGTTCCCGCACTTAACAGGGTTCTGAAAATAAAGCTCCCATATATATATATATATATATATATATATATATATATATATATATATATATATATATATATATATATATATATATATATATATATATATATATATATATATATATAGTATAGAGAAAGAGTGAGAAATAAGATACGTTATTGGGACGGTAATGGTTCTTCCTCTTCTTATTATTATTATTGTTGTCACCACCCATAATCTTATTTTTAATTAATTTTCAAAGTTTTGTGTTTTTAGGGCTAAAACGGGCGGGGTAGCCCGAGCTTCGCTGCGGATAGTTTTGCCAACGAAGTACCATTGGAGTAACAGGAAGAAGATTTTAAATAGTATAATAGTTATTGATTAAGGACGTGGAACACAAATATTTTACAAAACATGTACTATGGCATCCTGTAGTGTGCTACTCTAGTCAGAAAAAAAGGGAAGGCTGCATCATCTAACTTTCTTTTCACCTTATCAAGCGCAACAAAGTATAACGAACAATGGCTGCTGCAAAATCCAGTACCTTTGTGCCCGAATTCATGTCTACAAAAGTTGTGAACAAAGTATGAGTAATTGACCAGTTCATAATACGTAAATGTGAGCACCATCGTGCGACTATTAACAGTGAATGACTAACACAACACACCATAATTTCTAGATATATCATGACTCACTTATGACTGCAACGTATACATGGCCTATGACTACAACTTATATAGAGCTTATAGCAGATTGTGTAAACAAAGCTGCTATAGAAACGGTTTTGTGATTGCAGCAGGAATATAACCTGTTTAAACACCCACCATGGCTGCAATGACAATATGGGTGTCGTTTCCCAGCCAAGATACGGGCGTGGGTAAACTATGCATGGTAAACACAAAATTAAAAAATTATCAACATCGGCTGTAAAAAGAAAAAGGGTATGTGTTATTTACATAAAAAATCAACCACTCAAAATCATTCTTAGGTACAAAATTACCTCCAAATCAAATTTATGGATTAAAATAGTACTTCAACAATTGTGTTAATGTTTGTTTTTATATGTAATTATGATGTTGTTGGAGTACTATTTTAATATGAAAAAAAGTGATGAAAAACACATTATATTCGGTCTAAGGAAAAGTATTGAATCATCATTAAACAAAAGTTCAGGAAAGTTTACCTTCTGTCTCTCTAATGCCTCTACATCTGTTCTCTCTTTCCAGTTGCTTTTGCGTAGCTTATTATTTATACATCGGTTGATTAGAAATCTGGTTTGTCCCCAACAGGTCAAAAGGATCCAACCGGGAGAAAGTAGCCGAAAGTGAAATCTTTCTGCTTACGTCGTCCAAAATCATTTTATTATAAAGAAAATATAATTTAAGGGACTAAATAATTATAGGATGTGGAAACAATATGTTTGTAAATCCACCGCACTCAACCTGTTTTGACCTGGAGTAAAAACATGTTTCACATTAGGTTGTTCCTTACTTTCTTTTGGTATGCTTTCATTTCTATTACCTTTTATAACTCATGTTTGTTAGCGTTTCTTATGAGGCATTGATACAACGATATTGTTATTTCTTTAAGAGCAGCAGCGAGATCAGTTGGGTTGGCAAAGCTGACAAACCCATATCCTTTTGTCTTTCCTGTTCGTTTATCTCGGACAACCTAAAAAATGAGAATTGCCATTATATTTAGTTGCTAAACAGAAGTAAACCAAGCATATCATATATTTAACCAACAAACATAGTAACTCAGTAGATTCTAAGGTTCACAAAGTACTTTTAACGACAAACATGATGTCATTCTCCACTTGCAGCGTTTGGTCGTTTTCAACATGTTAAATATATGACAGCATGTTGGTCGTTTTCAGTATCCTATAAAAAATTAAACATTGCAAAAATAGCCTTGCCAACGCTCAAGTGGTCGATAAGGTACTTTCAAGACTCAAGAGTAAGTCATTCTCCACATGCAGAAATTAAATCCTATAAAAAATTAAAAATTAATAAAATTTTAACCATTAACAATTTACAGCCCTAGATGGCTAGCCCTACTTGCTTAGAATTCCTTCACAATAATCCATAAACTGACATTAAACATCAATATGCCTCTGTATCTATAACTGTAATCAAATAAGCCAAAACCACTTTTGCTCTTTTTTTTTTGCCAAAAAAAACTGAATATATAAGAACCATGATCTAATATGAGAATGTTCTTTTTGCTCTTTTTTATGCATGGATATCTAAATTTTATTTTATTATTATTATTTTTTTTGTCTGTAACCACTCGTAAAATTTCCTATTTACTTTACAGAATTATTATCCTTTTTCACGGGTAAATTTTTATTTTATTTTATTTGAATGTATCTCTCATCTTATGTGACGTAGATCACATCATTGATAAACGTGCTCCCACAAGACCTGCCTAACAAACCTAATGTTTATTTCATAAACATCATCATATAAAAATATTACAGAATACCATTTACCATTTCACGATAAATCCCTAACAAAACATTCACTATCTGTATAGAGTTTCTAAGAAACCCTAAAATTTACCACAACACCAAATATAAACAACAAAACCTCATAACATAAAAATACAACATATCTGAGTTAATGTACAAGTTACTAAAGCACCAGAAACCCTAATTCTACCTTGTTCCCGGTAAAACCCTAAATTCACATAACTTTGATTTTATGTGTTCATTTCACAAACCCTAATTTATTTCTAGAATATTTTTACAAAATATAAAGTTTACAAGTTATTTAAGCTATAGTACAAGTCATTTATGCATAAAATCATTTATTTACAAAATCTTTATTAAAATCTCATTTATATTATTTTTAAAGCACAAGTTACAAACCATTTATGCATAACTTTTATAAATTATATTTTCTAAACTCCTTAAATATTTTTACAAGTCTTTTGGCCCAGGGTACAAGTGTCTAATGCACAAAAGTTATAAATTCCATTTAATTATCTTTTAACTTAACAAAACATAACAAATAAATTTTATAAAATACTAAACTATTAAAATATATTTTTCACACTTCCTAAATTATTGTACAACTAAATTAAGCATAAGATACAACTCCTATAAGCTCAAACCGATTTCCTTTTCATTTCATGTATAATTCGATTCACATAAATAAGAATAATAAACATACTTATTTTCTAAATAACAAAACCCTAAACTAAATTAGTTAAGCTTCCTAAACCCTAAGATACTACTTCCTAAACTCATTGTACCACCACTCAAAGCTCATACGCCCCTCCTTAGAAAACCTGGTTCGAAACAAACTACAAAACCAAAACCGAATTTCAACTTGAAGATGCAATGAATCTAGCCTAAGACATACTCTCCTATTCATTTCTATAAACCCTTCCACTTGTACATCTTCTCCATCAAGAAGCCTCCTTATTGGTAGTTAAAAACCATGGATACATTTGACCAAACTTTAGGGATTAAAGCATAACTTTTCATAACCATTATTTTTATCATTTCTACTTTATTTCCCGAACCAATATTAACCTAATATGTGTATTTAACGAACAAACCGAACCGAAACTTACAGATAAAAGATAAGATAAAATCTTACTTTTGAAACTACATATTGGCTCAATTTAAATATTTAACCATCAACCAAACAACAAAACAGAATGAAACGAAATAAACTATAATCATTAGAAATGATTATTAAATATTGGTATAACAACACAGGTTCTTTGTCCGGAGACGTTTATCAACTTTCTTTCATTTGTTTTCCATCCAGACTGATCAGGTGAGTTCATAACCCCTACTTTTTACATGTTTTTGAACTATTTTTGGGGGAGATACATGCTCAATTATCTGGTTTTTTTTTTTACTTTCACAAGCAATTCTAAGTTTTCATATATTGATATAAATTTCATAGCCCTTATTTTCATATGATATGAATTAAATTGGCAAGATTGGCAAACACTGTTTGCATTTACATGATTTATGAATCACTAATGGACTTTTTCCCGTATTAAACACAAGTAATTTCCCAACGTTATTCTTATTTTATTGCCTTACGCTAAGTTAGATTAAGCCAAAAGACCTCTGATGAACTCAAATAAGTACATTTTATTACCATCATTTATCCTATTTATTTGACTTGTTTTATTATATTATCTGTGAGAATTGATACGTTAATGTTTACTTTTGTAATTCTCAGGTAAAAACAAGTAATATGTGAAACTTGGCGATTTTGGACTAATTATGGAGCAAAACAAGCAAGAAGTTAAGAGTCTACTGAAATGTACAAGATCAAGACCATTCTGCTCCAGATACGCCGCATCTTACTTATTATATACGGCGCATCACTATCAAGATTTCACAAGCTACGATCCAAGACAGCAAGGACATGCGCCGCATCTAAGAATGGAGTTACGCCGCATCTTCTGGCGGTGTACGAATATTCCTGAATATATTAATCTTGGACCCCACGCGAAGTTAAGTCAATGCGCCGCATCTACTTATCCTATGCGCCGCATCTAGCCCTCAGACAGAAACTATAAATACCCCAAAGTCAGACCAATTACGGGGTTGAACAGTTGGACAATTTAGCTAAGTACGAGACAGAAGAAACCCTAAGCCGAATTCAGACGAAGTAGCAGCACAAGACACACCTTGAACGAAGATACAAGAGATGTAAGAAGGTCCTGCATGTATTCAATTCATTAAGTAGTTTTGTTTTATTGTATTAGTACATTTTAATTCATTAGGATTGATGGGCTTGTGTAATGTGACAACGGAAAGATTGCACTCCCCTTAATATTGCTTTCCCATTAATTAAACTTTATATGTTGATGTCTTTGGTGACTTTTATTAGTGCATTGATAACCTCTGTGTCTAGCTGAGCATTGATCGGGTCGCCATGCCTCTGTCCTCGCCTATTTATTTTATCGCCTATGCATTCTATCGTCTGTAGAAAAGTAGGAAGAAAAGGTAAATAGGATAGTCATAAGTAATCATTAAGAGTTTACTCGCCGATAAGATTAGAGCCAACGAGAAAGGGATTAATCTCGGTGCGTTGCATCGAACTATACACTTCATATAAAACTAGCAATAAAACAAGTGACAAGCTACTTAACTATCAGGACAGGTCTTCTTATTGTCTCAAGTATTTATCTATGTACGTGTGTGCTATTCGCTGATTCGTGCTTATTAGTTTAGTTTATATTTAATCACAACCAAACCGTGCCAGTCTCTCAGGCTGAAACCCCCTTGCGTTAGATTAGGTTGTATAGCTAACTTAAGATATTAAAATAGTGATTAGAATAACTAGGTAATACGTTCCACTCTTAGTGATCGACACTCTACTTACCATTATATTCATACTGACCGGGTACACTGCTCGTTAAAGTGTGTGTGTTATTGATAAGTCGGCTAAATATAAATTTAAAACTTGAATACTGCTAAAACCACAACGACATACCGTGGGTATAAATTAGAGCACTACGCACACGACACATCAAGTTTTTGGCGCCGTTACCGGGGAGTGAATTGTTATTATCTGTTAATTTGATTAGTATTTTAATTAGGTTTTTAATTTTAATTCTAACCACTAACTCTGTTGTATATTAGTTAAATTGCATTCATTGTATTATTTGCATATTTTCTGTTTTTGTGTGTTTAATTTTTGTTTATTTTGGTTTGTTTTTATTATTTGTTTTTATTTTCCGTATTTTTCTTGTATTCTGCTATCGTTGTACTGAGCTAATTCAAACGATACGGCGCATCTATTTTCATAGATACGGCGTATTGCGTTTAATTTTTATAAAATACAACGCGTTTAATAAATTCGATACGACGCATCTTTCCCCAAGATACGGCGTATCTTTTTTTAATAAAAAATTTTTCTAAACGATAATGCCATACGACGCATCTGCTTTAGCAGATACGGCCTATCTATTATTTTAATTAAAAACCGTTTTCGAATTATTAAACAGATACGACGCATCGATTTTTATCGATACGGCGCATCTTCTGAATCAAAAATCTTGTATTTTGAAACGTAACAAAAATACGGCGCATTAACTTTTGTTAATACGACGCATTTAATTTTAATTTAGATACGTCGATTTTTGATAACTTAATACTGATACGGCGCATTCTAATTTCTAAGCGGCGTATCTATTTTCTGAATAAAGTCTGATTAAATTTTAACGATTATAAGATACGACGTATCCAACTTTTTGGATACGGCGCATCATCTGCAGATATCAGTTATTTTTATTCTTTATATCCGTTTCTAAATTCATTAATTTCTCTTCTAGCGAACAAATCCTACTTACGATTTTACCTATGATGACAGGTTTTGCTATGGAAGACATGTCAGTGAACGGATATCTTGCTAAAGAACTCTTGCTTTCGGATTCATTCGAAAGGGAAGGTTTTGACGATGTCAACTTCAATGTGCTCATGATTAATGCCGATTTATTCTCTTGGGAGACCCCTCTTGAAGCTACTTTTAAGGAATTCAAGCGCTTATGCAATATTCAAGATGGGATATTCTCTTATGATTTACTAATGAGCTACACTGAAGATGAATTGTTACTCTTATGGCCCATCATTGAATCTAAGGGATTAACTTGGACTACTATCGAAGAAAAAGATGGGAAATTCCGAATTGAATACATGAACTCAGCAAATGTAGTCAACAAATCGAGCAACAAAAGCTATGAAGTCCAACCTTTACAAACTTCTTATATGCCTTATTCCGAACAATATTGGGGCTTTGATGAAAACTATCTGGATAATGAAAGAATGTAGGCTGAATCGGAGATACTATTTCATGGAAAGTTGGTAAGGTTGATAGATATCTCTTTGGAAGAGTGGCTTGAACTTAAATACGGTAATCTGAAATTTGCTCCTAGGAATGAAGTCAGACGGATTGTGACCTCATGGTTGACACGAAGTTTTAAAGGACAATTTAATGAGTTCACGGAGATAAGAAGGAACATGATTGGTAACACTAGCTTTGACGTTAACCACGATCCTAGTAATGTTGATTTTTCAAATTGGTTAGCTAGTAAGTTCAATAACCATAAGAGCATGGACCGAGCTACTAAAGATGTGTTATGGGTATATTGGACGAGAGGTGATGATGAGGAAGTAGAGAGCAACAATGGATCGTCAGATGACAATTCAATAATCAAGGAAGGGATTGAAGAATTATTCAGGATAGACATTGATGTATTCAATTATGAGACACCTTTGTGCAAACAATTCAAAGAATTTAATTACCTTCTTCAAATCGACGCTGATGTGCTTACTGGAGATCTACCAGGATTCAAGACTTATGATGATTTCAAAAACACCTGGTACTACGAATGGAATGACCAAATACCATGGGTTTGGGATAAGCCATGGGAATTTGAGCATATTAATCACACTTGTAAACCTTTCCGCTTCAAGGATGGATTTAGTGAATGGCCAACCTGTGATTATAAGAATGATGGAACCTGTAATGGGGGAAGTATAATTGGAATGAAACGGGTTGGAAACGATGTGTACTTTGAAGACGACGATTGGTATGAAAAAGTTGAAGACTGCCCACGTAAAGCTGAGGCTTTACAAGAAAAAGGTAGAATCAACTACCTAAAAGAACTTAAGGGAGCGTCAGACACTACTTTCTGGGAATGGGTGCATGGACAATTTGATGATTACACTAAGCTTAGTCGACGCTTGCAATGGGAATTGAAAAATGAGTGGGATGAGATTCAAGATTATTATCAGTCCTTTAACGTGGTTAATTATGATCCCTATGCTAATAACGATGAGTCGCGAGAAGAATTGATTGATGAACTTGATGACTATTTGAATAAGGATCCTTATTTCGAGTTTGTTGATAAAGACGATGAAGAATTCACCAAGAGAAAATGTCAACTACTTGGGATCCCTTATAATAAGCCACCCATGATTATTTTTGAAAAATTTAAAATCATCAAATTTTCTTTGGGACCTGATGAAGAATATGTTGCGATAATGACCAAAAAATTTATTAGATTAAGTCTTACGGAAGAAAATGTCGCGGAGCTATACGGGAACATCTTTCGGATGAAGGAAGAAGGATGGCGCGTAACAAGAACAAAATAAGGAGCTGAACGTGAGTCTAACTTGAAGACTCTGGAATAAAGACAAGTGCTGACCGGGAGACAACCCGGAAATTTTTTACTATTCTGTTCTGTGTCGAGTCAGTCAGGCCCGCAGAAGATACGGCGCATCCCAATCCTGAGATGCGACGCATCTCCTGCACTGGTCATATCTTACTTTATTTTTCTGCATTTTTATTTTTGACTTTAAAACTTTCTGTCAGTTTATTTTAATGCGGCGCATCCCTGGTTAAGGATGCGACGCATCTTCTATTCTGATTCGTATTTATT
This sequence comes from Artemisia tridentata subsp. tridentata, assembly GCA_021014915.2. Lineage (NCBI taxonomy): Eukaryota > Viridiplantae > Streptophyta > Magnoliopsida > Asterales > Asteraceae > Artemisia > Artemisia tridentata. Next base: position 230,722,273 of record CP139505.1, on the reverse strand, counting down.
CCAGGCTCGATACGGCGTATCTTCTTCCATAAGATACGGCGTATCGACTGACCTGATGATTTTCATTTTAATTTTTTAAGTTTTATTTTTACTAACTACTAATGTATTATGCAAGTTTGAACCTTCTTAACTTAGGTGTGTTAAAGTCTTGATGGTATTATAGATTCCTGCATTTCCTGTGGATACATCAAATATGAAGCTTAAACGTTCTCATCCACAAGAAAATTTTTGCTCTTATACAAATAATGGAGGATCATACCGAGCAAATCTCAGGGGAGTTTTTCTGTTCTAATTCTTTTATTTTCCAGTTTTTAACCTTTGATACAAACAACGAGGACGTTGTTTAACTTAAGTGGGGGGATTGGAGAATTAGAACACTTACTTGTCCTAAACTTTTTCAAAATATGCTTAAAATGTGCTTAATATATCAAAATTTAAAATTTTTAGCATGTTTTTGTTTAAAGTCTAAATTACATAGCTGCACACATGACGTTAATTTCAAAAATTGTGAACTTTTCAAAATTCACAAATCTATGAGTGTGCCGGTGACTTGTAAACTTTAGAACTTGGCTTGTATACTATTCGAGACCACCATAATAAGTATTATTTACATAATTGGAATGACTTGTCTAAATTGGTAAATTTCTAGGATTACACCCAAATAGCCTTTATATGTTATGTGATATTAACTAACTACACTGGTTAGTTAACCCCCGTATAAACCCTTTTGTTACTCTCACTTTTAGAGTAAGATACCCCTAGAAAAACACTCAGAGTCATTCATTTCGTTTCTTACACCTTTGTTATAATGTTTCGTTACACCCTTACACCTTAGCCTACCCTGTAGATTAAAATCCGTGGTTGGTTAATTGCTTTAGGCAAAGTGTGTTTCCTTACATTACCTGTGTTCGCGTGCGTAATTCATTATCTTTGGTTAGGTCGGGAAATTGCACAATGCAATTGGAGTGAAAGTAAATATTGTATATCTTTGAGTTTATTTTTCGTGTGTTTACTACTTTCACTATTACCGTTATTTCTGAAGTCATGAAAAGTATGGAAAAATTATCCAGAGTTATCATTATAGTGATGTGGTGAAATTTTACACATCTATGTTTATGTTTCAAGTTAAAAAAAAAATCGAAAAAAAAAAAAAAAGAAAAGAAAAAGAAAAAGGAAAAGTTGGAAGTTTGTTTTAACCAACTTATGTAAAGTTTTGTATTAAGTGGTCGATATCACCACTAGTTGTTGTATATTATATCTATGGATTGATTGGGAGTTGGACGTTATGGGAACGCCAATTAAGGTTATTCTTTGATTGAGATCTTGTTGAGTATAATTCGTGTCTACCTAAAGCGTGTGTTTCAAGTGTTAAAGCGTGAGTTATTCTATGATATGAGTCTTATTCATGGGATGGTTGGGATAGTGATTACCCACATTTAGGATTTTAATTTATCTGTTTTGTTTATTTTTCATTTTACACCAATTTATATCCCAAATATTATCCATACCCTATATTATTCTTTATCCAAACCTTTGATTTATTGAGATTAGGGATTTGAGCAATCTTAAGTATCGTAGTCGTGGATTCGGCTATGTATTTATGATTTTGTCGCCCTTTTTGATATAATATTATTGGTAAAGATTACTTGGTCCTATCTTTAGCCTATTCGAGTTAAGGATTTGAGCAATTGCAAGTATCGTGTTCGTGGATTCGATAATGTATTTGTAATTTTGTCGCCTTTTCTGGAATATGAGATCGATAGAGATTAAAAAGGATGATCAACCCTTAACTAAAAAAAAAAAAAACCCTTTTTACCGCTTTAGACTTGTTACTCCTTAGCTTTAGTGGGGGAGATGTGTATCATTGCCAAGCTTATGATAGAATGTTCGTCACGACTGGACAGTTAAACGATTAGATTTTCTTTTATCGAAATATTTTATTTTGTTTCTAATTCGTTAAGTGTTTGGTTGTGTGATTATGACAAAATGAATACATGCTTAAATATAAAAATAAATCCTAACATCTTTTAGGATACATTTTCATAAGATTAATTCTAAGGTTTACTTGGGGACAAGTAAAGTTCAAGTGGGGGGATATTTGATGAACTCAAATAAGTACATTTTATTACCATCATTTATCCTATTTATTTGACTTGTTTTATTATATTATCTGTGAGAATTGATACGTTAATGTTTACTTTTGTAATTCTCAGGTAAAAACAAGTATTATGTGAAACTTGGCGATTTTGGACTAATTATGGAGCAAAACAAGCAAGAAATTAAGAGTCTACTGAAATGTACAAGATCAAGACCATTCTGCTCCAGATACGCCGCATCTTACTTATTATATACGGCGCATCACTATCAAGATTTCACAAGCTACGATCCAAGACAGCAAGGACATGCGCAGCATCTAAGAATGGAGTTACGCCGCATCTTCTGGCGGTGTACGAATATTCCTGAATATATTAATCTTGGACCCCACGCGAAGTTAAGTCAATGCGCCGCATCTACTTATCCTATGCGCCGTATCTAGCCCTCAGACAGAAACTATAAATACCCCAAAGTCAGACCAATTACGGGGTTGAACAGTTGGACAATTTAGCTAAGTACGAGACAGAAGAAACCCTAAGCCGAATTCAGACGAAGTAGCAGCACAAGACACACCTTGAACGAAGATACAAGAGCTGTAAGAAGGTCCTGCATGTATTCAATTCATTAAGTAGTTTTGTTTTATTGTATTAGTATACTTTAATTCATCAGGATTGATGGGCTTGTGTAATGTGACAACGGAAAGATTGCACTCCCCTTAATATTGCTTTCCCATTAATTAAAGTTTATATGTTGATGTCTTTGGTGACTTTTATTAGTGCATTGATAACCTCTGTGTCTAGCTGAGCATTGATCGGGTCGCCATGCCTCTGTCCTCGCCTATTTATTTTATCGCCTATGCATTCTATCGTCTGTAGAAAAGTAGGAAGAAAAGGTAAATAGGATAGTCATAAGTAATCATTAAGGGTTTACTCGCCGATAAGATTAGAACCAACGAGAAAGGACTTAATCTCGGTGCGTTGCATCGAACTATACACTTCATATGACAGGTCTTCTTATTGTCTCAAGTATTTATCTGTGTACGTGTGTGCTATTCGCTGATTCGTGCTTATTAGTTTAGTTTATATTTAATCATAACCAAACCGTGCCAGTCTCTCAGGCTGAAACCCCCTTGCGTTAGATTAGGTTGTATAGCTAACTTAAGATATTAAAATACTGATTAGGATAACTAGATAATACGTTCCACTCTTAGTGATCGACACTCTACTTACCATTATATTCATACTGACCGGGTACACTGCTCGTTAAAGTGTGTGTGTTATTGATAAGTCGGCTAAATATAAATTTAAAACTTGAATACTGCTAAAACCACAACGACATACCGTGGGTATAAATTAGAGCACTACGCACACGACACATCAACCTCCCATCATGAACCTCTAATCACCCGTAAACCAGGGTGAGCGCGAATATTGTGGATAGATCTATTGGGCCGACAACCCCTTTGTGTTACCGTAACGTAACCCAAAGCATTATATTTGAGATGAATAAAGAGATGTGGCTATCTCTTACCCGGGGGCAAGGTTACTTACATTTAATTATGGGGTAACTATTACATCATTAGTTCATGACTGTTGATGTTCTGTTAATGTTTTGCGTGTCATGAGGCTTAGCGCAATAAAATACATCTTTCCCTGATAATAATTGTGTGTGTGCCAATTATTATATTTAATCTTGTGTTTAAATGATTTCCAACTGGACTGAACGAAGTATTTCCGAATAACTGAAAAAGGGCTTATTTTCTGAAATATTGAAAAGGGCTTATTTATGAATAACTGAACAAAGTATTTTTGACATCAGAAACTGGCTTATTTCTGAATAACTGGAACCAACATATTTCTGAATAAATGAAACGGATTATTTTCATCTAAGAAACTTTATGAATTCACTCAACCTTTGTGTTGACGTTTTAGCATGTATTCTCAGGTTATCGGAAGCATGGATTGGCACGGGATTGGCTATGGACTATGTTATCATTCAAACTAATAATATATTTTTATAAATATATTTTGAGAACCTTCTGCTGGGACCTGCATATTGTAACTCTGATATAAATGAATGATAACAATTTTATCTAAAACGTCTCATTTTCGAGTCGTTTTCTATTATCATGACTGTGAACTGTTTAGTAGCACCCCAACTTATATTTCCGCTGCGAATATCGAAAACGGGGGTGTTACAGAGTGGTATCAGAGCTCATGGTTATAGAGAACCAAGTGTTTTTAAACATTGGACTATAACCGCGTTTTCAAAAATAAATAAACTTACATCATAAAGTCCTATGCCTTCCGTTCCAGGTATGTTTCAGTATTTAGAGCATCCTTTATTATGATTATTTGGCATTAATAATCCCCCTATCTGATAACTATTTTATTTGCTTTATTTGCAAATATTAGAATTGCTTATTTTCATTATTTGCGGGTTACTACAGTATCATGTCCCCCGAAACTCCAGAACTTAACGAAACCGATCTCCGTACTATAAGTACACCACCTACCCACTCCCTTAGGAAATCCCCATCTGATGAAAAGTTTATTGGTTGCCCAACAACATTTGAGGTTGGACAAAACTCACACCAAGAAACAATTCAGAAAGATGATGAATCAAATCCTCTAGAACCTAATACCCCCGAAACCCCGATACTAAATTTTCCAGATGCTATATCTACGCCTAATTCCCCTGAACCTAAAGATCCCATGTGGACTCTTCTTTATGAACACGTCAGTATTCTCGACAATCACGCTAAACATTTGGAGGAGTTACCACATTTACGTTTCGAGTGCTACGACCGTAATTTTGACACTCTGTTTAGAAGGACCGATGCCGAAAGGAGAACGGTGTTCGACTTGGAAGCAAGTGTTGAACGAATGAAGAATACGCACGAACATAAGTATAAAAGCCTAGATTATAGGATTCGTCATGCGAAGAGGGAAAACAGTCAACTACGTGATAGAGTGACGGAGATTGAGAGAACCCTATGGATGGCCAGAGAGACGGCAATCTGCCAGGGTCAGAAGATTTTTACTTTGAAATCTATGCTGGACAGTCAGGTAAAGGTGAACACGGAATTTCAGGAGCGTTTCTTGGAAATGGAAATCTCACAACTACAACTTGAGAATGAAGTTAAGCTTTTACGTCAAGGACGTGGTGATGAGGCGAAAAGTGTACCGCTTTTAAGGGGTCATTTAAGCCCGAAATCGTATTTATTTGATCAAATATTGCCCTAAATCGTTCCTTTTGTCATTTTAGGTACTTTTGAGGAGAAATCTGGAAAAGGAGGCATTTTGGACGTTTTTGGAGCATAAAAGTGAAGAAAACGGCAAAGTCTCAAAATTGTGCTGAAAGTCACCTTTGACGGCGTCAACATTAACTCCAGACGGCGTCATGCCTTGGCAAGAAAAGTTGGATGTGAAATTTACTCATGACGGGCCAGTGAGTTTGCATGAGAATTCTGACGGCGTCACGCTTTAACTAAATCAAGGGCGTCACGGCTTAAATCATAAGGGGACGGCGTCACGTTATAGGTCCGACGGCGTCAAGCCTTGATAAGCCAGAATGGATTTTTGAAGAGCTAAAGAGGGACGGCGTCAAGATGGTCATCCGGGAACCCTAAAAGCGGCGAGGTGACGGCGTCACAATGCATAAGGTGACGCCGTCAGATGTCAAAGTCTATATATAGTTTTCTAATTTTTTGTCATTAAGGGAGAGCTTAGTGTGTGGAATTTTGGGATAAAACCCTAAGACGATTTTAGCTACTTTTTCAGGGCTTTTTGCCCTGAGATCTTCCATGTTTCATTGAAAGATAAGTTATCAATTAATCATTCAATATGTCTATGTGTTGTTTGATTCTATCTTATGCTTGTCTTTTGTTTAACATGTTAGGCTAATTTTATCTTGTGTTTGCTTAGATCTAATGAAACCTAGCTATTGATTATTGGTTGTTAGTGTGTTGTTAGTTGTATTGGATGATTGTTTATCTATGTTAGGCTTAAGAAAACTGGCTAACTTCCTATTCGGTAACTTGCTTGAACGTCTTAAGAAACATGAACCAAACGCGTACTAAAGGTTTTTATGGTTGTATTTAATGCACAAGCGAATTCTAGTGATCCCATGTTAGGAGCTTCCTAGCCGGCTCGACATAGGAGTGAAGTAGGAGCTTGTAGAGTTTGGGGAAGTAAGTACGCCACCCCACGATTGGTATTAAGGAATACACCCGTCATCCACGCGACTAATACACACTAATTAACCGGTAAAAGATAGTTAGGGAGTAAGGAAATCTAAGTAAACACATTTCTCTACACATAAGTTTCTCACCACATTTTCATTTTTGTTATTTTATTTTATTTGCATCCGTAGTAAATTTGGGTTAGTTGACTAGCAACTAATTCCGCCCACTCTTTCAAACCCGAGATTTTACTTGCTTTCATAAAAAATTATAAAAACATAAAAAGAATCTTCCTCAACCCTTAGACCTAATTAGAGTAGCCTTTCACACCTAACGAACACTATTCCCTGTGGAGAACGATCAATCCCCCGTACTTACCACTACACTATACTACATCGGTCAGGTACACTGCCTGGTGGGGTTGTAAGCCTCTTGAGATCCCTCGAGAGGTAAAACCTGTTGTAAGGTTGCAAAACCCACGCATCAAGTTTTTGGCGCCGCTGCCGGGGAATAGTTATTGTTTAGGTTGAATTTTTATTTTATTAGGTCTACTCACTAGATTCCTTTCTAGTGAGATTTTTATTTTATTTTTATAGGTATTCTTTAGTCTATCTTATTTCTTTGTTTGTTTGTTCGTAATTTCCATTGACTCTTCCGTTCACCATTATGGAGAACGCGAATCCACCATACCACCAACCACGTAATTCACCCACTCCATATGACATCTTGATGTTTAAACAACATAAAGATGAACCTCTCTATGATGCATGGACTCGTTTTAAATATTTACTCCAAAAAGTCCCTCATCATAACTTCGATTTTTGGTCCCTAACTCAAATCTTTTACAATCATGTCGACCGACATGCCCAAAGGGACATTTACCATATTGCCGGTAGGGATATTAGGGAATTAAGTGCTGAGAAAGCATGGGAAGCTATTGAGAATTGTGCCCAATATTATTATATGGTAGACAACCCAACAAACATTAATACAAGTCAATTGACCACAAATTTCAAGGATCATGAAACAAGTTTGTTTGGGGATGAGGGTAGAGTTGAGGTACCTAAGTGCATGTCATGGTTAGGCACTACCATAATACAAGATGAACACATAGGTGATCTTGATGTGATGGAGGATCTAGCCGAGCATGATCTCATTGATCAAAAAGACCTAGGTTTTATGATCGATGACGATGAATCTCAAGAAACACATGATGAATCTTTTGGGCAATTTGAATATAGCAGTCAGAATATTGAGGATGATCCTTATGATTCGGATATAGAAGTTGAGATGCCTAGAGAAGCACTTGAGATACTAGGGAAAATGTTAGGGTTAGATTCTACTAAAACACATGATGAGGATATAGGTGATCTTGACACAAGGAATGATGAGGTAAGTAACATAAGCCCACCAAGTACCCCACAAGTCCTACCATCATTTGAGGCACACACACCACCCGTGACTTACCCGAAAGAAGTAGAGGAGAGTATAGGAACCCCAATAGAGGTAGAGCCCTTGGACCAAACACAACTAGAAGAAATAGGTTTGAATACTTGTAGTCATAACCTTTCTTTTAGTTCTATGGAAGTTCCTAGTTTTGATGAACCGGAGCCTCAACCAAAACCGCTACCTAATCTTCCATCCTTAGATGTGAATTTAGGAATTGAAAAAGGTCCCGATCAACCCATCAAACCATATAGTCCGGATAGTCTTACGTTGGAGGTAGTAGACTCTAGGCCTTGTAGAGAGGAAGCTAACATAGGAATTAACCATGACCTTACATACTTACATCACCCATTTATGATTGATCACAAGAAACATTATGGGTTTAAACCGGGTTTATTAGGTCAAGATGGATTCCCAACTAGGAGTCTCTCGAAGTTGATAGAAGATGATCCCTTTTTAGGAGGAAACTCAAAATCACCCATTGACCAAAGTGAACTAGGCAAGGTTATGATGAAAGGAGCACACCCCTTTGAGCATATAATTCATCCACCACTCTTTCCTCACGTGGCATACTCCTACCGAGTTGGTGTGTATCGCTACTATCACCCGCACTTAATCCTAAGTGTAGGGAAAACCTCTCCTTTATCCATTAAATAAGGGTAGAGTCAGGCTCATGACTCGAACAAAAACAGGCGCTTCTTGGGAGGCAACCCAAGCTTTATTTGTTTTATTTGCTTTGTGTGTTTATTTATTTGTTTGTTTGATTTTATTTGTTTCCGTATGTGTGTTTAATTTTTATTCTTATTGATTCATGTTCAAAACTAATTTGTGAAAATGCTTTATTTTGTTTTTAACTTCGTCTTAACTACATATAAAGGTATTTTGCAAAAGATAAGTGTAAGGGAAATCTAAATCGGTTTATTAGAACACATATGAACATGAATCGTAATAATAATAAATTAACATACATATCCGTATTTGTTTGAGTCAAATGCTTGTATCGAGTCATAATGATGTTTTGCAGGATTTCCAGGAAGTAAGGTAAAGGTTTTTCCAGAAATTTTCCGGAAACTTAAAATGAGAATTTTTGTCAGGTCATTTCTGACGGCGTCAGGGGTTATAACCTGACGGCGTCAGATTTAATTTTCAGAAATTTTTGAAATTTTTGTTTTTAAAAAGTTTTTATTAAAATCTCCAACTTATAATCTCCAGGAATCTGCAAAATTATCATTCCACAAGCATTATATCCTTATATATAGATTTTATCCCGCCGATGTTATGCAGGTTTTCGTGTTTGTTTTCTCAGGTTCAACAGGTTATTTTGGACAAGGAAATGTTTTGAATCAAGCTTATGGCGATGCATTAGTCATGGAGCTTCAACATTCTCTTTGGAGGAAGATTTAACCGTGTAATTTCATTATCCAACGAGCGAATCAGGGGAGTATTTGATTTCATTCTTTTACTTTATGCTTTTACATTTGTCATTTGAACATTGGGGACAATGTTCATCTTAAGTGTAAGGGGAGGGTAAAAGTACGATTTTTGAGAATACAATTGCGCTTGATTTTTGTTTGTTTGATGGTAGATGTGTAATAAAACTGAGAGAAATACTTGTTAAGGTAATTTTAGTGCCAAATTTAAAATTTTTTTACAACATATAGGAGTGAAACTTTGATCCTAATAAGCGTCTCATGGATAGGAGTTATATGACTAGCACAAAAACCGTACCACTAAAAAATTTTTCCACCCCCAAATATGTGAGGTTCACCCCTAGAATTGGTAGGAAAAGCATTTATGCTATGATGTGTGTACCGGTAGCACTTAGATTCTAGAACTTGCGTTAGGACCATTCCAAGGCCACAAGTGAGACTACATTCGTGTAGTTAGATTTACTACATGATAAGAGGCATTAGGATTAACCCATTGTTTTACACCTGTGTTTTTGTTATAATTACATTGGCTACATTGGTCAAGTAATTCTCCCACACCCTTTGCGTTGTACTCATTTTTAGTACACGATACCCCTAGTACACCCCTCAGAGCCTATCTTTTCGTTTCGACCTTTAAGCATTTTACTTAAAGGAAGAATTTGTTACACCCCACTAAAATGTACACCCAAATCGCCTTAGCCTACCTTGTATGCACTCATTTTTAGTGCATTATTGTTACAACATTTGTTTAAACCCAAGTTAATTATCTAGTTGATTACATGGTTGCTAAGTCGAGTCATATCCTTGTACATATTGTTTTGGGACGATTGGGACTCATGGGTAAAGTACTAGTGTTATGGAGTAATGGGGAAGAACATCATTTATTACCCCCATATGTGCTAAATGTTTTAAAAGTACTCCAAGTTTTTCAATTATCTTAATTCGAGTCATTAGAATAGTTATTTGTAAAGTTATGTAAAAGTTCAAGTGTAAGGGGATGCAACGCCCCTATGATGTATTATTTTGGATGGTAGGGTAAAAGTGTATGCAAAAAAAAAAAAAAAAAAAAAAAAAAAAAAAAAAAAAAAAAAAAAAAAAAAAAAAAAAAAAAAAAAAAAAAAAAAAAAAAAAAAAAAAAAAAAAAAGTAGAAAAAAACATACGGACTACCATCCCGTTTCATTTTATGTTTATTTTTATGTTTTTGTTATTTTGTTATTTTGGTTTCTAGCTTAAGATCGAGTCTAGTCTTGGCTTAGCAACGTTGTATAGTACATGTAATTGATCAAGATTTTTAACTCGCCACCAGTAAAATATCCTTTATCCAACCAAACCGTGTTTTCCTTTTCCCTACACCTAACGTTATAACCCATTTAAAAGCCCTCTTTGATAGTTTATCTTAGGTGCTTACGCCTAGTGGAGGAGGTTTTCGATCCTTTCCCAAGCCTATGGTAATCTATTTGCTATGACAGGTAGTGAGAGATATTTTCCGTTTTCATTTATGAGATTTATTTTGATGACACTTGAGAGATGTGAGTATCTAAACACTACTTGTGAGGTGCTAGTATATAATCTCCGTGCTTATTATGATTGAAGTGGAACGATTATTTGTTGTAATTACTTTTATGTTTGCATTAAATGACCCCTAACTTGTATTTTGATTAGAATAAAAGCGCATTTGCTTGAGGACAAGCAAATCTCAAGTGTAAGGGTATTTGATGAGGCGAAAAGTGTACCGCTTTTAAGGGGTCATTTAAGCCCGAAATCGTATTTATTTGATCAAATATTGCCCTAAATCGTTCCTTTTGTCATTTTAGGTACTTTTGAGGAGAAATCTGGAAAAGGAGGCATTTTGGACGTTTTTGGAGCATAAAAGTGAAGAAAACGGCAAAGTCTCAAAATTGTGCTGAAAGTCACCTTTGACGGCGTCAACATTAACTCCAGACGGCGTCATGCCTTGGCAAGAAAAGTTGGATGTGAAATTTACTCATGACGGGCCAGTGAGTTTGCATGAGAATTCTGACGGCGTCACGCTTTAACTAAATCAAGGGCGTCACGGCTTAAATCATAAGGGGACGGCGTCACGTTATAGGTCCGACGACGTCAAGCCTTGATAAGCCAGAATGGATTTTTGAAGAGCTAAAGAGGGACGGCGTCAAGATGGTCATCCGGGAACCCTAAAAGCGGCGAGGTGACGGCGTCACAATGCATAAGGTGACGCCGTCAGATGTCAAAGTCTATATATAGTTTTCTAATTTTTTGTCATTAAGGGAGAGCTTAGTGTGTGGAATTTTGGGATAAAACCCTAAGACGATTTTAGCTACTTTTTCAGGGCTTTTTGCCCTGAGATCTTCCATGTTTCATTGAAAGATAAGTTATCAATTAATCATTCAATATGTCTATGTGTTGTTTGATTCTATCTTATGCTTGTCTTTTGTTTAACATGTTAGGCTAATTTTATCTTGTGTTTGCTTAGATCTAATGAAACCTAGCTATTGATTATTGGTTGTTAGTGTGTTGTTAGTTGTATTGGATGATTGTTTATCTATGTTAGGCTTAAGAAAAACTGGCTAACTTCCTATTCGGTAACTTGCTTGAACGTCTTAAGAAACATGAACCAAACGCGTACTAAAGGTTTTTATGGTTGTATTTAATGCACAAGCGAATTCTAGTGATCCCATGTTAGGAGCTTCCTAGCCGGCTCGACATAGGAGTGAAGTAGGAGCTTGTAGAGTTTGGGGAAGTAAGTACGCCACCCCACGATTGGTATTAAGGAATACACCCGTCATCCACGCGACTAATACACACTAATTAACCGGTAAAAGATAGTTAGGGAGTAAGGAAATCTAAGTAAACACATTTCTCTACACATAAGTTTCTCACCACATTTTCATTTTTGTTATTTTATTTTATTTGCATCCGTAGTAAATTTGGGTTAGTTGACTAGCAACTAATTCCGCCCACTCTTTCAAACCCGAGATTTTACTTGCTTTCATAAAAAATTATAAAAACATAAAAAGAATCTTCCTCAACCCTTAGACCTAATTAGAGTAGCCTTTCACACCTAACGAACACTATTCCCTGTGGAGAACGATCAATCCCCCGTACTTACCACTACACTATACTACATCGGTCAGGTACACTGCCTGGTGGGGTTGTAAGCCTCTTGAGATCCCTCGAGAGGTAAAACCTGTTGTAAGGTTGCAAAACCCACGCATCAAGTGGCTGATCTCAACTCATATGTAACAACGTTGTGTTTACTGTACCAAATAGTATTTGGTTAAGTATTTCCTGTATTTTCCAATAAACCTGAAATCTTCAGAGTTTGTAATCAATCAATAAATGTATAACAAATATCTTTTGTTGTATATATTATTGTTGAGAATAAATTCTTTTCCATCATGTCTTACAATAATGCTGTGCATTTAAGTAATGACTTTCCATAAAATCTTATCATTTGTTTAATAGACAAATGGTTTCGTATAAACTATACCTAGAGCCCAATAAGTATCACTTACCTAGTTAACTAAACATAGAGCCCATTAAGCAACAGAGGTATTTTGAGGACTAAACCCTTATGATAACGATAGAAAACCCTAAACCTACTTCATGCAATATTAATAAAAGATCTTGTGATAATTGTTTTTGGTAAAAACAATTGATCAAGTTATTAATATTATTCTATTCTCATCCCGACATATCATAACCATAGAACCCTATAAGATAAAATTTCGGAAGAGAACCTTGATGAATGAAGAGAAAGTTGCTGAAATCTAAGAGAATTAGTTAATTCCTTAGCAGCTATACCAAGAGTTAATCATTTATCCTCGATATTTAACCAGACATATTCGGAAGAACGTTAGTATGAAAAATACTATGCCTATGTTAACCGCGCCAATGACTCCCGAAGTTATCCAGAAGTTGGTAATCAACCTCATTACAGCAGTACTCGAGGCGACTACGACGGTTTGCTTAGGAAGCAATAAGAAGGCTACGGAAAAGAAGAAGATGAATGTGTCTTGTACCCCTAAGAGTTTTATGGGTTATAGACCAGTTTATAACAAATGCCCAGAAGGAACGACTAAACCTATCCATACCCTAGGAATTGAACGAAATAACCAAAAGCGAAAATATAGTGAAATAGAAACCACCATCCCAACTCACTACCCCGCCTGCCATCACGAGCATCTTACTCATGAAGCTGTTTATCGTGGAAAACGACCTCCATGTCAACGATGTGAGTTACATCATTATGGAGATTGTTTTGTCAAGTGTGGTAGATGCAAGGAGATAGGACATCAGACCAGAAACTGTAAGATGATAGGAGCCGACCCACAACCATTAACCGTGACTTGTTATGGATGTAACGGAAAAGGACATTATAAGAGTCGATGCCCGAACTTCAATCCCAAATGGAAAACTAAGACTGATTCAGAAGAAAACTAGAACTTATTAAGAAATCATATCTATGACCTAGTATGACCTTTAAGTTTGATATCTCTGAAGTAATGAATAAATTTAGGTTTAGAACTCTTTAAGTTATATTTTCCTTATAGAACTATCTTAGTTGCGACGGACGTAACCTAAATAAAATTATCTTTCTATCTTATGAAATCTCTATCCTGTAACAATTCCTTCATAATCCTAATCTGCGTTTAGCCTTCATATCTATTCTATTTCTCCATACGCTATTCATAAACTTTGCCTAGTGAAACCTTAGACGAACTTTAAGATTTATTTTGAGGTTATCCCATTGATACTTTAGGAATCCTTAACCCATCACTGTAGTGTGGACAAAAATTTCCCTATGCTTTTGAAAACTATTTATGAAGCTATTTTTCAGAAATAAAGCGTTGAACGCCATCTAAAACTTTTTAAATAAATACCACAGTGACTGTACGAAACATTACATCATTTGGTCCCAAATTATACATAACCTGATCAACTATGTATAATTTTGGAAGAATCAAGGCGAAAACCCTTTTACGATTCTCTCTCCATCATGGCCCAAAAAAAAAAAAAAAAAAAAGTCGATTCCCTTGCAAATCAATTCTACGATTGATCTTTTACAATTGTTTAATCTCCTTCCATCATGGGTCGGTGATTTAATGTTTGTATTTGGTCGGTTGCTATTGTTATTCGTTTTTTCTTGCATGTTATCTGATTCCACGTGGGGCGGTTATTTAATATAACTGATTCATGTTTTATTAATCGTATATAATCGTATTTTACTGGAATTCCATGCAAGTTTTTTTTGGGTTGTGGGATCTTCTTGTCTGGTGGTTTTCGGTTTACCCTACACGTATTCTTGCTGTTTAAAAGTCGGTTTAATTTTATTAAGTCGATCCATATATTAATACGTGCTGGGTGTTTTGGTGTTGTGCTATACGTTTAATAACCCTTCTAGGGTTTGGCTTTTCGATCGCTGCTTGTTAACATTTTTTAGGGTTTTGTTCGATGCATGCAAGTTCTATCAGAGGTTTGACGATGTAAGTGGGTTGGGAGAGAGTGGTAAGTCAAGTTTTTAGGGATCTTGTTCAAAACCCTAACCATCATACACCTGTGTTTCATCTCTTTTATCAGTTGGTTTATGATCGGATCCTGGGGTTAGGGTTTTTCTTAACCTTTTGGCTCGTTCATGGGAGATCAGGTCGTTTTGTGGTCTGGTTATGATCCATGTGGGAGCCTGCTGCTGGAAGTTAGGGTTTGTTACCCTATGTTTGTCTCTACTGATGATGGCCGAGACCCCTACTATATTGGTGATCATTATTATTGGTGATCGGTTTTTCTTAGGGTTTTGACTATTTGGCCTGTACTGATCGTATTCTGGTTATGGTATAATTCTTATGTCGGTTTTAGGATCCTCATGGGTTCTTAATCGATTATATGTTGCTGGTTACGATCTGGTGTTAGTAGAGTGGAAGTTAGGGTTTATTACCCTATTGATTGGGGGTCGTTTAATCCATTCCAGAACTGGTGGTGTATTCTAATGGTTATTGGGTTAGTTATTCGATCCTTTTGGAAGTCTATGATTTGCTATGATCGTTGATTGATGCTTGGTTGTTTATTGTTCTACAAATCATGAGGGACATGTAAGTTAGGGTTTGGTTAATCCATATTGGTGGTCTATGGCTTCTTCTTGTCGCGTGTTCATTCTTATTCACTTTTGCGAGTGATAATAAATCATGTAAAGAATTGTGCCATAGTTTCTAAGTGTGGTCTTTTGATCCGTATTGCATAGCTATTTGCAATGGATTGAATTTGGATCATTGGGTGTTTGATGAAGCTTTATGATGCGGTTTGGTGCTATTTGTGTACTACCATGGATAAGGCTGCTTTGATCTGGTAAGTTGGTGGTGCACTCGAGGTCAAGTAATGAAGAATATTGAAGACAGAGTCGCTCACTATGGAAGTGGTTCTATGAACCTGGTCGTCTTACATTTAGATTGTTTTGTTTAAATGTAATTGTTTTCTATTCTGTTGTCAGCAGTTTACTGCTTGTTGCTGCATTTTAGCAGTTGTTTGCTTTGTTACATTTGTAGAGTCAAATCGCCTATGTAACAGGCTGAGGGCATGGGAATCACCCATGTCAATTGTACTTCATTGTTTTTGGCGTAATATATTTACCAGGGTTTAAACCCTTTTACCCAAAAAATTTTTTTTGGAAGAATCATGTAATGAGTTGGACAGTTATATTTTCAGATTTTCTACTACTAATTTTTATTTAAAAGCAAAGTATTGAAACAAAACAAATTGTTTATAAACCATTATTTTGATTTCATACAACAAGAGTCTACATCTACTACCCATCCTTTCTAAGATAGGAATTCGATAACATTATGGATAGAAAAACCCTAAGATTTTATTAAGAAACATTGGAAGATAATACATAGAGACATAATTAGCAACTGAAGTGCTAATATTACAAGGATTACATAAGCTTTATTACATTGAGGATTACCTAGAAAACACAAACTAAGACCATCCTAGTAACACTAGCGCAAGACTTACTTTCCCCATGTTTGATCCACGATAAAGGCTACGATAGTAAGTGGAACAACGAACCATAGGATTATACCAAAGGCTTCGAAATTTTCATCTGGACTACACACCATGTAGGAAATAATCGCAATAACGAAAACAATCGCTAGGTATGTAACCAAATGCGGCATTTTGAGGTTTTTAGAAAGGAAATTTGATAGTAAAAGAATGAGGATTAGAAATGAGGTATTTATAGGAAGAACCTAGCCGTTTATTTCGACCGTTTAAATCACTGTTCATCCACTTTAAGAATCTGACCGTTGCACAGTGATGCATCAGGTGGCAAAACATTCAAATTTAGTTCATCCAGTAGAGATGAGACTGACTAAACCTCGATCCTTTGGTATTAAACGGAGAACCAAGGATTATCAGCAAAACGACATTATCAGACCCAAGAAAAAGATAATATTTTAAGTAATATTATTTTTAACTTGAGGAATTTTAAGTATATCAAACTCTTATTCCAACCAAATCGTTATACGATTTTCCTTTATCGCGTTCCCCATCTGGATAAGATAGAAATTCTGAACCTAGCTATCCCTATACATCATTTTTCTCAACCTTCCAACCAACATAGGCCGAATCTCGGGACGAGATTCCCTTCAACAGGGGGATACTGTAACCACTCGTAAAATTTCCTATTTACTTTACACAATTATTATCCTTTTTTCACGGGTAATTTTTATTTTATTTTATTTGAATGTATCTCTCATCTTATGTGACGTAGATCACATCATTGATAAACGTGCTCCCACAAGACCTGCCTAACAAACCTAATGTTTATTTCATAAACATCATGATATAAAAACATTACAGAATACCATTTACCATTTTACGATAAATCCCTAACAAAACATTCACTATCTGAATAGAGTTTCTAAGAAACCCTAAAATTTACCACAACACCAAATATAAACAACAAAACCTCAGAACATAAAAATACAACATATCTGAGTTAATGTACAAGTTACTAAAGCATCAGAAACCCTAATTCTACCTTGTTCCCGGTAAAACCCTAAATTCACATAACTTTGATTTTATGTGTTCATTTCACAAACCCTAATTTATTTCTAGAATATTTTTACAAAATATAAAGTTTACAAGTTATTTAAGCTATAGTACAAGTCATTTATGCATAAAATCATTTATTTACAAAATCTTTATTAAAATCTCATTTATATTATTTTTAAAGCACAAGTTACAAACCATTTATGCATAACTTTTATAAATTATATTTTCTAAACTCCTTAAATATTTTTACAAGTCTTTTAGCCCAGGGTACAAGTGTCTAATGCACAAAAGTTATAAATTCCATTTAATTATCTTTTAACTTAACAAAACATAACAAATAAATTTTATAAAATACTAAACTATTAAAAATATATTTTTCACACTTCCTAAATTATTGTACAACTAAATTAAGCAAAAGATACAACTCCTATAAGCTCAAACCGATTTCCTTTTCATTTCATGTATAATTCGATTCACATAAATAAGAATAATAAACATACTTATTTTCTAAATAACAAAACCCTAAACTAAATTAGTTAAGCTTCCTAAACCCTAAGATACTACTTCCTAAACTCATTGTACCACCACTCAAAGCTCACACGCCCCTCCTTAGAAAACCTGGTTCGAAACAAACTACAAAACCAAAATCGAATTTCATCTTGAAGATGCAATGAATCTAGCCTAAGACATACTCTCCTATTCATTTCTATAAACCCTTCCACTTGTACATCTTCTCCATCAAGAAGCCTCCTTATTGGTAGTTAAAAACCATGGATACAATTCGACCACATCACCACCTCTTCATCCCTCCTCCTCCTCCTATCCAAGTGGCATATCCCACAGTTTCTGTCAGCCCTTGTATGCAAACCTTGTCTCCTTATCTTCACTCTAACAAACCCTAATTTCCTATCTCTATAAATAGCAACACAATCCTTCTTCTCATTTCACCACCCTTCGAACCAAACATTAAAACAAACTCAACTGAACACAACCCAAATATACACTCAACCTAATCCCATTCGAAGCATAAAGGAGAAGGAAAACAATCGGGTTCAAGGCACTAATCAATCCAAGTCCAAAACCCTAGTCGAACCAAAACTATAAGTAAGTTCTATTAACCCTTTTTAATTTCAGTTTACTTATGATATTTATTCTTAAAAACATCTAAAAACCATAATACATAATATCTAAAATGAAACGAGATAAAAAACTTAAAGTTTCCTTTTTCTTTTTCTTGGCCTGTTCGAACAGAACCTTAACACACCCTAGGTTTTTGAATTTTTGTTGAAGTAAATCAAAGGTCAGTAAAATATGTTTAAACATATCAAATATAATCACACCTTACATAAAAATCTAGTTACAAATGTTTTAAGAATCCAAAAACCCTATCGGGTTGTTTATCTGAGTTCTATATCGAGTCCAAATAAGCCCCAACGCCCAACTTTTGACTTGAAAACCAACACTCAAACGACCCTGTTAAATTCTAGTTTTTGGCATAAATAAAGTCCACCCAGCTAGCTTTATTTAGAAACAAGAATCAATGAAAATGGTTTAGTATTCATTTAAATATCGAGTCTTAAAGTTTGCCTGCTATCGCTAGAACTAAATACAAATACTTGGTTTATTTATTTCCAGATTTTTACTCGACCAATAGCCCAACTTGTGACCTGTGAATCGACCACCTAGAGGTCTTTATAAAATCTGGTTTTTGGCCCATATATAGATCACCCAGCAAATTAAATTTAGAAAAAGAAAACGGATAAAAAGATTAAACTAGCTAGAAGATATCGAGTCTAGAACTTTGCCTCATATCGCTAAGGTTAAAAAGAGTTTTATCAGTTATTATTTTTCCTTTTATCCGACCCAACTTACCAAGTTTCAACCAAACTTTCGACCTCTATTTGATCCCTATAAATTTCGAGTCTTTGGCATACTAAAGTTCATGTAGCAAACTATTTTTAGAAAGAAAAATCTTGTAAAACCATCGAGTAGTTTAAAATATATTCGAGACCAAAGATTGTGTCTATCGCTAGGTCTAGAATTGATTTTCAGATTTTTATTAAAACTCATTCTACTCGATCGACTTTGGTAAAATATTTCAACCATCAAACGAGTTTCATAAAATTAGGAACTTAGCTTATTTTAGAGTTGACCTGGCCAACTTTTTATAGAAACCAAGAGCTCGTTAAATGACCTCGTTTTCATAAAGATATTTGCGTCCAAAGCTCTAGCCAAGTCGTATATAACATAAGTGTAATTTTATTTAATTAAGGTTTTCATGTGTTGATTTTGTAAATAAATATTATCAAGGGTATTTTCTGTCAATAACAAATAAAAAGGGGTGAAATTGTAATTTTTGAAACTTGAGGGTAAAAACTGTCATTTTCCAAAAGTACAGGGTGTGAACTGTCATTTGACCAAACTTTAGGGATTAAAGCATAACTTTTCATAACCATTATTTTTATCATTTCTACTTTATTTCCCGAACCAATATTAACCTAATATGTGTATTTAACGAACAAACCGAACCGAAACTTACAGATAAAAGATAAGATAAAATCTTACTTTTGAAACTACATATTGGCTCAATTTAAATATTTAACCATCAACCAAACAACAAAACAGAATGAAACGAAATAAACTATAATCATTAGAAATGATTATTAAATATTGGTATAACAACCCAGGTTCTTTGTCCGGAGACGTTTATCAACTTTCTTTCATTTGTTTTCCATCCAGACTGATCAGGTGAGTTCATAACCCCTACTTTTTACATGTTTTTGAACTATTTTTGGGGGAGATACATGCTCAATTATCTGTTTTTTTTTTTTTTTTTTTTTTTTTTTTTTTTTTTTTTTACTTTCACAAGCAATTCTAAGTTTTCATATATTGATATAAATTTCATAGCCCTTATTTTCATATGATATGAATTAAATTGGCAAGATTGGCAAACACTGTTTGCATTTACATGATTTATGAATCACTAATGGACTTTTTCCCGTATTAAACACAAGTAATTTCCCAACGTTATTCTTATTTTATTGCCTTACGCTAAGTTAGATTAAGCCAAAAGACCTCCCATCATGAACCTCTAATCACCCGTAAACCAGGGTGAGCGCGAATATTGTGGATAGATCTATTGGGCTGACAACCCCTTTGTGTTACCGTAACGTAACCCAAAGCATTATATTTGAGATAAATAAAGAGATGTGGCTATCTCCTACCCGGGGGCAAGGTTACCTACATTTAATTATGGGGTAACTATTACATCATTAGTTCATGACTGTTGATGTTCTGTTAATGTTTTGCGTGTCATGAGGCTTAGCGCAATAAAATACATCTTTCCCTGATAATAACTGTGTGTGTGCCAATTATTATATTTAATCTTGTGTTTAAATGATTTCCAACTGGACTGAACGAAGTATTTCCGAATAACTGAAAAAGGGCTTATTTTCTGAAATATTGAAAAGGGCTTATTTATGAATAACTGAACAAAGTATTTTTGACATCAGAAACTGGCTTATTTCTGAATAACTAGAACCAACATATTTCTGAATAAATGAAACGGATTATTTTCATCTAAGAAACTTTATGAATTCACTCAATCTTTGTGTTGACGTTTTAGCATGTATTCTCAGGTTATCGGAAGCATGGATTGGCTATGGACTATGTTATCATTCAAACTAATAATATATTTTTATAAATGTATTTTGAGAACCTTCTGCTGGGACCTGCATATTGTAACTCTGATATAAATGAATGATAACAATTTTATCTAAAACGTCTCATTTTCGAGTCGTTTTCTATTATCATGACTGTGAACTGTTTAGTAGCACCCCAACTTATATTTCCGCTGCGAATATCGAAAACGGGGGTGTTACAATTATTTTTTTGTCAAATTCTCAAAGGGAGGTGGTTTTCATCTAGAAGTGATCCAGATACCTGCAATCATGTTCAGCGTACAGCTTGAGAGATTTTGGTGGGTAGATGTGACTAAGTTATCAAGGAAGAATCTAAATTAAAACCAATTTAGAAAAATCATTAAAACCAATTTCGAATCTAAATTGCAGAAGATAAAAAACAGAAACGTGTGTGGGCAAACTCACACAAACATACTGATTTCAGCCAATTTGACACCCACTGCAGTCCCTATTTTAAGACCCAAACGCACCTGTCTTAGGCCTCATTTCAGCTCCCAATCCCACACCCATTTCAGTCCCCAAGTTGACCCATGTCACCCCACATTTGAAGCACCAAAGACACCCAATTCAGCTCCATTTCATCACCCAAACCTACCTATTTCAGCCCCCCAAATACACCTACTTCAGCTCCCATGTTACCACATACCTAGAAAAATGTTTACCTTGTAATTTTGGGGATTCACTTCCAATAGTGTAGCCAAAGAGAAACGGTTCATCCTGATATTTTTGCCTTCGGATATCCAGTACCGGTGTTGTGTAAAGGAGCTCATTGTACCTTCGCAATAGTTTATTGATAGTTAAAACATGTATAATGTTACAGCTAATGTGTTGTCACGGCAAATATAAGTACTTAATAATAGATTCATGTATCATGAGTAGAAACAATAGACTTAAGATAGGAGCGACTAAAACGCACTCAAAACATAAAAAACGGGTAGAAACCTTTCGACTTTCTTCTTGGAAGCGCGGTCTAACTCCATGAAAGATACGGTTGTTTGTGTCCTTTTATAGAACTCAAAACCAAGTTCTCTCACAACGGTCACTAATTTGATGTACATATGCAATTGTATAAAAGAAACGTAATGTACATGTGCAGCATAAGTTTTTTGCCATTTCTTTGTATATTGGGAATTATCAGGCCTGAACTTTACCTTTAAATGGAGAAAGTACAAACATTAACTTACCAACTTTTTGCTAGACAATAGATCAGCTTCAGTTGTAGGGCAGTAGCTGCGGACACTGAAACATTTATGAAAACACAAAGAAAAGAATATCATTACATATAGTCAGCCAAATCTATCATTTCATGTCTGATTTTTGTGTGTATGTATGTATTGCATAGCTACCTGTTGGAAATGGGTTGCTGAACTTCCATGAAAAGATTTTGATGATACCATGCCAGCTAATGAGTGTGAAACCACCACTTCATTTGAAGCGTACCAACTGCTGGTGTTTATATATATAAACACCAAGAATTGGTCTGCTTCAAATAGTTGTGTGAAGAATTCATGCACTTCCCTTTATTCCATATGGTCTTTTTTAATAGCTTCATAGTCCAAAGACCTCCCCTGCCTCCTCCAAACAAATTGAAAACTTAACTTAATCAATATATACTGTTTAGAAATTATTAAAACTCTTTGGAGTAAAGCAATTTTTAATTTCTATAATGAAGTTACTTACTGTATTCTTTAGGTATCGGAAGTTGGAAGGTTTTTTGATACTGCATTTGTATCTGTAATAACAGTGACAGTTGAATTAAGGCTACATGAACAGACTTTCATATATTGTAGTTAATGAAGTATCTACTAACATCATTGTTGAGACTGTATATATGTACCTTTGCTATTAAGTTGCGGGGTTGATTCATACCTGGTTTGAAAAGACATAAGCTTAGTTGCAGTGCACATCATTCTAAAGCCGCTAGGACACAGGGAAAAATATTTCTTCTCCATCGATTGATTAGTTTCTGTTACAACAGATTAAAAAGAATTAGTACAGCATAAAATATTTATCATTTAAAACTTACACTGTGCCAAACACCCATTGAAACTACAACTCTTATAATATCGTAACCTTCTAAATTTACAATATGCCAAATGTTTTAATCTACACTATGTCAATCACCCCTGAAGCTGCATTGGGCTTAAAACTAAAAAAAAACCACCAAAAACTATTACTAATTGTGTATGAAAAGAACATTTTCCTCGAGTATTAAAAGAGAACAATCTACTATAAGGCTGTATGAAAAGTTTCGAAGGGTGTATGTGTTAAAACAAACATAATCCAAATTATAATCTCTACCGTACCCGTATTATAAACATGTACGTCTTTGTAGATCCCCAAAAAACACGTTGGAGCTGCAAAAAACATATACACAACCCGTTTGTAAAGAGAACATAATGGAAGAAAATAAGAAAAGAGCCACTACTTGTCTAACAAAAGAACATACATATCAGTAACATACATTGGTATATTGTTAATTCAATCATTGAACGTTGATATCAATGATTGAATTAACATCGGGTTTAACCTTTTCCAAATCTGAAACAACATCGTTTTTAACCCAATAAAGATTCTCACCCATGACATCCTTTATCCAGATATGCAAAACCCCCCAATCAATTTTCAATTTTATAAAACTTTTGATGCTTTATTGAATTCGCTTGGTGGAAACGTGTTTTGGTTTTTTGTTGTTTCGATGACTTCAGGTGTTTTAAAGCGATGAAAGAAGTGTCGAAGGAAGATGTCTATGTGTGTGTTTGTGACGACGAAGAATCTAGAGTGAAGTGGAATGTGTTTTGTGAAGTAGAGGGTGGGAATTATTATTAGGAAGGTTACTGTTAAAACAACTGTTTGGAACAACCCTTTTAAGCTACAAATTTACTGTTAAAAGAACTGTTCCGCACAACTATTTGAAGCGCCCAAAATTCTGATAAATAGATAGATATATATTTACTGTTAAAAGAACTGTTCCGCACAACTATTTGAAGCGCCCAAAATTCTGAAATAGATAGATATATAATTGGGAGTGTACAGGAACGAAGGCAAAAAGCAGCAGCAACAACATCACCCCTCTACTACATGATTACGGGTATGTGTAAATACAAATACAGTCCCTCAACATTCTCATACTCCCAATATTTAAACCTCGATTACTAATACATGCATAATACATTGTTTTTTTTATTAATCTATCATAAATTCATAATGTACAAGTAATACAACAGACTGTACAAATAAATGTTGCATGAGTATGGTAGTTTTATTAAGTTATATGCTACAAGTATCATCTTTCTAAGAATATGAAACACTATAAAAACTTCGACTGTTTGTTTCATATAAATAACGGGTTTTGATCAAAATAACCAACTAAAAAGGTCTTTAAGAAATCAGGTAAACGAAGAGGAATCCACATTCGGGTTATTTGTTGATATCGTTTATTTGGCATTTATTTACATGGCCTAAACGATACTTGGTCATTCCATGATGTTTAATCAAGACGCATGGGTTGTCTTATTCTAATGTCACGTTAGAGGTAATCAGTTCTTTTTGTTATTATTATTATATATTTATTTATTGGTTAATAACATTTCCATTAGCTTTCAACAATATTGAAGAGGAATGAATATCATCAATCAAACGTAAACTAAGGTTGAGAAGCTATTTCACTTGGAAAACGCAACTTTGTGCATCATTGTATTGATACATTAAAAGAAACCAAAGAACTATTGATAACCCAAGGTTGGTTGGTCATATTAACCAAAGAACTATTGATAACCCAAGGTTGGTTGGTCCAAATATGAAAGTGGTTCACGAAGCATTGCTTTGAAGTTTGAATTCAACACCAATTGACAAGAAGTTTCCAGACTTTGCGATATTGTAGAAGCCTTCCAGTAGTTAAAACTTGATTAGGCACTTGTGATAAAATCCTTTGAATATCACACAAGCGAAACAAGCTCTTTCGTATATTAGTGATCCGCTTAAAATCCTTTTGACAAATTTTAAACGACACATGTCACTTTGGCCCAACCAATTTTATATTTGTCTAGTTTCATAAAATATTTTACTCGTATAAGATAGCTATTATAGGATTGATTTGTGCCCTTCTTGGCAGCATAGGCACAAGACTTCTTCTCAATCATTTATGATGCGATTATGGAGTAGCATCTCATTCATCGGGGTTCCATATTGAAAAACTCCCGGTAGAAGTCTTTGAACTTTTTTTGGGATGTACTTGAATCACATAAACTTGGAAATTTTTTTTGAAACGGACATATTTGGCAGGTGTTTTGTCAAACAAGTTTTTGTCAAAAGAAATTTATGAAACCGGTGTCAAAAATCCAATTTGAAACCAGGTTTGCCAAGCCCGGTTCCAGGCTTTATGTGACTTATTGCAGGTACGATGTGACTACAATGTGACAAGTACAGTGGACTGCTTGAAACCGGGTTTGCCAAGCCTGGTTTCAAGTTATATATATATATATATATATATATATATATATATATATATATATATATATATATATATATATATATATATATATATATATATGGAAAAGTGAATGTGTGGTTGTCATGTACCCAAGGTAGGTATAGAACCTCTTCACATACCAATTTTTTAATATTTGTTGTATAATAAATAAATGACCTGGGCCCCATGAATTTTATGGATTAAAAAACTAAGATGTGAGGGGGTTCTATACCTAAGCTAGGTACATGACAACCTTATACTCTCCACCCTCATATATATATATTATAGGAAAGGGTTATTTTCAGAACCAAAAAAAGGTACAGAACTGCGAGAACCACCATCAACCAATCAGATTTTTTTGGATATTAATTTTTATTATTAAATTCAAAAGGGTATAATGGTAAAATTACTTTTTTGAATTTTTTTTAAACAAAAAACGTTTTTTTAGTTCCTAAATTTTAGTGTTTTTTTTTTTTTTTTTTTTTTTTTTTTCAGTAAAAACCTTGAATACAAGGTGCACATGTGTTTTTGTAGATGGTATAAATTTAAATACGTTTTTAATGATCAATTGCTTCTAATTGCACATGTGTATATTTATAGGTAAATTTCTATAAGCATTTTTTAACACATACACATTTGCATTCTTTTAACAAAAATCAAGAAATACAAACTTTAACAAAAATCCAAAATACTACACTCCTATATTACATTTCCTTCAAATTTCAAATAGAAAAAAGAGAATGTATAAATGAGATTCTGCTATGCACCGTGTGCATAGTGTATTTTCCTGTTGTGCACATGTATTTTCTTGTCAATATTCAAAACTAAAAATCAAGAACATAAACATTATACAAATATCTAAAAGAAAACGGAAGTACAGTATATTGATTATACATGTGTGCACTAATAATAATTAACGCAATAAGAGACTCTCGTGATCTTTATATATACATGTTGCCGTATATGCACATGTATTTTTGCTCATTGGCCACTCTCGATATCTTTGTATGCATATGTGCATTTGAGTTCGTCCATATGCCATTATGTATACGTATGTGCACTCTTTATATTGCTCATTATACTCACACCTGTAACCACAAACAAATAATACACGAATTATTTAATCATAACAAGTAACAAAACACATATGCACAATCACAACATACTTATATCAGAACTAAAAACATATATGCACTTTTGATACCTTTAAGCTCCGAAACTGAAAAAACACATATGCACATAAGGCATCAAATTCACCAGAAACTGTAAAAACTCATGTGCACTCTTACAGCATATAACCACTCATAATCCCAACACCCCATACCACCTGATCAAACACCACACACTGATCCTTTCACTCTTTTTGTCCACTACCTGATACTTATCAGGGACACCTTTCAATCATTGAATCTTTATCACGTATCAAGCTCAGTATGAAATTAATCCCTGGTTTTTTTAACGCACCCATAGGTATTTCAAACTAACACAAATTCTTCATTATGTTTTGAGACCCACTGAAGCCCACTTTAGTTTCAGTCCCTGATGATTTCAATCTTCAGTTTTAGGGATAACTTCAGGTTTAGTGATTCAACTTTACAATCCTGATCCATTTTAACAATTCTAATCCCAAATATACAAATTCGAATCAAACCCCTTTAACAAATACCTACCCTTTTTTTCCGGATAACTTATTATCATTTTGACTCGACCCCAGATCCGAGTCAGTTTCTTACCTTCACTCCAAAAAGGTTTGATGGTGCTGATAACTGGCGCCGCCACAGCAGTTGAATTCGCTGGTATTAATTTTTTGGATGTGGGTTTTTTTGTGCGAGAGATTATTGGTTTAGATCTTTGAATTGACTTGGCCTCCCCGTACTTTGTGTGTTAAGGGGTGTCGGATTCTTTTTTCTTTGTGTTGGAGAGATGATGGTGATTTTGGTGTGTTTTTTGTGTGGATCGAGTGATTTTCTTTTATCGGTTCTTGGATCTGGGTTTTGGTCGATTGATTGTTTTTTTTTGATCGAGAGGTTTGTTGAGATAGGGTTTGTGATAGATATTGGTGATTTTAATTTTGTGTTGGTTTTGTATTCATCTTGTGATGAATCTCTCTTGGTACTGCGTTTATTTTTTTTTTTGATTGAAGGATAGAGAAAAAAAGTAAAGAGAGAGAGAGAGAGAGAGAGAGAGAGAGAGAGGATGCAATCTACAAAGTGAATAGCAGGCATATGCGTTTATGATTGAAGGATAGAGAAGCGGCTAGGTTTTTTCTTAGGAAGATGATTAGATCTAAAATATTTGAATTGTAATTGTAAATCCCGTATATGATGGGACAGTTATTTTAGGCTTACTAACAAAATACCATAAATACCCTTTTACCACTTACAAAATGTTTACATGATCTTCTATGTTATTACAATTATGCCATCTTTGTTTGTTGCCATTGATTGAAAAATAGATGGCTCAGATCGGTTCTCGCAGTTCTCGACCTTTTACTGGTTCTGAAAATAACCCTACACTATATATATATATATATATATATATATATATATATATATATATATATATATATATATATATATATATATATATATATATATATATATATCCATCCTATATAAAGGAGTGTTGCCCTACAATTTCTCCTTGAAAAATACTAATCAATTGCCACGTGTAAATTCGCAAATATTCATGAGCCGTCGATTTTGTGGAACGTGTTTTGGGCGGAACAACTTACAAACTATCCATTCCATTCTTTCCATCTTAAAACACACACACACACACACAATTCGATCCTCTCAAACTGTCTCCCACAAACATTCACCGATTAGATTAGATCTTGAAAAATAAAGCCTTTAAATCGAATAATCAATCTGGATGATAATTGATTCAATCAGGTATACTCTCAATTACACATAACCTAATTTCTTAATCATGCCGCCTAAATCATTCCGATTGTAAAAAATGGACGCAAAAAGCTGGCAATCCATTGATGATGGTGCGTTTTTCTACACTTTTTAATTCATTATATCGTGTATTAATTGTATGAATTAACCAATTTTGAATTTGATTTTTTTTTCTGGTGTGAATTTAATTTCTAGGGTTTTTTGAATTGGGATTTTTTCGAATTGATGATTTTTATGTGGCTACATGCGGGATTTTTTGAGGTTAAATGCTTGCCGAAAATGTCATATTGAATCTCTACATTCATCAGTAACCAGAGGTAAATTTATTATTATATAATTTTACATGTTTTGATTATCAAATAAAATTATTAGGATATTAAATGTTTCTGATTGATGATGCGAACATGATGTCATGATAAATTTTGTAAGTTGTTCCGCGTTAAACAGTGATCACTTTTATGCTTTTTTTAATGGTATCTCAATGAATCTCAGCATGAGCTGTTTAGTGAAGAACATTCTTCTAATGCAACTTTTGGAATATTACAGAGCTCATTAGTACGTTGCAACTGAGATATGGAGTAGAAGAGCTTCAGGGTGATGTTGATTTGGAAGCTGAAGAAGATGATGAGGATGACGCTAAAGACGGTTACATTTTTCCCAGTCTATCTATTCTTATTGTTTCCGTGGTTTATGTAATAAAATGGGATAGGTGATCAATCTTATTTAATAAACACATTCATGAATCTTTATATGCTCTCAAAAAGGAAATCATGTAATGCTTTTGAATGTATGCATGACTTGCAGATTGTGCTCAAGCTGCCAGATGCAACGACTACAAGGAAATGCCTTAAAAGAGAAAGATCTCTAACCACCTCGCTCAATAATTGAAGCTCAGTCCATTCTTTGTAGGGATACCAACAATGCAACAGGTGCTTTTTATTTGTAGCTTCAAAAAATGATACACATCCTGGTTGTTTAACAAATTTATATGGAATCTGTTAACTCACAAGTTTATTTTGTACAAATTTTGCAGGTGCTTTTTAGAAGATAGTTCATGATAAAGAACATATCTCTTAACTCATAGCTTCATCCATAAAGGTATTCCTTCTGATATAAAGGCATATGCTCTTTTCCTGAACTTGAAATATTGTATGAAATAGTATACTTTATTTGTACGATTCTGCTAAAAATCACATTATGTAGATAAAATAAAAATGTGAATTTCTTTTTGCTAAATAAACTTTAAGTTGCCAACAGATAAGTTAAGAAGTGTATAAACTACTTGAGCTTTTTATCTATCTTCAATTATTTTGTAGGAAGTCAAAGTCGAAAATGTTTTAATAGTTGTACCTGCTTATATTTGTAGAACCACCTGCTCTCTTTAGGAAGTTAATGGAAAACCATTTCGTTACGGTATTGTCTCATGTAATACTGACAAATACACCAATAAGTGAAGAATTTATTTATGATCTATCAAACTTGCTGAAATTATCAGCATGTGAGAAAATTGGTTTCGGTCTTCTTTTGTTAGTTCGTATGAAGATTGCCACCTCTGTTTGAATATTTGGTTAAAAATTATACAATCCCAATAATGAAAAAAATGTAACTGATAGATTAATAAGTTATAGAATAGGTATACTGGATCACTAATTAATCTTTTATTATTTCATAATTGCAGGGCTGGCTGTTCTTTTGCATGGACTCAATCAACACATGTATGCTTTGCTTGCTGACATGTCCACCGGTTGTTTCACGTATAATTTACAAAGCAGCTGAATGTACATGGGTATAAAGTTTACGGAATGTATTGGGTTGGTACAATCTTTCAATAAGGTTTCAGTCCAAAATGAATGCAAGTCGTCTTTAAAGGGCTGTTTAATAGGCCATCCCAAACACCCCAACAAAGAGTGGGGATCATAAGTAACAAGTTACTTGCTAAATAAGCTTCTTGATTTTACTTAACATGTTTTTAAAGGTAGCAATTTTCGAGTTAACTGGTTAAAGCGGTGTACTAAAAGAGTGATTTTTTTATTATTAAATTCCTTTTGCTTTTTATTATTAAATACGGAAGTTACTGCAGTCTCCGAACAAGTAGACGAGGATGAAGGTTTGGAGGAGAGATCAGAAGAATCAACTGACGAGTTTTCTGATTTTGTGGTATATGAGAAAGATACTGAGGCCGAGGAGTTAACTGGGTATGATCTTGATAAAAAACTTGGACGGCCGCATCCGTTGATTGATCCTAAAGTGAGGAAGCCGATAAAGGAGCCTCTTACTAGCGAAGAATTATG
Source organism: Artemisia tridentata subsp. tridentata (assembly GCA_021014915.2). NCBI lineage: Eukaryota > Viridiplantae > Streptophyta > Magnoliopsida > Asterales > Asteraceae > Artemisia > Artemisia tridentata. Next base: position 230,691,704 of record CP139505.1, on the reverse strand, counting down.
GTGGAATTGGAGGAAATCGGAGAAGGAACAATGGTCTAGGTGGCAGAAGAAGCATCCTGATGCTGAAACGGTTAGTAAAAAATTAGATGCTAATACATATTCCTAACTGGCCAAACGGTTTGAAATTCGCCTATAACTTAAATAGTAATAGTTATTTTATAAAGTTTACATAAGTTGGCGAAAACGTGTTGGCAACTCGACCCGACCTGTTTTGACCCATTATATATTAAGTGATGCTTTGACTTTTATGAAACAGGTGTTTCTCAAGGCCGTGGCTGAAACTGGTCAAACCTGCCATTGTCTATTTCTTTCTTAGGTGATCTAATTCATATATTTTGTTGCGTGTTTCAGCATGTGGGTTGGTGGTCCCCAACAATAATAAGAGGTGATGACCATGAGGCGATTCACATCCCGAACCATAAATTCACAGTCAATGTGGTGAGAAATCTGACCCAAAAAACACGTTGGCGCATCAAGACTCATCTCGCTATCAGCCACGTAGATGTCAACAAAATTAATGTGAGTAGTTTATCAACCCTGTGAATAGCAATATTCTCAATTGCTTTGTTTCATGCACTCCCTAAAATATTGGCTTATGTTATTGGAACAGAACATTGTGGCTGATATGCGGAAAGTTTTGGCCAAAAATCCTCAAGTTGAGAGAAATCTGACCCAAAAAACACATTGGCGCATCAAGACTCATCTCGCTATCAGCCACGTAGATGTCAACAAAATTAATGTGAGTAGTTTATCAACCCTGTGAATAGCAATATTCTCAATTGCTTTGTTTCATGCACTCCCTAAAATATTGGCTTATGTTATTGGAACAGAACATTGTGGCTGATATGCGGAAAGTTTTGGCCAAAAATCCTCAAGTTGAGCAGCAAAGGCTGCATAGGCGAGTGTTTTTGGAGAATGTTGACCGTCAAAATCAGGCTCTTTTGGTAAGTTGTTACAGTAATTACTATTTATCCACACCATCTACTGACATGCATTGATCATATGTTCATTTTGTTGGCGCTTATATAACTAAGACCTGCAATTGATTTTCATTTTTCCTCGCGTATATAAGAAACTGAAAAACGTTGATATGTGCTGTCCGGACCACATTTCAAATTGGTACACCTTTTTAAAACATAAAAGCGAGCTTAAGGAAACATTTCAAAGTTGTCAAATATCTCCTGAAGTGTATGCATAAAGCCTCCGTAGATTATTTTTGAAAGCGATTATTCTCTTAATCTGACTTGCTATTTATCTATTTATAAAATCATATTTTTGGATAGAATGTGTGTTGGGGTGAACCGCACCCAACCCGACGGATTTGGACTTATATAAAAAGCACATGTTTTGACGCATTACCAAACCTGCCCATTATGCGGCATATACTAAAAATCGTCAGATGCTAATGTTATATTGTACGCACCTGTTTTTTGTTTGACAGATTTTGGTTTCATGCTTTGTGAAAACATCACATTTTGATGTATATCTCAGTCTGAAGGTAGAAATTCTTTGATTCTCGAAAACCTCAATTTATTTCTATTCCTTTTCCTATCTTTCTATCCATTTTATTCACTTATTAGCATTATTAATGTAATCTGTAATCAGGAAGCTATATTATTGGATCTCCTCAGAGTTATCAGTCATCACCGGGCGCGGCTTGCCACACCTATTCACAGTAGTTATTGTGATTTAAATGAATAACTACCGGGAAAATGAACCCTCATATTTCAGTCATGAGGTAATCACTGCCTATTGTAATTTCTTATGAGCTATTGGCTTCTCAAAATCTTTTGAGTTGCTGCACAAGAGATTTCCTTATCTGCATCATTTATGCAGGTTAAGGTGCGAAACGATGTTTAAAAGGTGCCGATCTCAACTCATTTTCTTATAAATGGGTCAATTCGAGGTAAGCTTTTTCCTTAACAAGTTTAATGGGTTAAGTATATCGGGCCTAACTTATCCCTTATAACTCACATTTACCCATTTCGACCCGTTATCCAACCTCCCAATATACCATGTCTATATGTTTATTGATAATATAGGCTTTTATGTGAGCTATACTAGACACATTATATTGACACATTGATTGGTAAATTGAACTTTTCAGCAGTTAGATAATTGAGTACGGAATGGAAGAATCCCTTTAGATTGCTCAGACAGAACTTGTGTGCTTTATTGCATTTTGTGTGTAAGAATTTGATAAAGATTGTTACTTTAGATGTTGGTTTTTCAAGTTAAGTAGACCATATGTAGTTTTCAAGTTCATGATAATAAATGTGGCAAAAATTTGAAAAAGTAGGAGGTGTATGGAATTGTGTAGTGGACTAATTATGTAAAGCGTTTGGATAGAAGCAATCTGATACTGAGTTTGTTATTATGAGGATGTTTGGGATAGCTTATCTGTTGACCAGTGATTCTTTTATAGTGCTTATTTGCGCCCAAATGAGTAGATAAGCAAATACAATCCAAACACTCAAAATCACTTATTTGCTCCAGAAATGCGATAAGTAGATAAGTAAATCCCAAACACCCTCTATTTTGCAGTCAAGTAATTAAATTTTAAATAATCGGTGTAAGACTAGAAGAATTGAAATGATGTGTTTGCTTTCAGACATGGCGATAGTGCGCGTACATCAGATCACATTCGGCTAAAAGATGTGATGGATGGGTCGAGATCAAATGCTACTAAAGAAAGCATTAATGAAGATAATCCGCTTTCAGACATGGTGATAAATGTGGAGTATCACTCTACTATTGCCACTAAGGAGCAACCTCAACTCGATTCCTTGACCAATGTGGTACCTCACAGTCCCCAAGGCTATAGATGATTCACTGGTACTTCATTCTATCTTCTTTAATTTTGAGTAATTTGAATTGATATAGGGTGTTTGGGATTGCTTATGTATTTGCTTATGCTCCATTGTTTTTTCCACATATTTACATAAATTTCTGTGAGTTGTAGCAAGCTGTTGAAAACACCGTTGAATAATAACATTATACAGAATATAATTGATACATATCAATAAAATAAATGATTGGTAATATGCACAAATAGGCAATTTGGCTTTAAAATGGCAAAAAGAACCTATATTGCTGCAATCTTTCAGGCCACCCCCACCAGACACCACACGAAAAATTAGGGTGTACAAATATCTGATATTATCCATTATTATCTGATACGTTTCTGCAGCTACATCAGTTCTTATTTAATGATAAATTATGTATTTATGTTCACAACAGTTTACATCTTCATACATGTTTTTAGGTCGCCCTCTTTGCTATGTGTATTGTACAGGGCCTTGGTAACAAACATAGGAAAGGAAGATAACAACGACAACTCTTCACTCTTTGTGAGTCTGTTCCTGCTCCAACTTCGTCTTCGACTCCAGCTTCAATCAATATACCATTGTCACCAACAAGGCTTCTGGAACCAAGTGAAGATGCCATCTGGGAGAATGAAGGGAGGTTTAGAAGGAAAAAGCTTAGAGGTTTCTCGACTTGAGCTACTTGCACCACCAAGACAACCAGTTGATGCCAATGACCCATGGTCTATCCCAACACCAATTGTACCCTTAGAAATACTGATGAAATAATTCCCAAGTAACTATAGTTTTTCTCCACAATAAAGTATATGTACTTTTCTTACGGTTAATTTGAACATGACCTTATTTTTCGTTTTAACATTATATTCATTCAACGTTATTATATCAAGCATTTTACTATTTCATATCGTTTAAAAAATTCTTAAAGCTAGCCGCCCATTGGGCGGGCCTTGAGGCTATTCTTTGATACTCCGTATTTCTTAAAGTCCGAATATGCTCAAATTAGTAAACACCTTACAACAGTCAGCCTTGCAAATAATTGACACTTCGGCATATAATGTTCGATTTCTTTAAATATATCTTCTAATCTTCACTTTAATATCTTCAACTATTCAATAATAATCACTTTTACTCCTCATTTGCACCAATAGTCCTCGAACGTGCCTTAAACATAAAATAACAAAAAAGACGTAATATTTTTAATAAAAAACGTAGCTTTGTTATTTATTTAAGCACAAATGGGGATATTTTCGGTATTAAAATATGAATAATTGTGATTTCATCACGCATGTTGGCCCATACAAAAAATTCATTCATTAATATCACAAGTTTGTTTTTCCTATGTTTGAAGTATTGTTTTTCGTCACTGTTTTGTAATAAGTTGGCTGTTTGCATTTTTTGCAGGCCATGGTTATCAGTTCTATCTTAATATCAAACCAAGTTATTTTTGTAACACAACATTTTTGTTTGTTCATTTTCATTTAATAGTATAACATTAGTATCAAGTAACGGAAAACGATATTATACTATACTATCCAAGTATACTTTTCCCCCTTTTGCAGTATGCAATATGACCATCAAATTTTATCTTATATGCAATTTATAACATACTAAATGAATTATAACGACAAACTTTGTTGCAATTTACAATCTTAAATTATTATCAAACTATTGTACATTTTTTTTTATCTTGAAGCTATTTAATTTATATTATAGACAACCATATTAACCGTGCAAAGAAACCGAATTATATAAATAGAGTAAATGGCAAAATTGTCCCTGTGATTTGACCAAATAGCAAGTTCAATCTCTATCTTACGACAAGAAGATGGCTTTTCAACTTAATAGGAGACAATTCCCTGTTTACGTTTGTTTTGCCATGACTATAAACAAAAGTCAGGGCCAAACATTGTGTAAGGTTGGGTTATATTTGGAACGGTCTGTTTTTTCACACGGACAACTTTATGTAGCAGTCTCAAGAGTAAAAAGCAAAAGAGGCCTAAAAGTGTTATGTTGTGACAAAGACGGCAACTACACCAATTCTACAACCAACGTTGTATATAGAGAAGTTCTTCATAAATTATAAACTATATGTTATTTTGTTATTTTCAACCTTAGTTTTTGTTAAACTTTATTATTTTATTAATAATAGCATGTTTATTTTATTTCATTTATGTTGCTACACGTTCATACTTATATTACTATCAATTTTATTGTATAATTAAATTCTTAAAGCTAGCCACCCCAACGGGGCGGGCCTTGGATCTAGTATATATATATATATATATATATATATATATATATATATATATATATATATATATATATATATATATATATATATATATATATATATATATATATATATATATGGAAAAGTGAATGTGTGGTTGTCATGTACCCAAGCTAGGTATAGAACCCCCTCACATACCAATTTTTTAATATTTGTTGTATAATAAATAAATGACCTGGGCCCCATGAATTTTATGGATTAAAAACTAAGATGTGAGGGGGTTCTATACCTATGCTAGGTACATCATATATATATATATATATATATATATATATATATATATATATATATATATATATATATATATATTTGAATGACAAGTACAATGGACCACAAAATGCATATTCAAACAGGCACGTACGATTCTTTTGTAATATATATCAGCCCCTGGAAGGATGGAACCAAACCTACTATTACTGGACACGAGTGTATCAATATTGCACCAAACATGGTTCTACTCCATAATGTAGATAAACTATTAAAGGAGAAAAAGTTGTTATAGAGTTAAGGACACAAAATGCACATTGTCCAACTACCCAAGACACTTCATAAAAAGTCTTAGTCTGGTTTAGTTCATGTTGAAAATGAGTGTGTGGACTGTGTGTTTTCTTCTTGTTTATTTACTAACAAGGGAAGTTAGCGGTGTTTATGGGGACGATAGAAGTTGGAATTTATTCAAAGGGAGGGGAGGTAGGTATGGGATGAAACAGGTTCATACCGTCTTCAGCTAGCATACCATTTGTTCAATACTACAGGGAATTTTTTGAAACGGACATCTTTGGCGGGTGTTTTGCCAAACAAGTTTTTGCAAAAAAAATAATTTATGGAACCAGTAATTCCAGGTTTGGCAAAATCGGACTCGTAAAAGTGGGTCGAATTCGGGTTTGCCAATACCGGACTCAAATTCGAAAATCGAGTCCGAGGTTGCCAAGCCCGGACTTGCAGATGTACATGTACTTTTGCAGTTGATGCGACATTGCTATAGTTGTATGTGGCTCAAAAAACGAAACCGGGTTTAGGAACCCCGGTTTCAAATATAATATATAATACTGGTCATGTTAAAAGATACATAATCTTATTCTCTTTTAATGTATAATTGGTTCTTATTGCATTATCAGAAATGTGCAGGTGTGGATTATAAGAAGGAATGTTTGTAGGACTTAAAGAAGAATGAAGATAACATGGAGGGACTAAAACTGGAAGATTGCTAAAGATAAAAGTTGAGGGACTAAAGATGAAGATACTTAAAGAGTTATGTATATATACTTGGTTTGAGTCATTAGGGCAGATACAATTTCTTTTCCCTAATTCGATTATCCCCAATTCTGTTCTCATATCAAACATTCATACATATTCATATTCATATTCATATTCAAGATTTCTGTAGACTAGTATTATCATTAATATTGTTTAAGATACAACAATCTAAGTTGTATTTCTTTTCTATTGAATAATAATAATCTGTGTTTGATTCAATATTAAGATTGAATCAAGTGTTCTTGATTAATTTGAGAATTAATCAAGATTTCTGGTATTATTTTCAATATTTCTTCATGGTATCAGAGCGGCGCATGATCATTTGATCACCGCTCCGATTGTTTTTTGATCTGGAGATTCGTAGCCCTAATTTTGAAAAATTAGGGTTCGGGTTCTTAATTCGCTATTCGATTCTTGGGGGTGATTAAGCTTTTTTAATCCTCTTTTTCTTGTGGTGATTTGGGGTTTTTTTCCGCTATATTGTATCTTCTCTCCCTTGTTCCTTTTTTTTTTTCGTATTAGGTCATCTGATTTTGTTCCCTAAGAGTGGGTTGCAATACTTGACCAACTTCTTTAAGAAGCAAGGAATCCTGTCCCTTGCAATTCCACGGGTGCAAGATTGGTGCCTCTTTTTCCTTGTGAGATTGTTCAGTCTTTCCTTCTTTGATTCTTTTATAATGTTTGTTGCTCTAATTGTTCTACTCCCCCCGTCCCTAAATAAATGTCCACTTTTGACTTTTGAACTCTTTCTTGTTCAACTTTGACCTTAAATATTTTTGTTTGTGTTATATAATACTTGATAAAAAGTATACCAAATTAACATACATTTAAAATCTAATTCATTCATATATTTTGCATCAAGTCTTATATACGATAAACAAAAATATTTAAAGTCAAAGTTGAATAAGAAAGACTTCAAAAGTCAAAAGTGGACACTTATTTAGGGACGGAGGGAGTATTTGTTTTCTGTCTTTGCTCCCTTTACCTTGTTTATATTGCTTGTTTATCTGCTCCTTCTGCTTCATAGTTCTTGAGTGTTGTTTATTCTACTTGTCACTATGGATGATGATAATGTTGGTGATTATAATTTTGGCTATAACCCCTCTAAACCTGCCGCAGGAAAAGAAATGCGGTTGAGCTTAAAAAGCCCAGTGAATAGATATATATAATAAACGAATATCATCTGCCAAAAATCTAAGAGGTCAAGATCGTCTGAACAAATATCATAAGTCAACTGAAATGGAGAAAACAGAATATGGTGCATTGGGGAATAACAGAAGGTATATCAAAATGTATCAAAGGTGTAAAGGTTGTCAGAAATCTACCACGAGCCCAGAAACATATCATATCATAGACATCATAATCATGGTCTTCATCAATACATAAGTAACATAATGGAGTAGCTAGCTCCCAGAAATGTGAAAGGCGTGTATTGCACACAGCACCAGTCACCAGAAATATATCATATAACATAACAGATCAGATCTAGGATGCATCCATACGCCCCTGCAGAAATCATAATCATCGTGGCCATACATATTACATAACAAAAGGGACGGGGTGGAACATCACTCGACCACCCTAGAGTCATGCCATTGGTGCATCAATGACATGGTCATGGAACCCCCATGACTAGTGATAGCTCGGGTATCAAACTGAAAGGTCAAATAGAATGTCATAGTAATGACACAGAATCTAAGGTCATCAGAAATATCATAATCATAGGTTCATATCAAAGGGTGCATAGCAAAGGTTTATATCAAAGGGTGCATAGCAAAGGCTCATATCAAAGGTATCAAAGTCAGAGGTTAAGAAATCATAAGATGTGAAAGGGATCATGAGAAACCTTATAAGAAAAGGTCAGAATATCTGTACCTTATGCAAGCAACCAAAATAAGAAAGGATACCGAAACAGGGAATCACTCCTTCTTCACCGAACCTATACAATTTAATAATCACGTGTTACTTATAAGCTCGTTTTAATCAGATTTCATAATTTAGGTTTCTTTCTATTTTTAGTAACCTTCCAGATTAAGTAACTTTCCATTTTTAGTAACTTTTCTTTTTTAGGAACTTTCCATATTTAGCAAGTTTCCATATTTAGTAACTTTCCATATGTAGTAAGTTTCCATATTTAGTAACTTTCTATATTTAGTAACTTTCCATACTTAGCAAGTTTCCATATTTAGTAACTTTCCATATTTAGTAACTTTCCATACTTAGCAAGTTTCCATATTTAGTAACTTTCCATATTTAGTAACTTTTACCACGACTTCCCAATTTAGTTAAATTAGGTTTAGGGTTCGGGATTATCAAATAGGTTTAACATACTTACACACTAGTTAACACGACATTAATAAGTCATACCCGAAATAGAAACAAGATTGGGGCACCTAACATCAAAAGAACACCTTTAACCCTTAGATAAAACATGCATACATATTAACTAATTTTATCACAAAATTAAGCCCACATAAGGAATTTTAAAAATGTATCAGAAGCCCAAACTAAAAATCCACAAAATTCTCACAGAAGCCCACATGTCTTAGGAGTCTACAGGAATTTTTACAGATTTTATTATCAAGTTTACACTCCTTTTTAAATTTGTCTAAGCTAACATGTTCAGACTCGAATCTGCAAATATACTTCAAAAGTATGCACTTAAAAACCCAACCATATGACTTTAGAAAATTTTACAAAAATTCTAGGAGGTAGTCCACATATGAAATATGATTCTTGTAAATTCGTGGCCTCTAATTTGCTATGGTTTGGAAATGAAAAATCATAGAATCCGACTGAAATACCACCTAGCTAACACATTTTAACATATGATCACATTAAATTCAGAAAAACATCCAAATCAAACTCAAATTCATTCAAACCAATTGGAATACTTTCCTAGGACCCTAAGCTAGGTTTACATGCAAAATTTCAGTATTAGAAACTTCAGAAGCTCACGTTATCAAGCACACAAAATCGACATTCAGAACAGTCAATCACACAAATCCAAATTAGGTCATATCTAGCACCATTTTAATTATCCAATTTGCATATAAGCTTATACCCTTCAATCACAACTCATCTAGGCATCATATTAACATACTTATGCAATCAAAACCAAGGAATCAAACACCAATTTCAGTTCATGTAATCTAAATATTCAAGAACTATTTTAATTTATTCACAAACAAGCCCTAATTCGTCTAATCCTTTTTAACCTAATCAACCATGTGATCAATATAACTTTTATTTCTAGAATTTACTCATCACAACCATCTATATAAACACTTCATATAATTCATTCAAGATCAATAACAACAACATCCATACGAAGCACATAAAATAACGATCACAATAATCACAATAAGCCCTAATTCTTAAGTTAGGGTTTCCGGTTTACAAGCTTATTAGATGTGAAGATTAATATGTGTATTAAACATGTTACTAATTAGGTTTTCCTTTTGTCAAAATTCAGATTCATGCCTTTGGTTGTGTCGACCTGAAAAAAAAAAAAAAAAAAAACAAAAAAAACAAGAGAAGATGGTGATGTTACCTTGTGCCAAGCGACAAAAGAAAAGAGAACAAGAACCTTAGAATGCAAATGATCTAATACTCGTGAACCCCAGCAACAAGCCTTTGAATTTCTTGTGTTCTTGAGAGAAAAAAATAATTAGTAACTTGTGTTTTTTTGCCTTGGTTGTATCGTACAAAAAGGAGAGGAAGGAGGGAGAAAGAAAGACTGGATTGTTAAGATAAGAAAGAGGAGTGGGCTTTTAGTTTGGAAAGGATTAGTAGGAATTAAATTTGATTGAGGAATTAATGGGCTTGATTGAGGATAAATATCTCCATTCAATTTTTTGTACAAGTCTCGTATATATTTGGCCTATGGGGCGTGCAAGGCTTAAAGGCCTAGGAAGTTTATTTTTTTTTTATTTATTATTTTTTTTTGTACAATTATTATTATTATCATGACTTAGGTTAGTGTATAACATATAGTAATTACAATGTGTGAATGACATATGGTTAAATTTTTACACTTAGGTTAAAATGTATAATAATCTTGTATTATTATTTGTATGCTCTTATAAATTCAAAATTTTAGAGGGGCAAAATGGGAATTTCACATGAATGGAATTTTAGGGTTTTACATTAGCTCTCAAATGAAACGGGATAACCACATGTGAAATGGGCCGAGGCCCATTAATTTGATGTTGGATTTGGTGCTTTGATTTTGATGACAAGTTTTGCCCTCGTAGATGTTAAGCCGAGACTGTATGGTCTCGGTGTGGTTCCATTTGGTTCGGCGTTATTATTTTGGTCATATCGAGGTCGAACCAAGACCTTAGAGTCTCAGCGTGGTGTTTGGTTTTGTTCGGATTTGGGTTGGTTATGTTTTGGCTGCGACAAGGTTTAGCCGAGACCTCATGGTCTCGGTGTGAACCTTGGTATTGCCTACACTTGTGCTTATTCCGGATTATTTCCTTTTTGTAACACCCCCATTTTCACAGATAGCAGCGAAAGCTAAATCTAGGGTATTACTTCTTGATACATAGTCATAGTAATAGAAAACGACTAAAAAAGAGACGTTTTGAAAAGATAAGTTATCATTCATTAAAATATCAAATTGTTACAAAAGGAGGTCCCAAAATCTATGTAAAACATAGAGTTTGAATGAAAACAGGTTTGAAAGTCCTCAAGTCCAGTGCCACTCCGTGCCATATGTTGCTCAATTACCTAGGATAACATGCAAAAAGTGTTAACACAAAGTTTGAGTGAAACCCATAGGTTTAAGTTTGTAATGGTTGAATACAAGTTCACGTGGGTTCCGTTGTTACACCCATAGTTTGTAATAATTGCAACGAATGCAATTATCAAGGAAAATGGTTATTATTGCAACTAAGCTCATGACACCAACACGTTAACATGGGGATCACCTTAGTGATATTTGAGGAACTAAAGTCCTCTTGGAGAGGTAACTTGCCAAAGTTACCTATTGTTATCAAATATAGTGCTATTGGTACCCGTTAGGGGCAAACCAATGGGAGTAGTCACACTCAGATAGATCTATCCACAATATTCGCGTTCACACACAAGTGATTATGGTTCATGAAATTTAGGAACTAGTGGCACGTAAAGGTACTTGTGCAATAATGAATTAGGATAGAAAATGCTTGTATTCAGGTTTATAGCATGTATCCCCCTCACGGATTTCTGAAAAAGGATTTAGAAAGTGAGGCTATGAACTCACGGAGTGTAACACCCCAACCCGATAAGGGTAAAGATGTCGCAAAAATGGTTTCATATCAGATTAAAACAAAGCATACATCAACAGTAATACAAGGTACAAAAGATAATACCAAATATACGAGGTTACAATAGAGAATTTCAATAACTACCAATTCTAAACGTAACAACTTCTAGTCAACTCTAATCCCGAAAGAGCTATCGAAGTCTTCTAAGTCCAAGGTCTCTTCACTCATACCCAGCTTCCAACTAAATACCTGCCGCGGGAAAAGAAACGCGGCTGAGCTTAAAAAGCCCAGTGAACAGATATATATAGAAACGAAAACGAAAGCAAAAGAAAATGAACATGTATAGCTTAGTGCATTGGAATATATAAGTCATAAGCAAAGAAGATGAATAAGAACGAAATGAAAAGAAAAGGAAATAAAAAGTAATAAGGGTCAGTAATCCTCCACGGGCCCGAACAAATCAAATATAGTAACCCTGTAGCAATCTAGAGGGGATGCCTCTCAAGTAACCAGATAATATGAGGGGTGACCTCATGTATCAAATTTGGAATGATCAGTTCCCGAACTTTGTGAGAGACGTGTATTGCACACAACATCAATCACCGAACAACATAATATCATATCATTAATACAAACACTAACCTAGGATGCATCCATACGCCCCCCAGACAATAATATAGGCCAATAATAAATATAATGCGCATGTTACAAACAATATGGGGACGGTGTGTAACATCACTCGAACACACTGGAGTCATGCCATTGGTGCATCAATGACACGGCCATGTTACCTTCATGGCTAGGTAACGAACTTGGCTCGGGTATCAAACTGGAAGGTCAAAGTCAAAGGTCTATATCACAGCAAAGGTCCAAATAGTCTAAGTCCAAATATCAATGGTTCATGGCAAAGGGTTCTCGTCAAGATATTTCAGAAATAAATGACGAAGAATAAAAATCCTTTAAAACGTTTTCTTATAAAAATAACCTTGCAAAATGGTCTTCATAAAAATGGTCTTTTCAAAACAGTTTTTCATAGAGACAGTCTTAAAAATAGTTTTCTTAAAACGTTTTCATAAATAATCAAAAAGGTTTTCTCATCCCCTTTACAATGTCCAACATATTTGGGTTCCAGTCAAAGTTCCTATCAGAGTTCACAGCAGGGTTCAAGACAAGATTCAAGACAAAAGATCAAGGCAAAGGTTCAACTCTAAGGTTCACAATACAAGGGAACATAGCAATGGCTTTGGGAATCCTAAACGAATCAAGATAAGAAATCAAGAGAACGAAGGCACCTTACTGAAAAGGGCAGAATATCTGTACCTTATTAGCAGAACACAAGGATAGCAATTGACAAGGATCAAATTACTCCTTCCTCGAACCTAAGGGAGTAGAAGACAGAATGACAAGTGGTTTTTAGTTATCTTTCCATTTTAAGTAATTTTCTATTTTCCTTATTTAGCAAGTTTCCCGAATTAGCAAGTTTCCATAATTAGAAAGATTATAATTTCACCAATTTAGGTTAAGTCATTAATCAAGCCTTATTATGGGATTAAGGTATATTTTAGCAAGTTACAAAAGTCTAGGGTTATTTATGACGAGTTTTCATAGTTTAGGGTTTTAATTGTAAATTTCACCAAATTCAAAGGTCTAATCATGAAAATACTTTAAGTTACTAATTTAATACCCATGTTATTCAGAATGACATTTTAAGCCCTTTAGTTTCACAATTTACAAGTTACACCCCTCTATTTTCATAAGTTTCAAAATAAACCTTATAGTTACATAATTTACACTCTAACCCTTACTATATTCATATTAACACCTCAACACCTTAATTTACCAATTTACAGAATATAACCTTCCAATTTATATATGGTACGAATTCATCCTCAAGTTTTACATATTTACATAATTAGTCCCTTTAGTTTCAAAATCACAATTTACATCATAACTTGATTATAATTACACATTAAACCCACAAATATCCAAAATTACATATTACACCCTTAATATCAGTATTTTTACAGAATAACCTTAAGTTTCCAGAATTTACACTTTTAGTCCCTGCAATTAATTAATTTACGATTCGAATTATATAATTAACAAATAAATCATTATCTTGCAAATTTTACACATAAGGACCTCATCTTATAATTTTTACACATTTGTACTGACCTAATTAACATTATAAAAATACCCCACAAGCTTCAAAGTTGGCAAAACACACCCTTCTCATTTTATTTCAAATCGTATGACACTTTTAATATGCAAAACAAACCCTAGCTCCTCTAATCATCCAACAATCATGACCACATCATTAATTATCATTAAATGTCCAGATCCAAGCACAATAACCCTAACCTTAAAATCGTTATTTAGGGTTTCTCTATTTTTCTTTTCTTTTTCTTTAATCCGATTACAAAAACAATTTGACATGACTAATATAGGCTTCCATAAATCGAACAAACATTTTTCCAGATTCATATGGATTATATAGAGCTCAAATAAAATAAGTTTCAAGTCCAGAAAATTCGTATGGCTTATTATGGAATTTAAGTGTGTTTTTGCTCTTAAAAATTCGTACGATCTATTTATCTTGCAAGATTCGTTCCAACCAATTTTTATGAGTTATATGTGATCTAAATAACACTAGAAAAATACCAAATAGACTTTAGAACGTAAGGATTAGTCGTAGGAATTTGTTACCTCTCGTTAGGTTAAACCGACACAAGAAAATTGCCCACGTTCGAATCAAGCTTTCTAACATCCAACTCTTATTTTTCCTAGCTTCTTTAAACTCAGATGAGCACCAAAAAAATACAAGAACTCATCCAGAAAATCGTATGGTGGAGAGGTCGATTTTAGTTTATCGACTTAGGGTTTTATTTAGGGTTTCAGTTTGTTTAGGAAGAAAATAAATGGGATTTGCTAAATAAAGGGATAGTGCCGTGACTTTTGGAGGGGGGAGGCCCTTAGGAGTCGTCCAAATCAAGATAAAATCAAAAGGATTTGATTTGATATCATTTTCCTAATTTAATTTGTATTTATCTCTTTTATAACGATTTTATAATTAATTAAAGTAATTTTTATTTTTGGTGTATATATTTATTTGTGTGAAATAATAATTTTTTTACGTTCAAAATATTAAAATGTAAACGTAAAAATTATTCGGCTTCATATCTAGTTCATTCCCGAAGGTTTGGAATTTATTTGGTGATTCATAAGCTTATTAATCAAAATTTTAAATTATAAGGGCAAATTGGTCTTTTTGCATGTTTGAGATTTTTGGGTATTACAACTTCTTCCCCTCTAAAAGAAAAATTTCGTCCTCGAAATTTGCAGGGAAACGGAAATGAAATAGAACGGAAAACAAACAAAGACGTACCGGATCAAAATACGAAATGTGGATGACTAATTCGTATCGATTCCTCGGTCTCCTAGGTAGCCTCACGCTCTGGGTGATTCTTCCAAAGAATCTTTACGAATGGAATAACTTTATTTCTCATGGCTCAAATCAAACGAGATGAGTTTAAATTTATCAGACGGAGACAAATAATTTGATTTGATTTAAAAGGTCCATGCAACATAAAATGGACGATAGGTGGCTCTTCCGGATCTCCTATGGAAAAGTTCAATTCAAATCGATTGTGTCAATAGAAAAGAGCTTTACAAGAATTCAAGATTTAATACTGAGGTCAACAGAATGAAAACGAGAGTTCGAACTCCAGATATTTAACGAACGAAGGTAGAGTATACGCATAGGTAGAATGAACCTAAAGTCTCACTAACGTAGATAATCTAACAGAGATTCAAATTCTAAACTTCTTAGATGCTCCCCAAGATATCCTATGCCCACAACAAGTGCACGTTATATGATGTAAGTATTATCACGTTGGCCAGACGTCATAATACTGGCATCATATAAATATGCCCTTATGATGGTCATACTTTATCTCAAGTCGTAATCAAAACCACCTATCTTAATCCACCTAGTACTTCTACAGTCTCTAGGACCACAAATTCGAATGCCATAGTCAAGAGGGAAAAACAAAACTATTCGCAAGGGTATCGGAATTCCAGGTTTCCGAGCAGAAGTGAAGTACGCCGTCACAAGCATCACATCTTCCACCATTCGCCAAAATCTCTCAAAACCAAGCCATCACCGAACATACGAAAAATGAACACGAACAGAAATGCTTCTAGGAAACTTAAATCATTAAAGGATCTTATTACTATATAACGAAACTTAAGAGGGTCTACGGCAGTGAAAGTTAGTCGTCAAAATCTTCGGTCTTCTCAGAATCAATTCTTCCAAACATAAAGGGTCTGATTCTAAACTCCGTCCATTCAACACCTCCAATCTCCTCAAGTCCGGTTAATCTGTCTTCGTTCTTCCATCAATCGGAAAGTAAAACCAAAATCGGGAACTTGTGTCTGGTTCATCGAGCCTCCAGCAGTTCTTCTTGGAATGTGATGGAGTAATGTGGATTTCTGGCACGATCTTTGAATCTCCCCATCACCCAGTCTGCTTCCGCTCTCAATTCATCTTAGTACAACCAAGATGAATAGGGAAAATTAGACTGCATGTCTTCATCAGCTCCAGGTTCGCCATCTTGACTGAATTTCTTCTTCTGCATCGCCAACATTTCTGCCTTGTAAGGAATGTCTTCATCCTTCAGGGTAGCCACCGTCGTTGTCAACTCCAAGTCATGCAGGGAAATAATTCTTCTGATATGTTTCTAGTTGTCTTTGATGCATCCGAAAACTTCTTGTGCGGCAAGGGAGTATCACCGAGTCTCTTTCTGATTTATCCCAGAATTGTTCCGCTTGAAGGTATGGCAGCTAATTTCTAACTCAGCTTCTCCAAAACTCCATTCTCAACTAAGCTGTTTCCATCCGTTCACGAAATTTCTCAATGGTACCATAAGTTGCAAACATCTTCCAGAATTCTTCTACAGAGTTTAAAGGGTTTCAGTTCTCCATTATATTGTTGGTTTGACCACATGGTGATAGCTTTCAAAGCTCGCGGAATTTAAAGAGATATCCTCAATTAAGAACATCGTTGTCTCAACAACTATCAATCTCTCAGTATGCACAAATGACTAATAAAGTGCAAAGATGATTTTCATGCTCTTCCTCGTCCCCGAATGTACTATTAAGTCATACAATGACCATTTGCCCAAGTACTCACGAGAAAAACATTATTTATCAAATTCACAAAACAGTCAGAGCTTTAGCTAATACTATTAGCGTTGCTAACCGTCATAGCAGTCGTTTACAATACAGAAGGCGATTCTAAGAATAAAATCAATTCATACTTCCATCAGAAGTAAACTTCGCACTCTGAAATTGAATAGATACGTAGTCATCTTCAGGGTGGATGAATATTGGCTCCTAACAGTAATACGGTTCAGCTATCTCCAGTCACCATCCTTCTTTATCGCGAACGAAACTAAAACACGCCCAAAATATACACTTAGGTAAACTCACTTCCTGGTCTTCGGTTGCTGCTCTTTCCAGTTGTTCAACCCAACTGACCTGATCCCGGACACATCTGAAAGACATCTTCGCTTGGTGACTAGACAATCTTTCGGTCTCAAGTCAAATCCTTCTTCACGCTCCGATGGAAAAATTCTGGTAGTTCAACCAGGAATTATATTCAGAAAACTCAGGGTGCCCAATAACTCTCAAGATGAGGTTCATTCATTGGTGCACGAGATGGGTTCTAGGAAAACCTCACAATCACGAAAGTAACACACGAGTCTCCAGAGTAATAGTGATAGTAAAGAGTTTAACAATTGGTAATCATCGTAGAGAGTTCAAAATTGTTGCCAACGTTAAAGGTGAGACATAGAAAGGGAAATTGTCAATATTTGAATGATCAATCAACCAACTTGAAGGAATAAAATCGAAGTTAATTATCCGAAGAAAGACAGATCAGCATAGGAAAATTTATTGTTTTAAAAGTGATAGGGAACATTCTTATACTCGTGGTTAAACACTACAAGACTTCTCGTAGGGACCGAGATGGGTGAAATGAAATCAACTAGTGTCGGAAGATTTATAGATACTTATCAAAACAAGAGACAAAAAGAGAATACATCAAGTACGTCATCGCCATGGAGATTCTCAGAATGACCGAAGAGGCATCAAAATGATTGACGAAAGGATTAGAGGTCAGAGTTAAAATTCGAAGATAAGGATCGAATAGTGTCAGGCAATTATTGTGCAATTCTCAATGCCTTCTAGATTTAAATAGGTTTCAAAACCTAGGTGGTGCAAAGCATAAGCTTTCGGTTTTCAAAAGTGATATCAGATATCAACAGGATCTAACCACTAATGATAATTGTCAGGATTCTCATAGGAGTAGTAATGGATCACTCAGAACTGAGTAGTATCAGATGATACACTTCATATCTGACATGAGTAATGAATTCATAGAATGTGTCAAACACATTATGGTTGGATGACCATCTGGATGGTCAGAAAGGTATCAAACCATTTATCAACCTAATCGGAAACGGGATTCCAAATCAGGAAGTGAAACTTAAATGGTGCGAGGTATACATGTAGTTCTCGAGAGATTTCAAACTTACTTGGTTACTAAACTTAGGTTGCAAGCTTTCTAGCTTCTGAAACAGAAATTCTTATAAGGCTTAGCTAAAGGAAAAGGCACGAATCAGAGTAATGCGGAAGCAATGATACTTAAACAAATACTCCCATTCCTCACCGGAGTTTGGAAAACATATAAAAGTAGGGTAATAATAATATTCATGGTTTATAGCATGTATCACCCTCCAGGGTTTTCATAAAATAATCAAAACATTTAAAAGCGAGGCTACGAACTCACCTTAATTCAGGGAAATCTGATTGATGTCAAAAGTGACTCAGATATTAGACGGCTTACTCACGCAACCTGAGGTAGTGTATGTCAAGTCTTAGTTGGTTGGTTTATGTTTCAAAACTTCGTTTCTAAAGTACTTGTTTCTTTGATTCACTAGATTTAGATATAACGTAACACTATTCAGGCTATCATAATTCAGAGGTCCTGTACAGTAAACGTTTGTGGAGCCAGGGCACTTTAACTCATAAACCCAACAAACTCGTCGAAACGTATACCCAAATGAAACCCCTCACATGAAATTCCCTAGTAACGTGATACGTTGTTAAGTTAAAAAGATAGGTTTTCAATTTATAAAAAATATTTCATTTATACCCTTACGTTTGTAAATTGGCAATATATATCATTGACTTATAAACTTTTACAAGATTAGTCCTTTATATATATATATATATATATATATATATATATATATATATATATATATATATATATACTAACCCTTTAACTTTAAAACATTACAAAATAGGCCCTTATACTTATAACTTTATAAAAATGACAGAAATAACCCTTATACTTAATAGTTTACAAAAAATACAATATATACCCCTAAGCATGGAATACGTTACAAAACTAGTCCAAAAACTATGCAAAGTGTATTTTTTTTTAAGAATACATAAGGGTTTCACAGATTAAGGCTTATTAGAATAAGCCTAGATAAGTAGCTTTTACGAGCTTATAGCTTATGGAAATGTTTTGTGATAAAAAAAATGAACTCGACATGATTTAGGGTTTTAAAATGAAAACGCCCAGGTTTTTATGATATAGGCTTAACAAGGGACTTATATGGGATCTAATAAAGCTTATAAACATTCTAAAACCATAAGAGAGCTTATTGAACAAGTGGAATGACTTACACGACTAGAAATAGATCGAATAGGGGTGAGGTTTCTTGGCAAGAAACTAATTCGAAGAGGGCTTCCAAGGCTTGATCTTGGCTTTGGCTTCTAAGGACTCTTATACTACTGCTAGGACTGAGTGAGAGCAAAGATTGGAGGTGGTGAGGCTGTTTGGGATGGGTTCAAATGGTTGTGGTTCTCGTGGTATTTATAGGGCTCAAAAATGGATTGGTGGCCAAGTTGCTTGGAGTGGTGGCCAAGGGTGGAGGGGGTGACTCATGGCAGCTAGGTGGTGACTAGGAGGGGCTATGGTGGTAGCTAGGGTAGTGTGGAGTGGTATGTGGCTATGGTGGTGTCGCGGTGGTATTTTGACTACAAAAAGGTGACGAGTTGGTGATGGAGGGGTAGGGTGGTAGCTTGGTGATGACAAGCTGGTGATGGTGGTGCTAGGTTGCTAGGATAGGTCATGGTGGTGTCATGGTGGTGCTAGGGTGCTAGTTTAACTAGTTTTTAAGATTTAGGGTTTAGTTTAGGATTAGGGTTTATATTAGGGTTTAGTACTCAGATTAGGGTTTAGAAAGTAATTAGGGACTAGGTTTAAGGTTTAGGAATCATATATTAAGTGTTTGTAACTTGTGCTAAAGAAATGGTAAGGTTTAAACATGGTTTAGGCACTTAAATAACCTACTTTAGGTTCTGAGCTTAAAGGACTTGTACATTGGGCTTTAAGTAGTTATATTAGAGTTTAGGAAGGAAAATGTAGCTAAGATAACTTATAAATAAGCCTTGAATACTTTCAAACTTGTTTCAAGTTGAAATTAGGATTTTTGAAATAACCGTAAACGTATAATGCTTGTTTTGGTATAATGTTGGAAATAGTAGGTTAGATTGATAGTATACTTGGTAAAATGATCTTTGAAAGATAGACTTGACATATTAGGAGGTTTACATGATGTAAACATAGAGATATTTGGAATTGGTAGTTGCGTGAGCACGTCTAGTAGGCTATGTAAGTTACTTTACATAGTTGGAGTGAAATGAAGCAAAAATTTTCCCGCAAAAATACTTTATATAGATATTGTAGTAGAAATTATATTAATGAAAATTACGGGTTGTTATAGTCTTCCCCCCTAATAGAAAAATCTAGTCCCGATATTTAGTTGAAAGGAAGAGTAGAATTGTTTGGAAATAGATAGACGTACTTAGCACGAACTCGAGATTTAAAGATGGAGATGGGTGATTCAATAAGAGGCCCAGTGTTTTTAGGGAGTGTAGGTGGAGTCATATTTTCAATGTGAAGCCTGAATACAAAGGTATGAGGAAAATTTGATGGTAATGGATTCATAGTACTCATAGGTTTATAAAGACAGAGCACATGAGAAGTCGTAATACATGACATAGGTTAGACAACCATGATATCATGAAACAACAAGGGATAAAATCACACCTTTTTTTTTTTTTTTTTTTTTTTTTTTTTTTTTTTTTTTTTTTTTGGTAAAGGGGAGTAATCATGCACCCTGGTAAAATGTATTACACCAAAAAACGTTTAAGTATAATGGATATGGGTGAAGTCCCATATCTCAGCCCGTTACATAGGCACTTACAAGCAAAGGTCAACAAACCAAACCACTATATAAGAATGACAGGCCATTCTTATAACTTACATAATAACTTAAACAAAGGAACCACCAAAAATGATTAAATTACATAGAGTATACAATACTACTCAGGCAAAGCACTTGAGTCTTCGAAAACATTATGGCGTTCCACATTCACTTCCACGAAGCCGTAGTTACTTAAGTAA
The DNA here is from genome assembly GCA_021014915.2 of Artemisia tridentata subsp. tridentata. Classification (NCBI taxonomy): domain Eukaryota; kingdom Viridiplantae; phylum Streptophyta; class Magnoliopsida; order Asterales; family Asteraceae; genus Artemisia; species Artemisia tridentata. Next base: position 230,670,536 of record CP139505.1, on the reverse strand, counting down.
CACCTAAAATAATCAGTGGCCTCCAAATAGGGTTTCAACCCTAACTTCCAAGAAAACGAGTACGAAGGTTTTTGAACAAGAATACCCCCAAACTTGACTTCCATCTACGAAGGTTTTTGAACAAGAATACCCCCAAACTTGACTTCCTTCACTCTGATTTGAAGCTTCAAATCAGCCCCAACAAATCTCGATCCACTGCAGCTGCTATTATTTGTTCGCAAAAAAATAATAACCTAGATAGGAGTGTAACGTGACGCAATACGGATCAGATAAATGATGAATAAGGTTATTGAATAACCCAACATCCCAAACAGGGTCTAACACCCTAACGTCCAAAAGCTCACTTCAACAATGACCCTCATCATAAAACAACCCGAAGACCAGGTTAAACATATACTAAGATAACAGCCATCGAATGCAGCAATTAGCCCCATACAGGTCTGATAATACAACCACCAAGTCTGCTCATACGACAAACCATGTCTAATAATACGACCAGGTCTGCGACCAAGTCTGGGAATACGTGAGAACACCAGCAGGTCTGGTAATATGCATTAACGACCACCCAATAGGGTTACCTTAATTACTAGCAGATGAACATTCAACTAATAAAACAACAGCAGCTACCATGATCACATGAATGGTTAAAAGAAAAATAGCAGCAACTCCAAAAAACCCTAATAGCGATCAATGAAAGCCGCACTTACAACTATGGTTCGATTTAGAGCATCAACGAGCATAACCTACCATAGGCGAGGACTAGGGTTTAATCAAACCCTAACATACTACCGCCCCAATGACACATCAGCACATCAAATCCAATCGGAGCAGAAAAACTAGGGTTTCCAAAATCCTAACTTCTAAGAAGATACCAGCAGATCTTGCGATAATAAAACCAGTTACGTATAGATCTGTTATAGAAGGGTTTTTGAACAAGATTACCTCAAACTTGACTTACAACTCTCTAAAAACCCACGTCCATATAGCTAATATCTGCAATAGAACTTTCAATTCACCAAATAAACCCTAAAAGGGTTCACGTACAGTAAAGCTTACAGGCGCTTGATCAATAGGAAACCCTAAGATTAGGGTTTCGCAGGTATAACACATCAACCAACACACAAGCGATCAAGAAAAGAATAGATCAGTGATAACCAAACCCAAATTAGGGTTTTCCTTGATCACAAAAAACCAGCAGTATGTATAGCGATTAAAAGATGAATACAAGATAGCCACCCGACCGCCACCCTCTAGTAATCACATCCTAAATCGATTGCATACCATTTAACAAGGTTTAGGAACACTCGTTAGTAGGTAGAGAGGCGATATAGGATATGATTTTTGGCCGGAAAATGTATGGTGGTGGCGGCCGGAAATCGCCCCACCTAGAGAGAGAGAATTAGGGTTTATGTTAGATTACAGGCCCTAATCACAAATATGTTATGTCATAAATAACTTGGCATACCCAAAATTTGACAAGCGTCGTTATTTATGCCATACGTCTCGTAGTCGGATTTGAAGCAGAAGCTGAAAAGATAGAGATTTAGACTAATTGTCTTATGTGTATGGGAGAACATCAAGTTTAGTCAAGCTCATGGAGTGGGTTTCAAAAGATTCTTTATTTTTTATCGGTGGCAAACTTGGATATCCTCGATCTGTTCCTCCTGGTGCTCTAGAAGCGACATATGAGAACTTTCTCCGATCTCAAATACTTGAGGTGGGGCAGAAGAGTCAATAGAGAAGGAAAATAGGGAACGAACTTGTTTCTTAGGTGACAAAAATCCCTCGGGAACAAAGAAGTCTCGGGGATTAAATAGTGGTGAGGGTACTAGAGATGGAGGCAAAACAGTAGGTAAAGTAATAGGAGCTGGCGGGGGAATAGATGATGCTTTAGCGTAGCATTCGTGTATATTTCACAGATATGGATTATCGAGAAAAGGCGAGAAGCTTAAAGAGGCAAGTGAATTTATATTTTTCCTATAATCTTTCGAAGAGTCAGGAGAGATGTTTCCCGGAGTAACGTGGAAATAGTCCGGTGAAACTGACGTATAGTTAAGAATATATGGAGAAAAAAGAGCATCGAAACTGGACGGGACGATAATAGGATAGATGGAGGAAGGCATGATGGTATAACAACCATAAGATACTTATATTTAGAATAATAGTTATGTACTATTTGCTATGCAAACCTTTTGCATATACTGTTCTGGGGAAAGGCAGTGGCACGGAGGACTTTCTTGAAAATAGAAAAGTAGTTGTAGTTTAGGTTTTAACCTTGTTCTCTACAACCATGGCTCTGATACCAATTTGTAACACCCCCATTTTCACAGATAGAAGCGGAAGCTAAATCTGGGGCATTACTTCTTGATACATAGTCACAGTAATAAAAAAAGACTCAAAAAGAGACGTTTTGAAAAGATAAGTTATCATTCATTAAAATATTAGAGTTTTACATAAGGAGGTCCCATAATCTATGTGAAACATAGAGTTTGAATGATAACAGGTTTGAAAGTCTTCAAGTCCAGTGCCACTCCGTTCCATATGTTGCTCAATTACCTAGGATAACATGCTAAAAGGGTCAACACAAAGGTTGAGTGAAATCCATAGGTTTAAGTTAGTAATGGTTGAATACAAGTTCATGTGGGTTCCGTTGTTACACCCATAGTTTGTAATAATTGCAAAGAATGTAATTATCAAGGAAAATGGTTATTATTGCAACTAAGCTCATGACACCAACACGTTAACATGGGGATCACCTAAGTGATATTTGAGGAACTAAGGGGACGTTTGGTACGACTGAATCATAGAGAATGGAATCGTAAAAGAGAATGGAATGGTAGAGAAAGAGAATAGCCTCAAATAATGTGATTGGATTCCACTGTTTGGTGCTATAAGAGAATGGAGCAAAGAAATATGTTATACGTTTGTTCTCTTGTTTGATACGGACATAGAATGGACTTGCATTGGAATCAAAATGGAATTACTAGCCTAGTAACATATACATAGGTTGCCGGTTTTATAATAACAGTTTACGTTGTTACATCTCTTTTCGGAATATTTTAACAAGTATAGCAAACATCCAAAGGACGTTGCAGCGAATGTGGCCCAAACAGATACAAACACTGACCTTAAATACTCGATAATTGACACATGAACAACAACCAATAAAAAACCATGAACAACTCAAAACTAACACTCGAACAAAAACTACTTGATACCCGAAGCAACAAATGACACTCAAAACATGAACAAATCATAAGTGTATCTTAAAAAATGTCATGTTTTTTCAAGTTAAGGACCGACCTTGTAAGTTTTCGAGCAATGAGCGGCAACTATTTCTTAGATTCAGCATAAATTATAAAGAGTTCCATTCAGCAACAGTTTTTTTTATCAAGATCTCACGCTCTGCATTTGACATTGACGATGCATAAATGTTGTTTACTGGTTTCATCTTCTCGAAATTGCAGGGAGGAGAGGGGGTGTGGAGAGTGATATCAAGTAAATAACTTCAACCGCCTGTTACTGCAAAAGTGTTCGTATAACTATTTATTCATTTAAGAAATAGGGCCAAATAAAATATCTAATTAACCAAAAAAAAAAAAAAAAAGTTAAACATTATTGCAACACGATGAACTTTATTTATTCAGGTATACAAATTCATTGCTTTTCTAAGGATAGGGTTTTATCAACATAAGAAGGAAAAAAACAATCTTTACATTAATTGGGGATAAATAACAAAATTGACCAACCATAGAGCCGATGACGACGACGAGAATTGTTATGGTTTTAGAATTTTCAGTTGCATAGGGTTAAAGAATTGATATAGGTTTGGGATAAAATGTGCCATGCACGTGTTGAGTGGTATTTATACCCTCATTTTTTCAAGTCACTTTTGATTCCCTGATGATAAAAAGTGGAGAATGGCACCAGTATAATTTTACCATTCCTTGTATTCTTCACTATTTTTAAAGAATCAAAATGGGAGAAAGAGAATGGAAAAATTACCTCACGTTTCCATTCTTTGTATTAAACAAACATAAGAAGTCATTCCCTTTCCTTTTCTCGGCATTCCTTTCCATTCTACCAAACATCCCCTAAAGTCCTCTTGGAGAGGTAACTTGCCAAAGTTACCTATTGTTATCAAATATAGTGCTATTGGTACCCGGTAGGGGCAAACCAACGGGAGTAGTCAAACTCCAGATAGATCTATCCACAATATTCGCGTTCACACACAAGTGATTATGGTTCATGAAATTTGAGAAATAGCGGCAGGTAAAGGTACTCGTGAAATAATGAATTAGGATAGAAAATGCTTGTATTCAGGTTTATAGCATGTATCCCCCTCACGGGTTTATGAAAAAGGATTTAGAAAGTGAGCCTATGAACTCACGGAGTTTGAAAAACATATAAAAGTGGGGTAATAATAATATTCATGGTTTATAGCATGTATCCCCCTCCAGGGTTTTCATAAAATAAACAAAACATTTAAAAGCGATGCTACGAACAAGTCTTAATTCAGGGAAATCTGATTGACGTAAAAAATGACTCATATATTAGACGGCTTACTCACGCAACCTGGGGTAGTGTATGTCAAGTCTTAGTTGGTTTGTTTATATTTTAAAACTTTGTTTCTGAAGTAAATGTTTCTTTGATTCAATAGATTTAGATATAATGTAACACTGTTCGGGCTATCATAATTCAGAGGTCATGTAGTAAACGTTTGAGGAGCTAGGGCACATTAACTAATAAACCCAGCAAACTCGTCGAAACCTATACCCAAATGAAACACCTCACATGAAATTCCCTAGTAACGTGATACATTGTTACGTTAAAAATATAGGTTTTCAATTTATAAAAATATTTCATTTAAACCCATAAATATGTAAATTGGCAATATATATCCTTGACTTATAAACTTTTACAAAATTAGTCCTTTATATATATATATATATATATATATATATATATATATATATATATATATATATATAGTGTATCTTTATTTTGAGAACCCTGTTAAGTGCGGGAACTGCGAGAACTCCAATTTTGCATTAGAAAACATGCATGTTCATATAAAACATGTATGTTTTCTTACATACACCTTAATACACATACTTGAGTAACACACATGTTCATATAAAACCTGTTAAGTGCAACAGATCAATGCAAAATGGTTTTTATTTTCAGAACCTTGTTAAGTGCGGGAACTGCGAGAACTCCAATTTTGCATTAGAAAACATGCATGTTCATATAAAACATGTATATTTTCTTACATACACCTTAATACGCATGTATGTGTATTAAGGTGTATGTAAGAAAACATACATGTTTTATATGAACATGCACGTTTTCTAATGCAAATTTGGAGTTCTCGCAGTTCCCGCACTTAACAGGGTTCTGAAAATAAAGCTCCCCTATATATATATATATATATATATATATATATATATATATATATATATATATATATATATATATATATATATATAGTGTGTGTGTGTGTGTGTGTGTGTGTGTGTGTGTGTGTGTGTTTATATATATATATACTAACCCTTTAACTTTATAACTTTACAAAGTAGGTCCTTATACTTATAACTTTATAAAAATGACAGAAATAACCCTTATACTTGATAGTTTCCAAAAGTTACAATATATACCCCTATGCATGAAATACGTTACAAAACTAGTCCAAAAACCATGCGAAGTGTATTTTTTTAGAATAAAAAAGGGTTTTACAGCTTATGGCTTGTTAGAATAAGCCTAGTATACTGATTTTGTTTAGTAGTAGCTTTTATGAGCTTATAGCTTATGTAAAGGTTTTGTGATCAAAAATATCAACTCAACATGATTTTAGGGTTTTAAAATGAAAACGCCTAGGTTTTTATGATCAAGGCTTAACAAGGGACTTATATGGGATCTAATAAAGCTTATAAACATTCTAAAACCATAAGAGAGCTTATTGAACCAGTGGAATGGTTTACACGACTAGAAATGGATCGAATAGGGGTTTAGGGTTTCTCGGCTAGAAAATGATTCGATGAGGGCTTCCAAGGCTTGATCTTGGCTTTAAATGGCTTCTAAGGACTCTTATACTACTGCTAGGACTTAGTGAGAGCAAAGATTGGAGGTGGTGAGCTGTTTGGGATGGGTTCGAATGGTTGTGATTCTCATGGTATTTATAGGGCTAAAAAATGGATTGGTGGCCAAGTTGCTTGGAGTGGTGGCCAAGGGTGGAGGGGGTGACTCATGGTAGCTAGGTGGTGTGACTAGGATGGGCTATGGTAGTAGCTAGGTGTAACACCCCAACCCGACCTTGGTTAAGATGCCACATTATGGTGTCTAATCAGAACATACAAAATAACGCAAGTGGAAGTCTTTCATAAATAAAGCTATGTCAAGAACATCATGAATTATAAATTATAAATTCCCAAAAGACTTAACAATCTCAAAAGAAATACAAAGGAAATAAACATTCACAACATAAGTCCAAAACATGTCCATGACAATGGGGAAATCTAATAAGGTAGGTCTTCTACTCTTACTCACAACTCTCTTGCCCTGCATCCCGCTTATTACCTGCCGCATGGAAAAGAAGACGCCGCTGAGCATAAAAGCCCAGTGAACAGATATATATACAAGCAGAAAAGGTAATAAGCATAAACAAATGAATACGAATCAAATGCATAAATATCATGAATAAGAATAACTTTAGAGTCAAAGGAATAAACGTCAATGAACGCGTTCAAACGAGCCACTCGAACGGACCAAAGATACCTAACAGATAGCCACGAGCCTGTCTAAACGAGCCACTCGAGTACATAATCAAATATACCTATCATATATAAAGTGTACGGAGAGGGGAGGCCTCTAAGTACCAAATAGTGAGTGGGGTATCACATACAGCAAGTCACCAAACAAATCATATCATATTAGCCTAGGATGCATCCGTACGCCCCCTGCAAAACAAAATACATATGCCAGTTAGAGACCGTACATACATATACATAATGGCCGAAGTGTATACATATCATATCATATCATACCAGAAGGGGACGGCGTGGATCAATCACACCTCCACAGAAAGTGTCATGCCATCAGTGCCTCAATGACATGGCTATGGTACCTCCATGGCTAGTTAGCTCGGGCGGCAAAACAGAATAAAGCATATCATATCATAGCATCATATCAAAGGGAATCATAGCAATGGCATATATCAGCTGAATCATAACAAAGGATCATATAACCGAGATCATAGCAAAGCTCATATCAAAAGGATCATAACAGAGGATCATAACAAAGGGATCATATCATAACAAAGCAGACGAATCAAAGTCAAGGATCAAAGTCATGAGAAGGACACCCTTACTGAGAAAGGGTAGAATATCTGTACCTTATGCAAATCAACCAACCAAAATAAGAAAGCACCGAAAATAGGGAATCACTCCTTCTTCACCGAACCTATACAAATTAATGATCACGTATTACTTATAAGCTCATTTTACAAGTTTACCACTTATAGTTATTAAGGTTTCCCATTTAAGGTTTCTTTCCATTTTTAGAAACTTTCCACTTTTAGTAACTTTCTATTTTTAGTAAATTTTCATATTTAGTAACTTCCCCGATTTAGTAAGTTTTTATAATTAGTAAGTTTTCCGAAATAGTAACTTAATACTTTAAGATTATAATTGACAATTAATAATATTTAAGGGTTAAAATGACAATTATAATAGTTTAGGGTTAATTATGTCAATTTAGTAAAGTTTAGGGTCAAAATGTAAATTATCAAAATTAAATATTAAAAATGTCAAATAAAATTATTTTTAAAGTTTATGCTATAATTTTATATTAAGATGATAATCTTAGACCCCGTCGTTCATAATTTATTAACGTATTCTTGACATTAATCTTAGACCGCGACGACCAAAATATGTTATTGTCACATGCATAAAGACACGACTGACATATATACATATACACGACACATTCATATACGCATGTTCCATTTGTTTACCACTCCCAACGACACACCAACTTAACAAGACCCACATGCATATCCCATTGTTCTTGAATCAAAATACACACAGAGATTCACATATTTTCTATCTTATATCTCATTAATGACACCACCCCATTTTAGTCACATGAAATAACCATGCATGAAATTCTAACTTATACACTTATGTATATTCCAGTTTCCATGTACACACAATAGGCCTAATGCAATGCTTCTATGATCTGATTCGAATAGCCATTTATAAATATAGATTGACTTGTATACAGACCCATATTAGACCCCTAATAAACGACAAAACACTTGATATAAAATCACCATTTTTGAACCATGATCGACCCAACCATATCCACCCTTTTTTTGTCCATTTTAACGTGACAACCCAACATAAACTCGCACACTTTCGACCCACATTAGACCCAACCATTATCCCCTCATTCGACACTACAACACCCATATGACTCGACATTATTTACACAACCAAAACAAGTATACTCGACACCCTTTTACCAGCCACACGACACCCATTACGACCACATAAAATCATGAACGACCCATGTTTTTTTTACCTAATTTTAATGCCGCATACACACAACCAAAACACCCTAGTTCTTCCCTGAATGTGACCCGTGTTAACACGTCTAAACCCCCTTGTTTTCAGCCCCACAACACACACCAAAACACGCTATTTGGCCCACATAAAATCATAGTCTTTCTATCCTATCTGACCCAGCCATGCACATACGAAAACCTGCATGAATCCTTCACATCTAGTACGTATATCATCTAAGCTTCTCATGTGTATAGACTCAATTAACGTCCTTATAACCTGACTCAAAAAGCCACACATAATATATAATTCGACATGCATACAGACCCATTTCCTGCAACAATTTAATCAGATTATGGAAAGTATTAAATGATCAAAACAAACGTTTATTATAAATTCTATGTAACCCTTATATCGACCCATGTGATGTTCTGATTTCATGCCTTCAAAACTTATTATTTCATGTGTGACTATTCCATGTTTTACCTTCTCTATAACAGAATCGAATAGCATATTAGGACAGTATAATTCGACTAATACTTATGTTACTTTAATCTATCATTTTATGCACTATATATAATCCCTTATTTAGTATATGTTTCTGATCGGATGAAGCTTGTTTTTAGGTTACAATATTAATATTTCATATGATCAAGTCGAAGTGAAAACGAGGACAGAAGAGTGATACCTCACAACTGAATAGAAGAATGGAAAAAGAACAAGAAAAACCCCAAGACCACAACCTTGCTCGAATTAAACTACCACCTAGGAACCTGCTATAGACCACGATCAAACACCTCCAATAACACCCTTGAACGCCTCCCTTTGTACCACTTTTGTACTCGGCAGAAAGGAGAAAGAAACAATGACGCCACTCAAATTTTATTCTAGGGTTTTCTGTGTTTTGTTTTTGCTTTGAATGTGAATTTGGTTTGAGAAGAATGAGGGAAGATATAGGAGAATAGACCGAGCATTGTGGAGGATAAGAAGACCAAATTCATTACTTCAAAATTTTAAAATATTTCTAGATGTTTTCCATGCCAAGGTTGTGTACAAAAGTTTAATTCATTTTGGACTTGATATGGACGTGTGATATGATACTTGTATTATCATTCCTTTGTTGATTTTACAAGACTTATATTATGGATTTAACATCTTGGAATTCTCATGTGATAGTTCATTATTACCTAGTTTCGGTTTCAAGTTTAAATTAGTAAGTATTTTAGAATTCATGTTTTTAGGTTATTATAATTCTTCCCCTCTTAATGAAAATTTTCGTCCTCAAAATTTGAAATGGAAATCAATGAATACGTACCGAATCATGAAAAGAAATGTGGATAACTAGATCGCATCGACTCTTCGGTTTCCCAAGTAGCCTCACTCTCGGGATGATTCCTCCAAAGGATTTTAACGAACGGAATGGTTTTGTTTCTCATGACTTGATCCTGACGCTCCAAAATAGCCTCAGGTTCCTCAATATATGACAAATCTTCTCGAATTTGATGCAAAGGATAGGTAACAACATGTAGCGGGTGGTAATTGTATCCCCTCAGAAGAGATACATGGAACACATTATGCACATGAGCAAGTTGCGGGGGAAGTGCCAAATGATAAGAAACCTCACCAACTCGGTCTAAAATCTCAAAAGGACCAATAAATCGCGATTTGAGTTTCCCTTTCATAGCAAAACGTTTAACACCTCAAAATGGAGAAACCTTAAGAAAAACATGATCACCCGAACAAAATTCTAGCTCACGATGATGACGATCAGCATAACTTTTCTGTCGAGCTCTAGCCTCTCTGAGCTTCTCCTTAGCAATGGCAACCTTCTCATTAGTTACCTCAATCAACTCAAGACCTTCAATGAATCGCTCACCTACCTTATTCCAACAAATAGGAGCCCTGCACTTTCTCCCGTACAACAACTCGAAAGGAGCTCTTTTAATACTGGCGTGCCAACTGTTGTTGTAGGCAAACTCCACTAGACACAAATAATCATCCCAATGTCCCGACCATTCTAAAGCACACGCTCTCAACATATCCTCCAAGGTCTGAATGGTTCGTTCCGACTATCCGTCTGTCTGCGGATGAAAAGTTGTACTAAACTGAAGCCGAGTACCCCAAGCCTTGTGCAAACCCTTCCAGAAACGTGAGGTAAAACGCAGAATTCGATGAAATATAATAACTAACGGAGTGCCATGCAAACGAACAATCTCCTGCTGGAAGAGCCGTGCCAACATACTACCCGAATAATCCTTACGAATAGGCAAGAAATGAGCGGATTTAGTCAGACGATCGACAATAACCCAAATGGCGTCATGCTTCTTCTGAGTGCGAGGCAACCCCGTAACAAAGTCCATGGAAATCTGTTCCCACTTCCAAGTAGGAATCTCTAGAGGTTGCAGAAGACCACTAGCCCACTGGTGTTCTATCTTAACCTGCTGACAGGTCATACACTTTGCCACGAACATCGTCACATCCTACTTCATGCCATTCCACCAAAAGTGCTGCTTCAAATCTCTGTACATCTTTGTAGAACCCGGATGTATAGTGAAAAGAGAGCTGTGTGCCTCAGATAACACAGCTTCACGAATAGATGGATCATTTGGAACACACAACCGATCCCCATACCATAAAATCCCGTCTTCATCAACCCGAAACTCTGGCTCTTCCCTTCCTCCACATTCTGGATGATAGACCATAGCTCCACATCATCTTTCTGAGCTTCCTTAATCCGCAACATAAGATTAGATTCCACCTTCACACTAGCCCAGTAACCGTCATGCCCATGAATACACAACTCAACCTCCATGAGTTCTAAGTCATTTAGTATCCTCGATTCGATCTCAAGACTAGCAATCATCCTCTACTTTCTACTAAGGGCATCTGCTACAGCATTCGCCTTACTAGGATGGTACTGAATGTTAGCATCATAATCCTTCAAAAGTTCCAACCAACGTCTCTGTCTCATGTTTAACTCCTTCTAGGTGAAGATGTACTTTAAACTCTTATGGTCAATGAAAATGTCACACGTCTCGCCATACAAGTAGTGTCTCCAAATTTTCCGTGCAAAGACCACTGCTGCTAACTCTAAATCATGAGTCGGATAATTCTCTTCATATGGTTTCAACTGTCTAGATGCGTAGGCAATGACCTTCCCATGCTGCATGAGAACACATCCCAGACCCTTCTTTGAAGCATCACTATAAATCTGAAAACCACCGGTACCTGACGGAAGAGTAAGAATAGGCGCAGAAACAAGTCTCATCTTCAACTCCTCAAAACTCTTCTCCCTTTCATCAGTCCATACAAACTTCTCACCTTTCCGCATTAGCTTCGTCAATGGCAACGCTAGACGTGAGAATCCCTCCACGAATCTCCTATAGTAGCCAGCAAGACCCAAGAAACTTCTAACCTCCATCACATTAGTAGGTCTTGGCCACTTGGTGATCGCCTCAACCTTAGCCGGATCCATCTTAATCCCATCCGCCGATACTACATGCCCCAAAAACGCCACCTGCTCTAACCAGAACTCACACTTAGAAAATTTTGCGTACAACTTCTTCTGACGCAGGATTTCCAACACAATACGAAGATGTTCCTCATGTTCACTCTTCGTCTTAGAGTAAATTAGAATGTCATCGATAAACACAATGACGAATTTATCAAGATATTCATGGAACACGTGATTCATCAGATCCATGAAAACAGCTGGAGCATTTGTCAGACCAAAAGGCATAACCAAGAATTCATAGTGGCCATAGCGAGTGCGGAATGCAGTCTTAGGAACATCCTGTTCCTTTACACGCAGCTGATGATATCCAGATCTCAAATCAATCTTAGAAAAGAATTTAGCTCCTTGAAGCTGATCAAACAAATCATCAATACGAGGAAGCGGATAACGATTTCTGATAGTAATACGGTTCAACTCCCGGTAGTCAATGCACAACCTCATACTACAATCCTTCTTCTTACAAACAAAACAGGAGCACCCCATGGAGAGACACTCGGACGAATAAAACCACGCTCTAATAGTTCCTGAAGTTGCTCTTTCAATTCCTTCAATTCGACTGGGGCCATACGATAAGGAGCTTTAGAAATAGGTTCAGCACCCGGAATTAGATCAATGCTAAATTCAACTTCCCGTGCGGGAGGCATGCCCGGAAGTTCATCAGGAAATACGTCAGGGAAATCACAAACTACTGGATGGCTCTCGATACTAGGACCATCCAACGAAGTGTCTTTAATTGAAGCTAAGAATCCTTCACAACCATGTGAAAGTAGAGAGCGAGCTTTCATAGCTGAGATAATCTTAATAGACTTACCAGGTTGGGAACCCTGGTAAACAAATTCAGGAGCATCTAGATCACCAAAAATCACACGTCTGGCATGACAATCAATAGTTACCTGATGCTCGGACAACCAGTCCATGCCCAAAATAATATCGAAATCATTCATGTCCAGAGGAAGCAAATTGGCAGAGCGGATTTTATCAGCAAAACGAAGAGGACAGTTCAAAAATTCATGGTCTATAATTACATGGTTCTTCATTGGAGTTGATATAGATAAGGCATAGTTTAATGGTGTTGGAGTCATATTAAGATATTTGGAAATTGAAGTAGAAACCATTGAATGAGTTGCACCCGTATCAAACAAAATAAATACTGAACGATCATGTAAATAGAGAGTGCCCGTGACGATCATTTCCCCTGTTGTTGTTGCTACCAGCCTTGGGACAATCCCTAGCCATGTGTCCCATCTGTCCATAAATGAAACAAGCACCCGAAGCCCGATGACATCTACCAGAATTCAACTTTCCACACGTGGTGCACGGAGGAGGAGGAGGAGGAACATAATCCCTTTGACCCGATGAAGCAGAAGTACGGTTACCCTGTTGACCCCGGTGCTGCTGGTCACGATGCTGTTGGTCGCGTCCCGACCTCTGATTACCGTAGCCATACCTGTCATTACCCCTTCTATCATTCCCACGCTGATCATTACCCCTAGCATCATTTCCCCGATGGTTGTTCCCTTGAGCTGGTCGAACATGATCACCATCCCTGTACCTCTTCACACCCTGCCTAACACGCTCTTGCATAATCTCAATGTTCCTAACTGCATTGGCCACCTGTGCAACATCCTCGAAATGAATATTCACAACCTCATCTAGAAGGTCGTTCCTGAGAGCCCACTTAAAATGATTTGCTTGCTCTTCCTGCGTCCCTGCTTTAGCACCCAAGAATCCTGCTAGAAGCAAAAACCTCTTCATAAACTATGTGCTCGTCTCCCTATCAAACTGGTAAATAGAGTGATACTCCCTTTCAAACTTTTCTTTCTCTGATCTCGGGAAGTACTGCAGATAAAAAGTGTCACGGAAGTCGTTCCATGATAGAGCCGCCACAAATGCATCTCCTCCCTTTGCCTGTTTGTACGCCTTCCACCAACTGAGGGCATCTCCCTCAAATTTATAACTAGCCAGCCTCGCTTTATACTCCTCATCACAGCCCAATACCTCGAATATCTTTTCCATGTGAGCAATCCAATTTTCTGCATCAATAGGAGCATTTGCAGAACTGAAGGAACAAGGCTTTTGTTTGCAGAACCACTCCAGCCACGTATGAATGGTCACTGGTGGAGCACCCCCACCAGAACCAGAACCCCCACTTCCACTGCCACTAGCTGTGTTCTGACGGATCCGAGTCTTGATCTGTTCAGTGAGGCCCAGAATTAGTGCATCCACAGCCTGCTGAACCGCGGCAACAAATGCAGGACTGTTACTGAAATTTTAATTATGACGAGTGTTCACCATCTTTTTTTGTGTAAAGGGGAGTAATCTTGCACCCTGGTAAGTAGATTAACCAAAAAAACGTTTAAGTACAAAGGATATGGGTGAAGTCCCATATCTCAGCCCGTTACATAGGCACTTACATGCAACCACTATATAAGAATGACACGCCATTCTTATAACTTACATAATAAACTTACTACCTACGATGACTATACAAGAAATATGAAAATGAAGAACTAACACATAAGTCATAGTCATCGTAGAACTTCATCTTGAACTTATATGGAGCAGCCTTGAACCAAGGTCACCGAACAAGCCAAAAACAACACCTTGAGGATACCACCGATCACCACAAGTGACTCGAGCATCTTCAACATGTAAACGGTGTTTGTAGAAATAGCAAAGAATCGCCCTCCTCCCTATAACCACGAAGCACCACTTCCAATACAACAACCCAAATAACCATGGTAAAACACCATGGATTCAGAATGTTTCAAACGTAAACACATGATCACAAAAACTATTATAATGAATCAGCATTATCGACCATATCAACCATGTAATCAGTGTATACCATACAAAAACTATGACAAGCAGCTTCATTGCATCAAGAATACCACACTCAAAGTTGGATCAGAATAAAAACCAAGGCAACAAGATGCTACCATAGACGAACCATAGGGCATAACCACCCTAACTTACCAACTAACACTTCATAATGACCAGAACCGGACCAACCCTCATGAACAGCAGTAACACAGAGTATTAGGACCAGTTTGACTATGATAATAGGGTTAGAACAAACCCTAACTTACAGCGTATACGAACAGTACCCATCAATGCAAATGAGCAGCAGCAGTACACGGACCACAGCAGCATTGCATTAGGACCCGTATTGAAAATGAACATAGGGTTAATCAACCCCAACTTGCAATCAATAATGCATGGAATAATAAAGCAACAAATACACCGACCCACAATCAATAAATCAAAGGTCGGTTACCATGCAATAAGGAACGAATCTCACAAAGTAAATCCACCGACCCACGATCGATTTAACAAAAGAATAAATTAAGGTCGGTTACCATGCAAGGGATTCGTATTCCATCAGCAACAATCACAAACCAATGAACATACATCTCTCTCGTAACCCACATACCATAAACATCAATCCGAACAGGAACATGCAATAAACCGATAACCTAATAGGGTTAACATGCAAATCGAGAAAACCAAACCCTAAACGGATTTGTAACCGTGAAGCACCACACCAATCACCAGATCGAATTTAAAGAAGAGGATCGACATAATAATAAGCTTATTAAATCGACATACATTTAATCTTGGACTAAATAACGATATAAGCAACGAGAAACCCTAAACAACCAAATTAAAACAGATTCTATAATAAGGGATTGTTAGGGTTTCGACCAAGCATAGGGACGATATTAATTATGAAGAAAACATGATAACACCTCCCCTCAACCCTAACAAACCAGATTCTAAGTTGTTAATTCAATAATCCCAATAGAGATTAATGAAAAAACTGAATGAATTGGAAGAATTTAGGTCGGATTTGTTAGGGGTGGAGGGGGGCAGAAATCGCCCCTATAGAGAGAGAACCAATTAGGGTTTATTTTTGACGAGTGTTCACCATCTGAAAGGTCATAAACGGATTAGTGGAAACAAAATGAAGTTAAGGAGCAAAATATGAAGGAAAGATCGTGCCAAAACGAAACATAATGTCTACCCATTCCTCACCGGTCAAAACCTAAGTCCTACAGGGCAAAACCTAAGGGTCCATATTTAAGGGTATAATTAATGAGTTTCCCGAAATAGTAATTTAATACTTTAAAGTTATAATTGACAATTAATAATATTTAAGGGTTAAAATGACAATTATAATAGTTTAGGGTTAATTATGTCAATTTAGTAAAGTTTAGGGTCAAAATGTAAATTATCAAAATTAAATATTAAAAATGTCAAATAAAATTATTTTAAAGTTTATGCTATAATTTTATATTAAGATGATAATCTTAGACCCTGTCGTTCATAATTTATTAACGTATTCTTGACATTAATCTTAGACCGCGATGACCAAAATATGTTATTATCACATGCATAAACACACGACTCACATATATACATATACACGACATATTCATATACGCATGTTCCATTTATTTGCCACTCCAACGACACATCAACTTAACGAGACCCACATGCATATCCCATTGTTCTTGAATCAAAATAACCACAGATGAGTCTTGGAAAGGAAACCCTAAACGATTCTCTCTCCCTATGGAGATTTCCGGCCGCCAATCCCTCTCCTAATTCCGGCCAAAAAACACCTTCACTCGTCCTCTCTACCCTGTTTTGGGTATGCAATACGTGGGATCGGTGTTTTTTATTCATAAGGATTGGCGGCTGATGCAAATATTATATACAACTTTAAGAAATCTCCATGTATGTCTTTGGCGAAAAGCGAATTTGATTCCAATATTCAATTCGATCAAAACCTTTTAATATTTTATCTTCTACCTTAATGGGACGGTGAATTATTAAATGGTTTTGTGATTATCCTTAACGTCTAACGTGGGTCAGTGTATTCCTTTTCGCTTTCTTCTTAACTTTTCGCTTTAATCGTCCTATATTTTATTGGTTTCTTGCATGTGATCTGTACTATTATTTACTCAATATTCATGTGTATTACATGCATCTATTTTTGGGTTTTGCCTCTGTCGGTTATTGGTTATATTACTAAGGCTGGGTTGTTCGATTTGTTCTTAATTGTTTAAACGAAACCTTATATTTTGGGTTTGGTTTCTTTCGTACTGCTAGTAACCCTTTTAAAGGGTTTGATCAGTGTTATTCATGAATGTATCTGGATGTTAATTCTCCAAGTTCTTTACTATGGATTATGAATGTGGGTTATGAGAGAGATGGCAGTCAAGTTTTCAGGTATTCTTGTTCAAAAACCTCTTCTTATTCTATGACCTGGATGTGTCGATCTGCATATCATTGGCTCTGGGTTATCAACCCTATTGTTTGGTCGTTTGAAGTTCATCAGACCTGGTGTTTACGTAAGCCTTATTATGGTACAGATCTGCTTGGTTCGATCTGTACTCTCTTTGGGTTTGGGTTCATCTATTGGAAGTTAGGGTTATTAACCCTATGTTGGTGGTCGTTTACCAGTGTCTAATCAGACTCGGTGTTACATGGCCTGTTTTTCTACGATCCATTAGTAGTTAGGGTTTTGGGGAAACCCTATTGTCGTCCTTGCATTGATGCTGATGGAATCTACTGTCAGGTCCTTATGCTTGTGATGCTGCTGTTCATGATGATTGGTTGGGTTCTGGTCATTATGATTTGATATTTGGTAAGTTAGGGTTGGTTTACCCTATGTTCGTCTATGGCAGCCGCTTGTTGCTTTGGCTTTCATTCTAATCCGTGTTTGCATATGGTGAACTCATTATGCAATGTTGCTGTGTGCCATAGGTTTTTATTGCAAACTTTGATTGCATGGTTGTTATGGCGATGAACGTTGTTTTCGTTATAACCATTTTGTGATCATGGTTGTGCGTTTGGATGTGGTGCTTTGTGGCTATAGGAAGGAGGGGGTTCTTTTTTATTTCTACAAACACCGTTTTAATGTTGAAGATGTTCGAATCACATGATGCTATTGAGGATGTAATGTGGTGTTCGGGGTATATTAATGGTAGCTGTTTCTTGGCTAGTTCGGTGAGCTTTGTTCAAGGCTTCTCCGTATAAGTTCAACATAATGTTGATATGGAGTTCTACAATGATTATGTCTTATGTGTTACCTTTGTAATGCATGCTTTTGTTCTTCATTTTCATATCTTTTGTATAGTCATTGTAGGTTGCAAGTTTATTATGTAAGTTATAAGAATGGCGTGTCATTCTTATATAGTGGTTTGGTTTGTTGCTTTTTGTATGTAAGTGCCCATGTAACGGGCTGAGATATGGGACTTCACCCATATCCTTTGTACTTAAATGTTTTTTTTGGTTAATCTACTTACCAGGGTGCAGGATTACTCCCCTTTACCCAAAAAAAATACACACACAGATTCACATATTTTCTATCTTATATCTCATTATTGACACCACCCCATTTTAGTCACATGAAATAACCATGCATGAAATTCTTACTTATACACTTATGTATATTCCAGTTTCCATGCACACACAATAGGCCTAATGCAATGCTTCTATGATCTGATTCGAATAGCCATTCATAAATATAGATTGACTTGTATACAGACCCATATTAGACCCATAATAAACGACACAACACTTGCTATAAAATCACCATTTTTGAACCATGATCGACCCAACCATATCCACCCCTTTTCTGTCCATTTTAACGTGACAAACCAACACAAACTCGCACACTTTCGACCAACATTAGACCCAACCTTTATCCCCTCATTCGACACTACAACACCCATATGACTCGACATTATTTACACAACCAAAACAAGTATACTTGACACCCTTTTACAAGCCACACGACACCCATAACGACCACATAAAATCATGAACGACCCATGTTTTTTTTCCCAATATTAACGCCACATACACATAACCAAAACACCCTAGTTCTTCCCTGAATTCGACCCGTGTTAACACGTCTAAACCCCCTTGTTTTCAGCCCCACGACACACACCAAAAAACGCTATTTGGCCCACATAAAATCATAGTCTTTTTATCCTATTTGACCCAACCATGCATACACCAAAACCTGCATGAATCCTTCACATCCGGTACGTATATCATCTAAGCTTCTCATGTGTATTATAGACTCAATTAACGTCCTTATAACCTGACTCAAAAAGCCACACATAATATATAATTCGACATGCATATAGACCCATTTCATGCAACAATTTAATCAGTTTATGGAAAGTTATAAATGATAAAAAAAAAAAAACGTTTATTATAAATTCTATATAACCCTTATATCGACCCATGTGATGTTCTGATTTCATGCCTTCAAAACTTATTATTTCATGTGTGACTATTCCTTGTTTTACCTTCTCTATAACAGAATCGATTAGCATATTAGGACAGTACAATTCAACTAATACTCTCATCATTTTATGTTACTTTAATCTATCATTTTATGCACTATATATAATCCCTTATTTAGTATATGTTTCTGATCGAATGAAGCTTGTTTTTAGGTTACAATATTAATATTTCATATGATCAAGTCGAAGTGAAGACGAGGACAAAGAAGTGATACCTCACAACCGAATAGAAGAATGGAAAATGAACAAGAAAAACCCCAAGACCACAACCTTGCTCGAATAAAACTACCACCTAGGAACCTGCTATAGACCACGATCAAACACCTCCAATAACACCCTTGAATGCCTCCCTTTGTACCACTTTTGACAGAAAGGAGAAAGAAACAATGCCGCCACTCAAATTTTATTCTAAGGTTTTATGTGTTTTGTTTTTGCTTTGAATGTGAATTCGGTTTGAGAAGAATGAGGGAAGATATAGGAGAATAGACCGAGCATTGTGGAGGATAAGAAGACCAAATTCATTACTTCAAAATTTTAAAATATTTCTAGATGTTTTCCATGCCAAGGTTGTGTACAAAAGTTTAATTCATTTTGGACTTGATATGGATGTGTGATA
Source organism: Artemisia tridentata subsp. tridentata (assembly GCA_021014915.2). Classification (NCBI taxonomy): domain Eukaryota; kingdom Viridiplantae; phylum Streptophyta; class Magnoliopsida; order Asterales; family Asteraceae; genus Artemisia; species Artemisia tridentata. Next base: position 230,650,520 of record CP139505.1, on the reverse strand, counting down.
TGATACTTGTATTATCATTCCTTTGTTGATTTTACAAGACTTATATTATGGCTTTAACATTTTGGAATTCTCATGTGATAGTTCATTATTACCTAGGTTTGGTTTCAAGTTCAAATTAGTACGTATTTTAGAATTCACGTTTTTAGGTTATTATACTAGGGGTGGTGTGGAGTGGTGTGCGGGTATGGTGGTGTCGCGGTGGTATTTTGGCTACAAGAAGGTGACGAGTTGGTGATGGAGGTGGTAGGGTGGTAGCTTGGTGATGACAAGATGGTGATGGAGGTGCTAAGTTGCTAGGATAGGTCATGGTAGTACTAGGGGTGCTAGTTTAACTAGTTTTTAAGATTTAGGGTTTAGTTTAGGATTAGGGTTCGATTAGGGTTTAGATTAGGGTTTAGTACTAGGATTAGGGTTTAGAAAGTAATTAGGGACTAGGTTTAAGGTTTAAGAATCATGTATTAAGTGTTTGTAACTTGTGCTAAAGAAATGGCAAGGTTTAAACATGGTTTAGGCACTTGAATAACCTAATTTGGGTTCTGAGCTTAAAGGACTCGTACATTGGGCTTTAAGTAGTTGTATTAGAGTTTAGCAAGGAAAATGTAGCTAAGTTAACTTATACATAAACCTTGAACACTTTCAAACTAGTTTCAACTTGAAATTAGGGTTTTTGAAATAACCGTAAACGTATAATGCTTGTTTTGGTATAATGTTGGAAATAGTATGTTAGATTAATAGTATACGTGGTAAAATGATATTTGAAACATAGACTTGATATATTAGGAGGTTTACATGATGCAAACATAAAGATATTTGGCATTGGTAGTTGCGTGAGCACGTCTAGTGGGCTATGTAAATTACTTTACATAGTTGGAGTGAAATGAAGCAAAAAATTTCCCGTGAAAATACCTTATATAGATATCGTAGTGGAAATTATATTGATGAAAATTACGGGTTGTTATACTTTTAGACTAGCTTATTTGACTTAGATTATTGTAGTTAATGACATATTTGGATTGTGAGCTTGTTGACCTTTGGATTGACTCGACACAAAAGGGAACCGAGGGTTGGGTTGTTAGGGATCGAGGTAATGATTGTTGACCCGAGTGTTGTGACTATTGACCGTGACTCGAGAAGTAAAACGACCCGTGTGGTAAATAAAGTTAGTAAATTTAATGTGATTAATAAATTTGTGGAAACAAAAGGTGAATTTAAATAAAGAGTTGAGACGAATTAATTTTTGGGCAAAAACGGAACACACGGGGGGTTGTTTGACTTTTCGAGACACGTTAAGCTTCGACTTATTTTGTTGGAATTTTGTAACACCCTAGGCAAATCCCACATTGGCCGTGACTTGGAGTGATGATGGGACATATGTTAATATTCGCCTTATACAACAACAACGCGTTTTGTGGTCTAAGGGTTAATCGTCCATACGTTTAAGCGTGCTCGTGTGAGAGTAGTACTAGCTTGGGTGACCTGTCGAGAAGTCTTCACATGAGGGCCACAAAAGCAAAGCCGTGAGCCTACGGGCAAAGCGAGCAATATTGTGGTCTATAAGGCGGAATTTACAAGTGGTATCAGAGCCACTCCAAGCCGTTTAGGATGTGGGGCAAACCTCATCGTCGTTCGAGGACGATGAGTCCCTTAGACAGGGTTGTTACCCAACTTGAATCCCGGGACGGGATTCCCCTAAGGGGGGGGGGGGGTGAATGTAACACCCTAGGCAAATCCCACATTGGCCGTAACTTGGAGTGATGCATGGACATATGTTAACATTCGCCTTATACAACAACAAAACGTTTTGTGATCGAATGGTTAATCGTCCATACGGTTAAGAGTGCTCGTGTGAGAGTAATCTGTAACACCCCCAAATTAAAAATGCAGCGGAAGGGATATCTGGGGTGCTACTTATTGGGATGACAACAAAGTGATAGAGAAAGGATTAACTAATCCATTTTAGAGTTACATTAATTAAAACATAAGTTTTACATAGTTATGAATGCGGAAAACAAGGCCCATAATAGTTTTAAGGTTATCCCATAGTACAAAAACATTGGCCATGAGTGTTATGTGAAAACTCCAAAAGTGTGCCTATGCCCCTGCCAAGCTGTAACACCCCAAGCCGCCCTTGGTTAAGATGCCACATTATGGTGTCTATCAGAACATACAAAATACGCAAGCGAAAGACTTCATAATAAAAGCGAAGTCAAGAACATCATGACTTACAAATTACAAGCTCCCAAAGATCTAAACAATACCAAGTGAAATGAAATGAAATAAAATATGCAACATAAGCTCCAAAACATATCCAAGACAATGGGGATTCTAAATAAGGTAGGTCTTCTACTCCTACTCACATCACTTTTGCCCCGCACCCCGCTTATTACCTGCCGCATGGAAAAGAAAACGCGGCTGAGCATAAAAAGCAAAGTGAACAGATATATATATATATACAAAGCAAAAAAGGTAATAAGCATAAATAACCGAATATGAATCAAGTGGATCAAATGCATAATTATCATAAGCTAGAATAGCTCTACGAGTCAAAGGATCAAATAAGCATGGCAAAGAATGCGTCCAAATGAGCCACTCGAACGGACCAAAGATACCTAACAGATAGCCACGAGCCTGTCTAAACGAGCCAGTCGAATAGACCACATAATCACATATACATATCCGTCAAATCATAAGTTGTACAAGGAGCTGCAGACTCCAATGTACCAGAAGTGAAATGGGGTGCATGGCACGCACAAACCAATCACTAAATCACATCATAATCATTCCAAACATATACCTAGGATGCATCCATACGCTCACTGCAAAACAGAATACATATGCAAGTACGAGACTATACATACATATAACAGAATGGCCAGCTGTGCCATAATCATATAATCATAACAGAAGGGAACGCCGTGGATCAATCACACCTCCACAGAAAGTGTCATGCCATTGGTGCCTCAATGACATGGCCATGGTACCTCCATGACTAGTTAGCTCGAGCGACAAAACAAAACATAACAGAATAAAACTATCCATAACAAGCAATCATAATCAACAAAGGCATATCAACTGAACAGAATCTCAATCAAGGAGATAATAAACAGATCATCATAACAGAATGGATAGCAACTGAATCATATCAAGGGAATCATAGCAAATGGATCATAGCAAATGGATCATATCATAGTAACGGAATCAAAGTCAAGGATCTAAAAGTCATGAGATCAGAACCCTTACTAAGAAAGGGTAGAATATCTTTACCTTAGCAATTGAACGGAAATGAAACGATCACAAGAACGAGAGTCACTCCTTCCTTTGAGAATCTACATGAATTAATGATCACGTAAGCTCATTATACTCAGATTACACATTTTAGGTTTCTTTTCATTTTTAGTAACTTTCCATATTAAGCAAGTTTCCTGAATTAGCAAGTTTTCATATTTAGTAAGTTTCCCGAAATAGTAATTGTTATACTTTAGAGTTATAAATGACAATTAAATAATCTTTAAGGGTTAAAATGACCAATATAGTAGTTTAAGGTTAAATATGTCAATTTAGTAAAGTTTAGGGTTATAAATGTAAATTATCACAGTTTAAGGTTTATAAATGTCAAATGTTAACTTTAGGGTTTATATTGTAAGTTAATATCAAAATGACCATTTTAGACCCCGCAGTTTCACAAGTTATATAACGTATTGACATCGTATTCATATGTTCCCATTATTCCTTTTAACCTACACGACCTATACCCAAAGGTACACATACACACAACAATGCATCCATCAATATATATCCATACGTATAACATGCACATTCCTTTTTACTTGTTAACACAAATCATGCACCTAAAAACCCACGCCTCACAACAATATCACAGTTCCATTTTATTTACTTAGCATGAATACTTACGACACAAAAATCATGTTCACAAGCACCATGCATTCACCCATGTACGACGAACAAAAGCACACTCCAATTCATATTTCATTTCATGCACTCTAGTCTTTAAAACAGTATTACTTCGCATACGATTTACACACAACTTCCCATTTCATTCATAAAATATGATCATGCATGTACTAAGAATACCTACATCCTCTTCTTATTAACCATTCTCTTTATATCTTGTTAAACATGCATGCTTCTACACACAACACACCACGTTTCATATACTGAATTTGCAATCTGCTTAAACTAGCCATGCACACACATCATACGCTCACTTGCACATTCGAACACACATGCATAGTCACATTAAACACGTTCTCGACACACACCCATGCAATTCCATTCGACATCGTTTTATTTAGAAACTAAGACCGAACCTTGGGACCCACGTTTTCTTGTGTTACAAATCTTAATCTCGACACTATTTACACACACACGACACCCTTTTTCAGCCTATACGACACACCACAACCACGCCATATTCGATCACACCACACATGAAATAACAAAGCCGAAATACACCCTAATACGTTAACAACCATGCATGTTTTCTCTTTATTCCTTGCTTTAGGTTTTATATCAGTGTTTATAGATTTAACTCGCACAAGACATGCATGCACACACATGTAATACGAGACACACACACATAGGAAACAAGCCCAACAAATAACACGCCTCACCCATTTATTTCACTTATGTTGATCAGTTATATATCTCATTGGACATGCATGTATTCCTTCTTAGTTTCTTCGGGTTTATAACCAGTTAATGGACCCAACTGATTTTAATCATACATACATGCATACAACTCAATATACACACGACCCACACAAGTCCAAAATATAATACATTCATCAATAGTCATACGTATATAACACCATTCGAATATAAGACCCCACGCCGGATTTTAAATAGCAAATAAATGTGTTTAACAGCTTCTAAACGATTTCTCATATGTCGTCCTTTATGTGTATGCGTATAACAGATTATACTAGCTTATATATACATATATGTGTCATACGGAAAATAAAGGTACACAATGGGAGGATTAGAGATACCAAAGACTTGTTGATAGGCACGACATCGGAACCACAAGAGACCACGAAACCAACACACCCTCTTCGAATCAATACCAGGACCAACCACCAACTAATATCGTATACCAAATGATCCCAGCCTTGGACCTTCGACCCTAGTTTCTATGGAAAGAATAGCAGATTTTTAAGATTAGTTATTAGGCTTCAAATTGTGTGTGAAACAAATGAGGCTCGATCGGTTTCAATATAAGAGGAGAGTGGGGAGTTTGTTGAAGCCGATTCATAGGGAGAGTTGGAGGGGTGTAGGACCGATCCAAATGGGATAAGGAGAAGACCAGGTTTAACTACAAGATTTCAAATTTTATCTCCTCTCTTATAGATAAAATGAAAATGGACCCATAAGGGGCATTAATCGTGTGATATCATGGGTATGTTTGGCAAAAGTAACTGTTGCTGGAACTGGAGATGGTGCTGAAGATGGTGCTAGAGATGGAGATTATAAAAAGAGATTATTTTTATAAGCTACATGAAGTAACCTTTGATTTTCAGAGATTATGGAAGATTATTTTTTTTATAATCTCTTATAAGTTCTGTCTGCCAAACAAAGATTATTTTTTAAGTAGCTTATTTTTTTAAAAAAATAAGCATAATCTCTCCACAATCTTTCATAATCTGCTGCGCCAAACACACCCCATGTCATTCAAAACCAAATTAAAACCGGGCCTAATAAACTTGTACGTATGATGGAAGCCTTCAAAACAAAAAGGAAACGGCACAATAATGTACCAAGAGAAATTATCAAATGCCAAAAAAAAAAAAAAAAAAAAAAACCTCGTAATATGTGAACATCATGATGAAATATTAAGTGGTGTCATTTTATTTGGTAGTTTAAGGGGCTGTTTGATAAAACTGTACCATTTAGCGCTAAATAAATCAAAAGTGTTGAACAATTCAAAGGTGCTGAGTGAAAATGTTTCTAAGTGTTTGATAAATTCTTGAATATCAATTCTGAATAAACAAAATTACCATATTAACCTTCACTATAATTTAATGAAATGCGATATTTGATAATGTTAATCTATAAAACTTATAGTATAAAAAGTGAATGTAACTAAAAAAACCATATAAATTACATAACTTTTTCACAAATATCATTACATGTTTTAATAACTAGGTAATTTCATATCAATGGACCATCGAATACATATAACCAAACCCAATTCAACATAATTTTAATAAGTAAAAGTATACCGATAGATAATATAATATAAGTAATAAGTATAACGTATATAATATGATTTCTTTAATTGTTTTTCAAATTGAATAATTGTGAGAGGCGTGGGAGACTGGGAGGGAGAATAGAGGGTATATTGTGAATATGTGGTCCACTGAATGGTTTAGCATGCTATATCACACAAAACCGGTCAGAGCCTAATTTATCATACAGTGACCAAATTGTTTTTGTCAAACACACTGACCAATACATTTTGTAGTAAAAAGTACTGAATCATCTCATTAAGCACTAATCAAACACACCCTAAGTTCAAGGTTCAAAATCCCACGTATTCGTATTCAAAGTTTAAATAGTAGCTCGTATTACATGTATTCAAATATCGTAAAATATTTTAGGTTGTTATAATTTTTCCCCTCTAAAAAGAAAATTTTGTTCGCAAAATTGAAATGGAAAAGTCAGAACGAATACGTACCGAATCACGAAAAGAAATAAGGATAGCTAAGTTCAAGTTATATTCTATCTCAAGTTGTAACTAAACAACCTATAAGTACCAGATCAAATCAGCCTCACTCACAGGTGGTTTCGAAATCAGACATTTCCAACGAAATAAATTAGCAGATCGGATGGAACAAAACGGATAGAGCAAAACCTAGTAAGGTAGAGGAAATATTCGTATAGTAGCAGAAGTGAAATACTCCATTGATTGCGTTAACACCTCATGATCATAAAAATTCTCAAAACCAACAAATCAAACCAAATCCCGAAAATCAACATGGAAGGAAAATACTAAATGAGAACTCAAATATCCGTACGACAAATTAACAAGGCAACCAACGAAAAAGAGAAGTGATTATTAAAGTATTCAGATAAATGAAAACGGAGTAGAGAAATAACTAATCACGAAAGTGATCTCCTCACTGAGCTGGTTTGTTGTCCTTGGCACTCTTATTGTTGTCGTTGTAACCATCAAACGTGGGACATTCTCTAGCCATATGCCTAGTCGATCCACAAGAGAAACATGCACCCGTAGCCCTATGACAAGTCCTTCTAGGGTGAGACTTTCCACAAGAATCACAAGCAGTAGCTGAAGACCGACCCGTACCACCCCTCTGACTAGATGAACCTGAAGAACGATGTTGCTGATAACCGCGGTGCTGCTAATCCCAATACTACTGATCACGTCTCGACCTCTGGTTGTTGTAGCCCTTCCCATCATATCTTCGCTGATCATCATCCCACGAATCCTTATCCTTCTGATTGCTTCCCTGAACTGGTCACACTCAATCCCCGTCACGATTCCTCTTGACACCCTGCCTAGCCTTCTCCTGCATAATTTCAATATGAATGGTCACTGGTGGAGAACCAGCACTCGAACAACCACTTCCACTGCCACTGGCCGTGTTCTGACGGATCTCAGTCGCGATCCGTTCTGTAAGGCACGGAATCAGTGCTTCTACAGTCCGCTGGACTACAGAAGCAAATGTAGGGTTGTTACTGAAATCTTCGTTATGACGAGTGTTCACCATCTGAATGGTCATAAACGAATTAGCGAGGACAAAACAAAGTTAAGGAGCAAAATATGAAGGAAAGATCGTGTCAAAGCGAAACCTAATGTCTACCCAATCCTCATCGGTCAAAACCTAAGTCCTATAGGGCAAAACCTAAGGGTCCAAATTTCACAGGCCATAACTTATGAGCTACAAGTCGCAACCTGTCTCTGATACCATAATTGTAACACCCCAAGCCGCCCTTGGTTAAGATGCCACATTATGGTGTCTATCAGAACATACAAAATACGCAAGTGGAAGACTTCATAATAAAAGCAAAGTCAAGAACATCATGACTTACAAATTACAAGCTCCCAAAGATCTAAACAATATCAAGTGAAATGAAACGAAATAAAATATCCAACATAAGCTCCAAAACATATCCAAGACAATGGGGATTCTAAATAAGGTAGGTCTTCTACTCCTACTCACATCACTTTAGCCCCGCATCCCGCTAATTACCTGCCGCATGAAAAAGAAAACGCGGTTGAGCAAAAAAGGCCCAGTGAACAGATATATTTACAAAGCAGAAAAGGGAATAAGCATAAATAAACAAATATGAATCAAGAGGATCAAATGCATAATTATCATAAGCTAGAATAGCTCTAAGAGTCAAAGAATCAAATAAACATGGCAACGAACGCGTTCAAACGAGCCACTCGAACGGACGTAAGATACCTAACAGATAGCCACGAGCCTGTCTAAACGAGCCACTCGAATAGACCACATAATCACATATACATATCCGTCAAATCATAAGTTGTACAAGGAGCTGCAGACTCCAATGTACCAGAAGTGAAATGGGGTGCATGGCACGCACAAACCAATCACTAAATCACATCATAATCATTCCAAACATATACCTAGGATGCATCCATACGCTCCCTGCAAAACAGAATACATATGCAAGTACGAGACTATACATACATATAACAGAATGGCCAGCTATGCCATAATCATATAATCATAACAGAAGGGAACGCAGTGGATCAATCACACCTCCACAGAAAGTGTCATGCCATTGGTGCCTCAATGACATGGCCATGGTACCTCCATGGCTAGTTAGCTCGGGCGACAAAACAAAACATAACAGAATAAAACTATCTGTAACAAGCAATCATAATCAACAAAGGCATATCAACTGAACATAATCTCAATCAAGGAGATAATAAACAGATCATCATAACAGAATGGATAGAACTGAATCATATCAAGGGAATCATAGCAAATGGATCATAGCACATGGATTATAACAGAGGGGTACAAAAAAACCCCTAACACGATTCTCTCTCCATCATGGCGAAAAAAAAAAAAAAAAAAAAAGACGATTCCCTTGCAAATCAAATTCTACGATCGATCTTTTTCCAATTGTTTAATCTTCCTCCATCATGGGTCGGTGGATTTAATGTTTGGTTTTGGTCGGTTGCAATTTAACTCGCTTTTTTCTTGCATGTAATCTGATCTTTTATTTATTCACATGAATTCCATGCAAGTTTTTTTTGGGTTTTGGAATCGTCCCTATTTTCTGATTGAATCTGAACTTAACGTACATCTATTATTTTCAACGATCTGGTTTTTTTAGGGTTCGACTATGACGCTTGGTAAACCCTAACATCCCTCACTGTCCGATCAACCTTTTAAGGTTGTGATCGTTTCTTTTAGGGTTTGCCATATTCATGATCTGCGTTTTTGGTGCTGAGCTTATCGAAACCTTATTATTTTAGGGTTTGTTTTTCTTCTTGGCTAGTCGATCTGCAAGTTTACATGTTAGTTCATCTGAAGTCAGTTTTTAAAGTGGGTTTTGAGAGAGAGATGTAAGTCAAGTTTGAGGGAACCTTGTTCAAAAACCCTACCCTCACATGATCTGTTTGTTTATGAATATTTGCTGGTCATGTGATCGTTGTTTGATGTTAGGGTTTTTTAACCCTTGTCGCTGGTCTATACATTCATTTGTTTAACAGATTTGGTTTTTAATCAGACCTGGTTCTACTATGCGACCTGCTATTATTGTCGTGGAAGTTAGGGTTTATGGGAACCCTATTTGGTCGATTGTTTGCTACTGGGTTTATGCGGGGAATTCTTTTCTGCTACTACAGACCTGGTGGTATTCATGGGATGTTCACGTATTATCAGTGCATTCTGGTTTGTTCGTGATTATTGGAAGTCTGGGTTCTGGTTTAGACATGCGCATTGCTGCTGTTCATGTTGATTGTTCAGAATTTGGTTAAGTTTGCTATGTGTATAACAGACCTGGTCAGTCTATACTGCATTCATCTTTGTTGGGGTCTGCTATACAAGCGTTTTGTGAGTTAGGGTTTTGTAAAACCCTGGTATGGTTTGCCTATTCGTGGGCATTGTGCGTGGCTGCTACTGTCAGATCTGTTTGGGGTTCGTGCTGTGGTGGTTGTAAGTTGGGGTTTTGTAAGCCCTAGTTTATCGTCCATGGAAGGTATTTCTTGCTGATACTGCTATACTCTTTCCATTGATGTTGTGTGGCGAACATGGATCGTTTGTTTGGGTATGGTGGTGCTGTTTATGGTTATTTTCTCTACCCCGCTTGTGATCATGTAAGCCATGTCTATTTTATCTATAAGTTAGGGTCTCTAAACCCTATTTTTCGTCTATGATTGATCAAGATACACAGGGTTTCATTCTTAGCTTGAGTTTTACTCCATTAAAACTTGTAGCAGATGAGGTATTGGATCAAGTTGTAGTATTGGTTTGGTCCTTTTGGATCAATGGTAGTTCGGTGTAGTTGTTTGGCGTGGATTGGAGCTGCTCTAGTTATACCATTAGATACAGCTGCATCGTTGACAAGTATGGACATCTACGATGACTTTTGAGAATCAAGTGTTTTCTTGAGTATTTAATTTTTAATCTTATAGTTGTTGTAGTTTTTATGTTCATTTATTAGTTATAAGAGTGGTTTGTCACTCTTATATAGTGGTTATTTGTTAGTGTCCTACGGGACTGTGTTTGTAAGTGCCTATGTAACGGGCTGAGATATGGGATTTCACCCATATCCTTTGTACTTAAACCTTTTTTTGGTTAATCTATTTACCAGGGTGCAGGATTACTCCCCTTTACCAAAAAAAAAAATGTCAAATGTTAACTTTAGGGTTTATATTGTAAGTTAATATCAAAATGACCGTTTTAGACCCCGCCGTTTCACAAATTATATAACGTATTGACATCGTATTCATATGTTCCCGTTATTCCTTTTAACCCAAACGACCTATACCCAAAGGTACACATACACACAACAATGCATCCATTTATATATATCCATACGTATAACATGCACATTCCTTTTTTTACTTGTTAACACAAATCATGCACCTAATTACCCACGCCTTACAACAATATCACACTTCCATTTTATTTACTTAGCATTAATACACACGACACAAAAATCATGTTCACAAGCACCATGCATTCACCCATGTACGACGAACAAAACCACACTCTAATTCATATTTCATTTCATGCACTCTTGTCTTTAAAACAGTATTACTTCGCGTACGATTTACACACAACTTCCCATTTCATTCATAAAATATGATCATGCATGTACTAAGAATACCTACGTCCTCTTCTTATTAACCATTCTCTTTATATCTTGTTAAACGTGCATGCTTCTACACACAACACACCATGTTTCATATACTGAATTTGCAGTCTGCTTAGCCATGCACACACATCATACGCTCACTTGCACATTCGAAAACACATGCATATTCACATTAAACACGTTCTTGACACACACCATGCAATTCGGCTAGTTATGAGTTTATGATGCCTTAGTTATGAGTTCGGCTATTGCTTGCGGCTAGTTAGAATGTCGAAGCTTAGACATAGATTGATTATGCGATATGATGTATGATGCCATAGACTTCATGTTTTGATTATGTTATGAATGTTTTAACACTTGTTGGATAAGTGTCAAGTGTTATGATATGATTGTTTATGTGATGTTAAGTGTTATCGTTTATGCAATGATAAGTCTATGGTAGCTGATTATATGTGTAAGTTTTATGTGGTGTTAGTTTATTGTATGTCTAAGTTTTATGTGGTGTGCTTGAGAGCACGATTGCATAGAGGTGTATGAGTTGAGATAGATGCATTGGAATGCATGTTATGAGTTGACCTAGTTGTGGTCGGTAAAGTTAAAAAGGAAGCATTGATATGTAAAAAGAGTTAAGAAGCATGACAATTATTTGAAAAGCATAAATGCTTAAAAAGATTTAGATAAGTAAGAAATGAATAGCGAAGTATGTTTATAGTTTGATGTTTTGAGAGGCATGCTTGATATAATAACGAATAGATGCTTGAAGGCATGAAATCTTTATATGAGTAACTAAAATGAGAAAGTTAAAGTGTATAGTTAAGATGTGATGAGAACATGTTACATATAAAACATGATAATTAGAAAGTGCTAGTGATATATGGTTAAGCGTGATGAGTAGAAGTGATGAATGAGATATAGATTGCGCTAGAAGTCATAAGTGACTTGAAGTGTGCTAGAAAGAATTGTAAAACATGAATATAATCATGTCAATATATTGAAATGTGTATGATGAGATTAGTGATAGTGTTAAAGAATAAACCTATGTAAGGTTTATATGCGTAAAAGTTGAATAGACTAAATGAAGTGATAGTATGAGTTAAGAATATGGTCAACAAGGGTTGACGGGTATTAGTAAGAGTGTGTTGTAAGAACACGTAGAAATGTGTAAGTTGTAATGGATAAGCATTACATATAGAACTTGTCTAAAATAAAGATGGCACATAGCAAGTGTGTGAGTCAACTTAGGGTTGACAGATGAAAGATAAGTTGCATTGTGAAAATGCAAAGATAATAAATGGGCAAGTGTTATATAGAAACTTGTCGAGATGATAGTAAATGTGATAGTGAATATTGAAATTGCTTAAGGCAATGAAAACTGAATAAATGATAGTGTGCCTAATTATAAAAGTGCATGAAAGATAAAGCGAGTAAAGATGATAAGACATATATAGCTTGGATCCAATGCTCTAGTTATGGTATCCTTCGGGATAGCCTAGCTTGCCTTGTGGCATGGATGTTAGCTTGTCTTCATTGGCATGGTTGTTAGCTTGCCTTCGCGGCATGGTTGTTAGCTTGCCTTTCATGGCATGTTGTTTAGCTTGCCTTTACGGCATGGATGTTAGCTTGCCTTTACGGCATGGTTGTCAGCTTGCCTTATGGCATGGATGATTAGCTTGCCTTTATGGCATGGATGAAAGTTAATGAGATTGGATCCAAGGCTAGAAAAGATGGAAAGTAAAGTAAGTACGAATGTTATGTTGGAAGCATATGAGTAGGACGGTTTATGGTTTCTTGATTTAAATGGATTGGGACGCCTTTTCATTTAAATGAAGAATTGTAAATCGCCGAACCATAAGTTTATAATTCCTTGTTTACATAGATTGGGACGCCTTTTTATGTAAATAAAGAGTTATAAATGAGTGGACTTATGTGTAGCCGATATGACATAAGTACGGATAGTGATATGAGAAGGTGAAAACTAAAACATGTTAAACGTCATAAGAAAAGATAAATATAAATTAAACTGATAGCAGTGTTAAGGTCATGTGTGAAACCTTAAGAAAGACGTCTAAAATGAATTGTGCATTAAATTGATAAGTTAATTGGTGAGTATTTTCAAGATGTGATAAGAAAGTTTGCGTAAGTGATGCATGAGTAAGAATTTTGAAAGGTGCCGTTTGTATGGTACTTTGTATATTTTGAATTAAGTTGCCGGTTTTTTTATATTGATATGTGTTAGTACTATGTGAAATGCGAAATTGGCCGGTAAATGATGTTATGTCATGTTAGTGCAGGGGTGTATAATGTGAAATAGTGATGAAGTTTGACTTATATAAAGTCAAAATAGTAGAATTTTCCATATGACTAGTCGTCAATCGTGGGAAATTTTAGAAAAGCTTGTGACGAGAAGCGTGTTTTTAGTAGATTATGACTTATGTTTATGTATAGTGAGTGTAGAATTTGCAAGATCACTTAGATCGTCGCAAAGTAATGGCTTAGAAAGCAAGAGAACAAGGACATGTATATATTGTGAATTTAGTTTTGGATAGTTTTAAACGAGAGATTTCGGGGACGAAATCTAAATAAGGGGGGTAGAATTGTTAGACCCGTTTTCCCGGGTGTTGGGACCCCACCATAGATGAAAGTGGATAAAGACCTTACGTGATTGGCCAGTCAACGAATGTTGCATTGTGGTCAAACCCGATAGTCAAAACATGTGTTATAAAGTTAATGTGGCTAATATAGAAAGAATGAAACTTGAGGGGCTATTATTGCCAAAGGACCAAAGTGCTTTCCTACATATGAAGTAATCTCTAGAAAAGCTTGGAATTAGTTAGAAGACTCTCCTGGAGTCGGTTTGTATATAGAAAAGAGAGGGAAAGATCTACTGCTCCATCAATCGAGCCTATTCTAGCAATCTTCAAGTGTTCCAATCATTAAGAACCATTAATTTGGTTAATCCCATCATAAGTAAGTGTGTTTCCCTTAATTTTGAATTAGGGTTTATGTACCCAATTTGGGAAAATTGGGTAAATGGTGTTTTGAAGCTAAATGAAGAAGAGTATGATGAATATAGATTAAGTATTATGATGGGTTAAGTTAATAAGTTTATGAGCTTGATTATCATATAATCAATGTATGATTATGTGATGATTAGAAGAGTTTAGAGATGAAATATGGTTAGATTAACTATTGTATTAGTTATTGATTATGTGTTAATAAGTGTTTATGATGATGATTGATTCAAGGTGATTATGATGATGTTGATGATGATGATAAGGTTGAGGATGAGGCTTGATGTGCTTAGCTTGGAGCTAAGGTAAGTAAAAATGACGATGACATGTATTATATGGATTTCTAACATATATGTGTTATGTATGTTGTATGTCAAGTGATATGGACTTGAGTTATGCTTATGTGATGTGATGAATATGGGTTATGTGATGAGATAATGTTATGTGATAGATGAGATGTGGAATAGTAAGCCGTAAAGTAAGTGTTTGATGTGTATGATGCTTATATGTTTGATTGAAGTATAATGATATGTTATAGTCGTTTTACTTACTAAGCCGTTGTGCTTACGGTTTAGTTGTCTAACCGTTTTGTAGGTTGGCGTGCTTATATGGATAAGTTGGATATATGGGTTAAGGTTTGGTTATGCGGAAGGATAGAATATTGGTAAGAATGTAGAGCTTAGGTAGATACCGGGCTCATGTAAAGTTTGTACCCCCGTGAGTCAAGTAATGCTTTGAAATGAGTAGTCAAGTGTTAAATTGTATGTCAAAAGTTGTGTAGCGAGTTGGAAGTCTTTTGGTAAGTCAAAGCATGTTTTAAGTGTTTGTAATGAAAGTTAAAAGGGGCGTTTGGTTTAAGTGTAAACGTACCCATTTTGGATAGTAAACGGGTCAAGTGTTATTGGAACACGTTTGATATGTTAAATTATTGATGTTGGTCAAGTTTGGTGCAAATCGGAAGTCGTATGTGTTGTTTGTAGTGAAAATGGGTCAAAACGGGTTATTTGCATAACCCGTCTCATTTGTAAAAGTACCCCTTCGGGGTGTTGTTCGGTAAATGTTTTTGTATGAAAATGAGCCCATTGATACAACAAATGAATCTGGAAAGTTTGGTTCAGTTTCGAGTTCGGGAGGTCGGGTTTCCGGCCGGGGATTTTGAAAAAAATGCGTACTGATGAACAGTAGCAGCCTTTGGGCAGTTTTTTGGTAAATTTCGAAAAATCATATCTTTTAATCCGTAAGTCGTCACGGGTCGCGCCACCTATCGTTTCGAAGGTAATTGAATGTACTTTCATCTAAAAATAGTCTCAAGTCCTGAATGTGTATGCATTTCTGTCAGATTGTAAAAGAGTACAGCGGGTCAGTTTTGGTTCAAGCGTTTCCGCATAAAAAGTCAAAGTTTTTGGTATAAGCGGGCACGGGGTGTTACAAATTGGTATCAGAGCTTCGGTTTAAGTGAATTAGGTTTCCTTTAGGTTGCCTAGACTTAAACCACCCGTAGAAGCATTTGACGTAAGTGTTAGATTGCGCGGAAATTGATTGCTATGTGTTAGACGAATTATGTTTTATGTTAGTTGAGCCTATTGATGATAGGTGATGTATGCTTGTGATAGTGTTGTTGTGTTTGAGATAAAAGTCCATGGGGACTTGAAATGTTTAGATGATTAGTTGACCGCGCACCTCGGTTGATGCCGGTGATTCGTATTGCAATTATGTGATTGTATAATCGAGTTATAGTAATAGAATGCGAGTAGCCATGCTAAGCGGTGTTAGAGACGGGTTAGTAAGTGAACTAAGGTTTATGATGCCTTAGTTATGAGTTCGGCTATTGCTTGCGGCTAGTTAGAATGTCGAAGCTTAGACATAGATTGATTATGCGATATGATGTATGATGCCATAGACTTCATGTTTTGATTATGTTATGAATGTTTTAACACTTGTTGGATAAGTGTCAAGTGTTATGATATGATTGTTTATGTGATGTTAAGTGTTATCGTTTATGCAATGATAGGTCTATGGTAGTTGATTATATGTGTAAGTTTTATGTGGTGTTAGTTTATTGTATGTCTAAGTTTTATGTGGTGTGCTTGAGAGCACGATTGCATAGAGGTGTATGAGTTGAGATAGATGCATTGGAATGCATGTTATGAGTTGACCTAGTTGTGGTCGGTAAAGTTAAAAAGGAAACATTGATATGTAAAAAGATTTAAGAAGCATGTCAATTATTTGAAAAAGCATAAATGCTTAAAAAGATTGAGATAAGTAAGAAGTGAATAGCGAAGTATATTTATAGTTTGATGTTTTGAGAGGCATGCTTGATATAATAAAGAATAGATGCTTGAAGGCATAAAATCTTTATATGAGTAACTAAAATGAGAAAGTTGAAATGTATAGTAAAGATGTGATGAGAACATGTTACATATAAGAAGCATGTCAGTTATTAGGTTTCAAAATGTGTGTGAAACAAATGAGGCTTGATCGGTTTCAATATAAGAGGAGAGTGAGGAGTTTGTTGAAGCCGATTCATAGGGAGAGTTGGAGGGGTGTAGGACCGATCCAAATGGGATAAGGAGAAGACCAGGTTTAACTTCAAGATTTAAAATTTTACCGCCTCTCTCATAGATAAAATGAAAATGGACCCATAAGTGGCATTAATCGTGTGATATCATGTCATTCAAAACCAAATTAAAACCGGGCCTAATAAACTTGTACGTATGATGGAAGCCTTGAAAACAAAAAGGAACCGGCACAATAATGTACCAAGACAAATTATCAAACGCCCAAAAAAAAAAAAAAAAAAAAAAAAGAAAAAAAGAAAAAAGAAACTCGTAATATGTGAACATCATGATGAAATATTAAGTGGTGTCATTTTATTTTGTAGTTTAAGTTCAAGGTTCAAAATCCCACGTATTCGTATACAAAGTTTAAATAGTAGCTCGTATTACATGTATTCAAATATCGTTAAATATCTTAGGTTGTTACACAAGCGCTGCCTTGCATCAACATATTTCAAACAATTAAACACGTGAGAAAAACATGCTAAAAGTCAGCAAAAAGCTGGTGAGTTCATAGGTTTACATGTGCATAATGTTATACGAAGGTCTACTACGCTACGCTAAGTTCCATGTTACCGAAGCTACGACAGTGTGCATGAAATGAGTTCATGTAATAATAATAAGGCCCGACAAGTGTTCTATCCCGTGACACTTGTAATTCGACATGGTATACATCCGTTTGTCTTATCTGGACCGTTGGCTCTCCAACACGGATGGAGGTGTCACCCTCAATAGATCTATTTATATCACTCGTGTTCCCTAGTAAGAATTAACGGTACATGAGTATGGAAATGAATTTGGGATACAGTACTTAGGCTAACACGTAATAGTTTTTCAAACAAAAGCATTGTTTAAATGGCCCATAAAAGTAAGCATGTTTCTCACCCCAAGTTTGCAAAGCAAATACGAGTTAAAAGTGGGGCTACGAACTCACCTCAGAAAATAGTCCTCTGAAATGAAAAGTCAAGTAGTAGCAGTGTGTGGCACCAACACGCGACCTAAATTAGTATGGCAATTCTTAGTTTACAATTATGTGTACTCACGACTCAAAGTGTTTAAACAAATATGAGTGTTTTCAAATGATTGTGTTTGATGTTGATTGTGTGGCAAATGTTTAAAGTTCAAAAATAAAAGTTTTCAACAAAATGTTTTTGTAAGTATTGCTCGAATGTTGGCTCAATAGTTATTGATAATTAAGTACGAGTCAAAAATAATAGTTATATTTAGTTCAGTGCCTACTAAGTCGAGTTGTATGCATGAGAGTTTGTTTCTTTTCCTTTCCAAATTGTTTTCAATAAAAACTCAACTAGAGATGTCATGTTTACGTTTACGAAATAAGGTAACAAAGAAGACCGACATGAGCTCAAATAAGTCTCGACTTATTTGAGTTTATACGACTCGAATATTCCAAATGGAACCAAAACTTAACCGATTTAGTGTAGCGTTCCAAAATTTTGTTTACATTTCAAATAAGCACTTTTTCGTATATTAGCTTATTGATAAGCTAGAAGGGTCATGGTTTGGCCTTATGGCTCGTAAAGTGACTTGGGTCGAGTTGGGTTATAAGGCTCGACAAGGTAATAAGCTCGTAAGCTTGTAAACAAGTTTTTATAAAAATATATGTTATATAGGCCACGAGTAAGCATATATATATATACGAGTAAGAAATGGTCCAACGAGCCAAGACTTATGTTTCATGTTTCTTTTACGTCTTTCTTAAGTTGTTTTGAATTTCAAAAACTAATTTAATAGACTTGACATATATGAGTATGTCGATACATATGTAAATAAGCTTTTGCTTATTTTCTATTGAGCTTATAAGGGTTTTGATGACATCAAATAACGACATATTATTAGCATCATTTATCCTATATTATTGACTTGTTTTATATCACTTTATATGAGAATTGATACTTAATTGTTTACTTTTGTAATTCTCAGTTATAAACAAGCATTAGGTGAAAGTTAATGATTTCGGACGGAAATTGGAGCAAAATGAATCAAGTTGGAAAAGTCTACTGAACTGAAGGAAGATGCGCCGTATCATTCTTGATAGATATGTCGTACATAAAGACTTAGACGAATCTGAGACCATTTCCTGACTTTGAAGCATGCGCCGCATCTGATTTTATCATGCGTCGCATATGAAACTTTGGTCAACGAAGAAGAACCAACTTGTTCTACTCCAGATACGCCGCATCGGACCAATCCGATGCGCCGTATCGGCCATACACAATCCTTACCAAGAAATCAAGTGGAGAAGAGAAGCTTAATGAAGAAGTCGAGATTACAAGTCGACACTTGAAGATGCTTTCGTATTTTGGCCATAAAATCTTCATCCGGACTCCGTTTTAGTTGATTCAAGTGGCCACGGAAAGAGAAAAAGGAGATCTACCTGTATTTGAAGGAGATGCGGCGCATCTGGTCTTTAGATGCGCCGTATTGGGAGATGCTCCATATCAGATTTATAGATGCGCCATATCGGGTTCGTTTCAGACTTGGAGGCTACGTTTACTTATAGATGCGGCGCATCTAACTCTCTAGATGCGCCGTATCGACCCAGATTTCAGAATCTATAAATACGGAACTCATTAACGAATTAGGGCATCATTGGGGACCCTCGGGATCATTCCCAGGCGTCTGTAAACGTCCTAAAACAGCAGAAGACTATATTGAAGATCCATTCCATCCACGAAGAACATCTCAAGCCAATTTACTTTGTTTAATCATTCGGTTAGCGTGTAGTTTTCATTATGATTTCTATCTTTTATGCTATGATTCAAATATTGTGTATTGTTACTGAGATTATGGGCTAACACCCTTAGGTGTTAGCCATGTTTATGAAGTTTTATTAGTTTTTATGATTTTGTCGATGTGTTTGCTTTGTTATTGGATTGGGTGCTTGTCGATAAAAACTCGTTTATTGCTTATAACTAGTAGAAGTCTATGTAACTAGGTTATGATCCTTATAACTTTAATTGATGTGACTTAACTACCTGTAATTGTGGTTGCTTAGGTTGAGTTATATGCGTGTTAACCCGAATCTCTATTAGGAATCATTGTTTGGCATAAACGGAACGTGTCTACAACCTAATAAGACTAGTAGCGTGTAATACCGAACTAGGTTAGATGGTTTAAAGCAATAAGTTAGTATTGATGCTAGACGAGTCACTATGATCATGTCCTCTTTCCCACCACGATGGTAGGTTATTTAATCGTGACAGGATTAATAATCGGATTGGCGACAAAACAATTGAATGAATTAAAACAAGTAGACATAAGCATGTATAACTATAAAATGGATTAGACGTGGCTAACCCGTTCTTCCTATCTATCTTCATCTATCTTTAATTTGCTTTTAATTAGTTTAATATTTATTTTCTCGTATTTAGTTTAATTAAACACACAAAATCGTGATAGCCTCTCAGGCTAAAACCCCAAAAATATTTACTTGCTTTCTAGGTTAGTTAGTTTAGTAATTAGAATACCTTTAGATCACTTTAGCTTCGCTCCTAGTGAACGACCCTTGCTTACCTAAAAACTATCTACATTGATCGGGTACACTGCTCGTGAGTGTTTAGAGTCTATAGGTTAGTTCGGCAATAAATAAATTTAAAGCTTGGTAGATTTTTATAGACCTAAAAAAACACATCAAGTTTTTGGCGCCGCTGCCGGGGAGTGATTGTTTAATTTGATTTATTGGTATTTTAGTTTTTATTTGTTTTCGTTAGTTTCTGTGTGTTTTTGTCATTCTGTGTTTCTGTCTCAGAAAGGCAATACGGCGTATTCTTGTCTGTGAATACGGCGCATCTGTCTGATTTCAATACGGCGTATTCTTGTCTGTGAATACGGCGCATTGACGTTCTGCGACAATTTTTTTTAGTTTGTGTGATTTTTTTTAGTATTATATAATTTGAAAAATCTGTTACAGAAAGCTAATACGGCGTATCCATTGTCTGTTGGATACGGCGTATTATCTTGTGTCGATACGGCGTATCCATTGTCTGTTGGATACGGCGCATCGATTTTCTGTGACACCAAAAATATTTTATTTTTTATTTTTTTTATTTTTTGTGTTTATTAAATTTTTATTAGTTTAGTTTTTATTTTTGTTTAGGTTACTGTTGTTCTTGGTTGTTTATCTTTCAGGTAATAATGATGATGGACAATCGGACATAACTATGGAAGAATATCTTAGGCTTAACAAAGAAAGATCCTTGTGCAATAAAAAGGTTTACGATTGGGAAAGAGCAAGATATGGTGCACAAGTCATCAATGATAAAGAACCCACGATGGAAGAGTACTTATTATCAAAGCAAGAAAAATCTGGGAAAGAAAGAAACAAATTGCCATTTCGACACACTTGGACTTTATCCAATGATGATGATGAAGAAGAATCATACGATTTTGGTGCAATTAGGTTTCCGGCAATAGTTATTGATGATGTTATTTCTCCGGAAGTTGCCCAAGATGAAGAAGAGTCACAAGTGTTTGATTTGAATGGAAATCCGGCAATTGTTTACAAAGAAGCTTATTCATCCGAAAGTGCTTATGATGAAAATGAAGATGAATGTGGAACAATGGTGTATGGTGCTATTACTTGTGATTTTTCACCCGAGTTGGAAAATATATTCTCATCATATCAAAAACACCATGATGATATTCCATCGGATGAAGATAATGAGTATTCTCATATTGAAAGTTTTGATTGTATTGTGTACGATGCCATACCGCAATTGCCACAACAAAATGAAATATTCATGCGTGGAACAAATGAGCCAGATTATGACCCCACAAAGGATTTTGAAGAAATGTGGGATGACTTATTTGAGGCGGCTATTCGGGAAAAGGATGAAATTACAAGACTACTAGTTGAAGATGGAGACTCACAAGATGAATTGGAGTCACTTACAACAAAAAGTGGTACTAATTTATTTAATATTATTAATCCCGTTACTAATAATCTTGCTAGTTTTCCTAAACAGGTTGCAAACGAAAGAATGATGAGGTGGAATTTACTACACCAACTAATGATGAATATAAAGCACCTGTTATCAACCCATTTTTGGTGGAGCTCGAGAAAGAATTCAAGGATGAGCTGATGGACACGACCATGATTGAAGAGGATGATTTCAATCCTATGAAGGATATAGAGGAACCTGGACTTTTACTCGCCAAAGACCCTTTCTCATCTTTTATGGAAGTCAAGGGACGCCTTACTACCAATAGAACAAACGAAGAAGAAGGGAGATTCATTGATCCTCAACATACTACTCTCTCACATGTAATTGTTCATGTCATCCAATTTAACAACCAAACCGGGTAAGGTAATGAACGAAGTACACATATTGCCAAGGTATTATCTTTACATATTCTATCCATCTCTAGTAGCAAATTTACATCGTTATGGTGCTTATCGCTACTATCACCCACACTTGACCGCAAGTGGGGGGAAAAACACCCTATTGCCTAGTAAATAAGGTTGGAGTCAGGCTCGTGACTCTAACAAAAACAAGCGCTTCTTGGGAGGCAACCCATGCTTGTCTTTTATTTTGTTTTTAGTTTATTTTTATTTTTGTATTTCTGTCAGTTGGTCAATACGGCGCATGCACTTTTAGTGGATGCGGCGTATTAGTTACAGGAAGTTGATGCGGCGTATCCAATATTCCATGGATACGGCGCATCGACACTCTGGCCTGTAATTTCCCGTAGTTTTATTTTCCTAACCAATGATTAACGAGATGTTCTCGAGTCTATTTTTTTCTGTGGTCTCTATATTTTTACAGGTCTGGACGATTGAAGATGTTGATGAACTCCCACATTTTATATGCTCGCATTCTTACATGGAGGATCATTCCGAGCAAATTTCAGGGGAGTTCTCCGTTCTAATTCTTTTAATTTCCTGTTTTTAATTTCAAATTAAACAACGAGGACGTTGTTTATCTTAAGTGGGGGGATGGAGAATTAGAACGTTTACTTGTCCTTATTTTTCAAAAATATGCTTAATATGTACTTAATATGCTTAAATTTAAAATTTTTCTAGCATGTTTTTGTTTAATCTAAGTTGCATAGCTGCACACATGATGTTATTTTCAAAAATTGTGAATTTATCAAAACTCACAAATCTATGAGTGTGCCGGTGACTTGTAAACTTTAGAACTTGGCTTGTATACTACTCGAGACCACCATAATAAGTATTATTTATATAATTGGAGTGACTTGTCTAAATTGGTAAATTTCTAGGATTACACCCAAAAAGCCTTTTATGTTATGTGATATTAACTAACTACACTGGTTAGTTAACCCCCGTATAAACCCTTTGTTACTCTCACTTTTAGAGTAAGATACCCCTAGAAAAACCCTCAGAGCCATTCCTTTCGTTTCTTACACCTTTGTTATAATGTTTCGTTACACCATACACCTTAGCCTAACCTGTAGATTAAAATCCGTGGTTAATTACTTTAGGCAAAGTGTGTTTCCTTACATTACCTGTGTTCGCGTGCGTAATTCATTATCTTTGGTTAGGTCGGGAAATTGCACAATGCAATTGGTAAGAAAGTAAATATTGTATAACTTTTAGTTTATTTTCGTGTGTTTACTACTTTCACTATTATTTTTATATCTGAAGTTATGAAGATTTTTTTTGTGATGGTGAAGTGGTGAAATTTTACACCATTAATGTTTTTATTGGTTGAAAAAAAAAAAAAAAAAAAAAAAAGAAAATAAAAAAAAAAGAAAAGAAAAAAAAAGAAAAAAAAAGAAAAAGAAAAAAAAAAGAGAGAAAAATAAGAAAAGAAAAAGAAAGAAGAAAGTTGGAAGTTTGTTTATACCAACATTGTAAAGTTATGTAAAGTTATCATTATTGTTGTTGTACTATATTTATGGATTGCAAGGGAGTTGGCCGTTATGGGAACGCCAACTAAGGTTTATTCTTTGATTGAGATCTTGTTGAGTATAATTCGTGTCTACCTAAAGCGTGTGTTTCAAGTGTTAAAGCGTGAGTTATTCAATGATATGAGTCTTATTCATGGGATGGTTGGGATAGTAATTTACCACACTTAGGATTTTAATTTATCTGTTTTGTTTGTTTTTCATTTTACACCAATTTGTATCCCAAATATTATCCATACCCTATATTATTCTTTATCCAAACCTTTGATTTATTGAGATTAGGGATTTGAGCAATCTTAAGTATCGTAGTCGTGGATTCGGCTATGTATTTATGATTTTGTCGCCCTTTTTGATATAATATTATTGGTAAAGATTACTTGGTCCTATCTTTAGCCTATTCGAGTTAAGGATTTGAGCAATTGCAAGTATCGTGTTCGTGGATTCGATCATGTATTTGTGATTTTGTTGCCTTTTCTGGAATGTGAGATCGATAGAGATTGAGAAGAATGATTAACCCTTAACCAACAAACCCTTTTTACCGCTTTAGACTTGTTATTCCTTGGCTTTAGTGGGGGAGATGCGTATACTTGCCAAGCTTATGATAGAATATTCGTCACGACTGGACAGTTAAACGATTAGATTTGCTTTTATCAAAATATTTTATTTTATTTCTAATTCGTTAAGTGTTTGGTTGTGCAATTATGACAAAACGAATACATGCTTAAATATAAAAATAAATCCTAATATCTTTTAGGATACATTTTCATAAGATTTATTCTAAGGTTTACTTGAGGACAAGTAAAGTTCAAGTGGGGGGATATTTGATGACATCAAATAACGACATATTATTAGCATCATTTATCCTATATTATTGACTTGTTTTATATCACTTTATATGAGAATTGATACTTAATCGTTTACTTTTGTAATTCTCAGTTATAAACAAGCATTAGGTGAAAGTTAATGATTTCGGACGGAAATTGGAGCAAAATGAATCAAGTTGGAAAAGTCTACTGAACTGAAGGAAGATGCGCCGTATCATTCTTGATAGATACGTCGTACATAAAGACTTAGACGAATCTGAGACCATTGCCTGACTTTGAAGCATGCGCCGCATCTGATTTTATCATGCGTCGCATATGAAACTTTGGTCAACGAAGAAGAACCAACTTGTTCTACTCCAGATACGCCGCATCGGACCAATCCGATGCGCCGTATCGGCCATACACAATCCTTACCAAGAAATCAAGTGGAGAAGAGAAGCTTAATGAAGAAGTCGAGATTACAAGTCGACACTTGAAGATGCTTTCGTATTTTGGCCATAAAATCTTCATCCGGACTCCGTTTTAGTTGATTCAAGCGGCCACGGAAAGAGAAAAAGGAGATCTACCTGTATCTGAAGGAGATGCGGCGCATCTAGTCTTTAGATGCACCGTATTGGGAGATGCTCCATATCAGATTTATAGATGCGCCATATCGGGTCAGTTTCAGACTTGGAGGCTACGTTTACTTATAGATGCGGCGCATCTAACTCTCTAGATGCGCCGTATCGACCCAGATTTCAGAATCTATAAATACCGAACTCATTAACGAATTAGGGCATCATTGGGGACCCTCGGTATCATTCCCAGGCGTCTGTAAACGTCCCAAAACAGCAGAAGACTATATTGAAGATCCATTCCATCCACGAAGAACATCTCAAGCCAATTTACTTTTTTTAATCATTCGGTTAGCGTGTAGTTTTCATTATGATTTCTATCTTTTATGCTATGATTCAAACATTGTGTATTGTTACTGAGATTATGGGCTAACACCCTTAGGTGTTAGCCATGTTTATGAAGTTTTATTAGTTTTTATGATTTTGTCGATGTGTTTGCTTTGTTATTGGATTGGGTGCTTGTCGATAAAAACTCGTTTATTGCTTATAACTAGTAGAAGTCTATGTAACTAGGTTATGATCCTTATAACTTTAATTGATGTGACTTAACTACCTGTAATTGTGGTTGCTTAGGTTGAGTTATATGCGTGTTAACCCGAATCTCTATTAGGAATCATTGTTTGGTATAAACGGAACGTGTCTACAACCTAATAGGACTAGTAGCGTGTAATACCGAACTAGGTTAGACGGTTTAAAGCAATAAGTTAGTATTGATGCTAGACGAGTCACTATGATCATGTCCTCTTTCCCACCACGATGGTAGGTTATTTAATCGTGACAGGATTAATAATCGGATTGGCGACAAAACAATTGAATGAATTAAAACAAGTAGACATAAGCATGTATAACTATAAAATGGATTAGACGTGCCTAACCCGTTCTTCCTATCTATCTTCATCTATCTTTAATTTGCTTTTAATTAGTTTAATATTTATTTTCTCGTATTTAGTTTAATTAAACACACAAAATCGTGATAGCCTCTCAGGCTAAAACCCCAAAAATATTTACTTGCTTTCTAGGTTAGTTAGTTTAGTAATTAGAATACCTTTAGATCACTTTAGCTTCGCTCCTAGTGAACGACCCTTGCTTACCTAAAAACTATCTACATTGATCGGGTACACTGCTCGTGAGTGTTTAGAGTCTATAGGTTAGTTTTTTTTGGGTAAAAGGGTTAAAACCCTGGTAAATATATTACGCCAAAAAACAATGAAGTACAATTGACATGGGTGAATCCCATGTCCTCAGCCCGTTACATAGGCACTTACATGAATAAACATAACAGTCCCACAGGACACTAACAATAACCACAATATAAGAGTGACACACCACTCTTATAACTAAAACTGAACAAAAACTACAACGACTATAAGAATACAAATTAAAACGTCATTAAACCACATGATTCTTCAAAAGTCGTTCTAGATGTCCATAACTTACATCGATGCAGCCTTATCCATGGTAGTACACAAACAGCACCAATCCACACCATAAAGCATCATCAAACTCCCAGTGATCCAAATTCAATCCATTGCAAATAGCATATGCAATACGGATCAAAAGACCACACTTAGAAACTATGGCACAATTCTTTACATGATTTATTATCACTCGCAAAAGTGAATAAGAATGAACACGCGACAAGAAGAAGCCATAGACCACCAATAGGGATTAAACAAACCCTAACTTACATTGAGCCAGTCTTCAAAAACAAACAGAATGAAGCTCCTGAAGACAACCAAGGATCAAAGTCCCAAACTAATCAATTCTGCAACATCTCTCTCATAAACCCACTTACACAAAACATGAATCTTATAGAACTTGTAGTCGATTAACAGGCCTCAAAAACCACTAACCAGCACGAAGTAACCAAGCCATAACGACTTAGTATTAGCAATCAAAGGACCAAACCCAGATCGAATAAAGAATAAGAAACCCTAAAAATAGGGTTTCGCATAAATAGCACAGCAACCATCGCATAGAAAACACCAGCCGCCATCTTATCCATATTAAAGAGATCTTGAATACGATTAAAGAAACGCGACCAGAAATTGCATGTAAAAGAATCAGATATATATAATAAAATACAGATCACATGCAATGAAACATGCACGGACCTACCCACGATAGCAAATATATCAAATTCAGATTACATGCAATGAATAAACAAAAGCGGATATAATAAAGAATCGACCTATAAACCAATTAATATATCAACCGACCCACTGATGGATAAGAATTAAAATATTAAAAAGGTTAAAGATACCAATTAATATATCAAACCGACCCACCATGGAAGAATTAAAATATTAGAAAGGTTAAAGATCGATCTGCTTTTAGAGATTGTATTCGCTTTAAACAGACCATGGAGAATTCGAAAGATATAAAAAAAAATATGTTCAGCCGCCATCCCTTTTAGATAAAGACACAACCAATCCAAACGTATTGCATACCCTACAATGATATAGGGTAGAGAGGACGTTTTATGGTGGTGTTATGGCCGGAAATTGAAGAGGGGGAGGCGGCCTGAATTCTCCATGAGAGAGAGAGAGAAAACTAGGGTTTTTAGTCTATAGGTTAGTTCGGCAATAAATAAATTTAAAACTTGGTAGATTTTTATAGACCTAAAAAAACACATCAGGTATGATAAAGGTAGTAGCAACAGACCCTACCATGGATGATTACTAGGTCTCCAACAGACCCTAACTTACAATCACTACATACACGATCCACCCCAGCAGATCCAACAGTAGCAGCGATGAACATGCCTACGTATGCATACAATAATAGAGTTTTTACAAAACCCTAACTCCCAAATCGCTCGTATAGCAGACCCACTAATCATGCAGCGAATCCAGAAGTACTGGTATACTGATAGCGATCAAAGCATCACAAAACCAATCATCACACAAGACGCATGAAGACCAGTAATGAGAACATTAATAGGGTAATCAAACCCTATAACTTCCAACGACATACTAATTAGCAGCTCCCATGATCCCCACGAAAGGTAATAAAAACCATCACACATCGAACCAATTGTAGCAGCAATATAGTATATCGAATAAACAATCAATAATAGAGTTTTCCAAAACCCTAACTTCCGAAATTCTCGTATAGCATCCCAAATAATAATGAACACAACAGAAATCCGCCACCAGGAATGGTATACGAAAGACGAAAGATAACGGAACAAGGACAAAAAGGGTTAAAAAAAACCTAACTTCCAAAGGGTTTACAAACCCTACTGCAACCCCAGTCCCAAACGCCAATCACAAACCAAGTAGTAGGAAGATGAATATAGGTCTATGATGGTTAGGGTTTTGAACAAGACCCCTAAAAACTTGACTTACATCTCTCTCCAACACCCACGTACAAAGACTCTCTCAAAACCCACTTACAAAACTGATATCATGACGAACTTACATGTCTAAAAAATTAGAGTTACGTTAAGCTCAGATCCAACCCAAAAAACTTGCATGGAATTTACGTGAATAATGATTAAATAATAGAACTTGGATCGAAATTAGTTATATTAGATAACCACCCCACTAATGATTGAATAATAGAACTTGAATCGAAATTAGTTATATTAGATAACCGCCCCACGTGAATATTGATTAAACAAAAGTTCAGATCACATGCAAGAAACCAAGGCGAAAATATTATATAGCAATCGACCAAAAACCAATAATTAATCCACCGACCTACGATGGAGGAGGATTAAACAATTAAAGGAAAAGGATCGATCGTTGATTTTAGAGATTATCGAAGAAAAAGAATTTGATTTGCAAGGGACTCATTTTTTTTTTTTTTTCGCCAGAGAGTATCGTTTAGGGTTTCCCATGGTAAGATTGGTGCTTTGTTTCACAGCTTATAAGGGTTTAGCACTTTAAAGAAAACTACCAAACAAACTCAAACACACTCTAGTATTTAGTATGCATGTATGTACGTGTGCATGTATATGAATACATGTTGATAGTGAGTTTAGTGAAATAAAGATGAGCATCACTTTAAGTTTCCAAACCACTCAACATGAGACATAAATTTTCAAGAAAGATGTTGAGGCTTACAGTGGAGTCAAAGAATGTGTGTCGAGTGGAAATGCAAGAACCCAAGGAACCAAAGCTTGTGAACTCTTTAGCTTCCCACTATAACCCGATTTACTCCTAGTTTACTAATAGCCTCAAAACCTTTTCTTCCCTCCTTGTTTCTCCTTGGTTTGACAGTAACTTAGAATGAGAATGTGTGTTGCATGGCTTTGAAAGTAAAATGGGTTGTGAGAGTCTTGTGTTGGTGTGTTCGGTTATATAGACCAAAGAAGATTAGTTGGTTTGTTTGAGAACACATTTCAGTCGACAAGTACATGGGAAAGAGGAGAAAGTTGGTTGTGAATTTTATGGTAGTTGACTACCCTTTGGGTAATGGGTTTGCAAGATGGTTCTTGATACAATGAAGAGACATGATGTGATTACACATCAAAGTGTTGGATGTATTAGGTGAATTGCAACTCTCTCTAGGGGCGATTTCTAAAGGCTCCCTAGCAGCCGCCATCTCTTCCCTTTTTCCGGCCAAACACAGCCTCTATAATCGCCTCTCTACCATCTTCTTGGTATGCAATCGATTGTCTAGACTTGTGTTTCAATCTAACAGGTGGTGGCTGCTAGGATCGAATTGTTATAACCCTAAATATCCCTTTCTTTTCAATCGTTTCTTCCAATCGTTGTTTGATTTGGAGAATACGAATTTTCTTAGGGTTTCAATAATCGCTCCTTGCAATAAATCCTAATCGGTTTTAGTCGGTTTATTAAATCGACTTATATATAGGGTTTATTGCTGATCGTTTCCTGTAACCCTAAAACGATTCCTATATGATTATTCTTCAATCGTTTCTTAGGGTTTTCTTGGTTTGGTGATGCGGCTGTACGTTAATGCATAATGGAATTCTTTCTTTAGGGTTTCGTTTTTATCAATCGCTATTTTGTTGGATCTGTTCTGAACGCATAAGAAACCTTTGTGGTTTTTATATTTGATCGGTTTTGGTGCTTCACTGCTGAATGGAATCCTATTGTTTTAGGGTTTCGTTTTTTATTCAATGGACGTATACCCTTGTTAGGGTTTGATTAATTGCTAGTAATCGGTGAGGGTTGTTATGTTCTTAGTGATGAATTTTATTGGGAAGTGGGTTTATGAGAGAGTGTAAGTGACTATTAAGTCTGCTAGTGATCGATATGATGGTGGGTTTCTTCTAATGCTGCTATGTTTATGATCATCATTACAACTCGATCTGGTTGTTTTGTGTGTAAGTTATACCTACTGTTGGTTTCAATTGGAGTATGCTGTTTTTGCTGATCTAATTGATGGTATATGTAAGTTAAGTTTCTAGGGTAACTTATTCAAAAATCCTTGACTCGTTCAATAGGAATGTTATTTTCTATTGATCGTTTATTGGTGGTTCGATCTATATACTTGGGTTCTATATTTTCTGATGGATCGATGCTGCTGGGATTCTACCTCATGTTGGTGGGTTCATGTCCATTAGCTTTTGGGTAGGTCGTTTTTGCAGGTTAGGGTTGTATAGCCCTTTGTTTGTCTACAACTGATCAAGATACAAGGTTTTTCATTCTTAGCTTGAGTTTCATGCATTTTGAATCTTCTAGTAGATGAGGTATTGGATCAAGTTGTAGTGTTGGTTTGATTCAGTTTGGATCAATGAAGATCGGTGTAGTTTCAATTGTGTGGATGGGCGCGCTTCTATTCTACCATGGTTTTGGCTGCATCGTTGAAGGTCATGGACTTCTATAACGACAAGAAAAGATTCAAGTTTATCCTTGATGTTTTTATTTGTAATTTGATAGTCGTTGTAGTTTTATGTTCATGTATTTGTTATAAGAATGGTTTGTCATTCTTATATTAGAGTATGTAAGTGTCCAAAGGGACTGAGATGAGGGGTGTACGCTCTCATCCTTTGTACTTCAATGTTTTTGGTGTAATGTATTTTGCCAGGGTGTGTTATCCCTTTTACCCAAAAAAAAAGTGTTGGATGTATTACGTGTTATTTTTGAGTTGGCTGCTGTGATGGAACGATTGGGAGAGATGAACGCTGAACTTTTACGCTCAGTAAAAGCTAAGATGAATGAAAGGGATGCTCGCTTGAAAAAGTTGGAGGGGAACGCCGGTGTTCCTCAACCCAAGAAAGCAACGAGGGTTGTGGTTAACCCAAGTGACTCGGTTAGTGTCACTTCTTCCTCGGGACATTCTGATCCCAAGGTAAAAATTTCTCATACTCATGATGATGTTCCACATGTTACTAAGGATGGATCGGTTTTTGAAAATGCTCCCCAATCCACGAACTTTGATGTGGCTAATGTTTCTGCCGTTGGGAGTATGGATAATGATTCTGGTCTTAATGGTGTTACTGGTCTAGATTATATCAAAGCTTTGTTTGGTGATGTGTCGATTACTAGCAATGTGGATGCTCATTATTTCCTTCAGGGAATTGAAGAGGGCAAATATCCAATATGGGATTTGTTGGATAATGAAGTTCGTACAAGGGTCATGGATGAATTAAGAGGTCTTTGTGTGCAGTTCACGGCTCAAGAAGCTCCTAATACCGAACCCTTATATGAAGGTGTTAACATATCTATTCCACGTAATGTAGTTGAAAAGGTAAATTCTCGTTTGGAATACACTCTCTATGGCTACTTTATTGGTAAAAGAATGGCGTTTCCTGTTGTTGAGTATTATGCTAGGACTAACTGGGCGAAACATGGTCTTAAAAGGATTATGATGAATTCCAAAGGTTTCTTTTTCTTTAAATTTGATACATTGGTTGGTTTAGAAGCTGTTTTGGAAGGAGGCCCTTGGATGATACGCAAATCTCCAATTATTCTTAAGAAATGGTCCATGGATACTTGTTTGCGAAAGGATGAACTGACGAGCATTCCGGTTTGGGTCAAATTGCATGATGTTCCTCTCCAAGTATTTGAAGAGGAAGGTATTAGATTGATTGCTTCTTTTCTTGGAAAGCTTGTCATGATGGATTCATACACTTGTTCTATGTTTAAGGATTCGTGGGGTAGAAGTAGTTTTGCTAGATGTCTCATTGAGGTCAAATCCGAATCTGATCTTGTAGGGGCTGTGACTATTGGTTTCCCTTCCCTTACTGGGGAGGGTTTTAACAAAGAGAATATACGTATTGAATATGAATGGAGGCCCCCTAGGTGCAACTTATGCAAAAATTTTGGTCATACTCATGATCAATGTCCTAAACAGGTGGCGAGGCCTCCTACACAGGTGGTTACTTCTATTGTTTCTACTTCTCATGTTGTTACTCCTACTGTGGAGTCGGATACTGATGGTTTTCAAAAGGTGGGTAAAAAAAAGAAGAAGGGGAAAGCCAAGGCTACTAATGGGAACCAATCTGTTGGTACTTCGGTTAAACAGTTCAAATTTGTTCCTAAGGCAACTCCTAGTGAACCTAAGAAGGTAGCCCATACTATGGGTAATGCATCTACATCGTCGTATCAGTTGAAGTCTACTGGTAATGCTTCTAAGGAAGTTAATGTTACTATATCTAATCCGTATGCTGCATTGGTGATGGATGATGAAGATGATGAAGATCTAGTGGTAAATGAGTTTGATGAATCGGCCAATCTTTTTGCTAATATGGGGGCAAGTTCATCTCGCACATTTTCTTCTGGCTAGCTGTTTTTCAGTTCTTTTTCTAGATGCATTTTTGTTTCTAGTTTTGTAAGTGTTTTTGGCATGTCTTAAACACTAGTGTTAGGTGGTTTTCAAGCTTTTTAGCTTGAGGTTTATATGGTACTTCAGCCATATTCCATTTGTACTTAAACGTTTTTGGTTAATCTATTTACCAGGGTGCAGGATTACTCCCCTTTACCAAAAAAAAAAAAAAAGGTTTGCATGTTGGTTCCTGAAATATTGGAGGGAATATGAATGACCTATGGTGTACTCAAAGAAAAGTTGTGTAAGAATAAAAACCATTGACTTGTGGTGGTTTTGAGCTGCTGTTCGAAGAGGCAGAAAAAGGGCCAAAGAGTGTCATTCAAAAGTCTTGTTTTATCACAGAGAGAGTTAGCGATATCCAAAGATAAAACCCTAATTCTCTCTCTCTAAGGGCGATTTCTTCCCCCCCCCCAACCCTAACAAATCCGGCCTGAATTCTTCTTATTCGTTCAGCTTTTTCATTAATCTTTATTGGGATTATTGAATTAACAACTTAGAATTTGGTTTGTTAGGGTTGAGGGGCGGTTATTATCATGTCTTCTTCATAAGATTGTCCCTATTACATTGTCGAAACCTTAACTGTACATCACTGTCCAATCGGTTTTCCCATATCTTTATGGGTATCGTTTTAATCTAGGGTTTCGGCATGGCTGTTCTATGTAGATCATTTCAAGGATATGGTTTATCTTATGTTATTTGGAATGATCTGATCTGGTATGCCTCTGTCGGTTATTGTTATATATTTGAGGCTGGTTTGGTTTGATCTGCACTTAAATACTAAACGAAACCCTAATCCTTTAGGGATTGGTTTCTTCTTTGTTTTTCGTATGGCAAGTAACCCTTTTAAGGGTTTGATCGATCTTATTCGTGATTTATCAGATCTATGGTTTATGCATGTGGGTTTAAGAGAGAGATAGTAGTCAAGTTTTGGGGTACTCTTGTTCAAAAACCTCGTCGTATTCATTGACCTAGATGTGTCGATCTGCACATTCATTGGTTTTAGGTTCGTCTTCTGGAAGTTAGGGTTCTCAACCCTATTTTTTGGTCGTTGAATCTCATCAGACCTGGTGGTTACTTGGTCTGTTTCACTATCGCAATGGAAGTTAGGGTTTCGAAGACCCTATTATTGTATGTTCTTTCAAGGACGAAACAGGTCCCTGTGTATAGCTGCTGTTGGATTGTGATGTGTTATAATCATGGTCCTAACGTTTCTTTAGGATCTGGTCGTCATTTGCTGGAAGTTAGGGTTGTTTAACCCTATGATCGTTTCTAAACGGGTCCTAATGCATTGTGCTGCTGTTGTTCATTGTGATTGGTCAGGATCCACTCGTGGAATGTTTTGGTTGTTCGCATTTGATCTGGACGTGCTAGGCTGGTGTGATATGACCCTTACCTTATTGGTACGCAAAGACATATGGTGTTCCTTCGTTGGTTCCGCTATATGGGTTTGCGTTTGGAGGTTTTGACAGGTGGCAAGCATTGATCTTTGTTAGGGTTTGGCTGCTGGTCTGGTTACGCTAGTGTTGTAAGATGTGGCGAGTTATTGGAGTTGCTGTTCTAACTCCTGGTCCTAATGCTACATCCGTGTTATACCTTGTTTGAGATGTTAGGGTTATTCATTAACCTTATTATTCTTTTTCTCTGATCCATATTGCGCCATGTTACACTCCTATCGAGGTTATTATCTTTTGCGAACTAATAATAGCAGTTGCAGTGGATCGAGATTTGCTGGGACTGAGTTGAAGCGTCGTGTTGACTTTTCTCGAAGATTCAAATCAGAGTAATGGAAGTCAAGTTTGGGGTATTCTTGTCCAAAAACCTTCGTAGCTTATGGTAAGTCGTTGGATTACTGTGATATGGGGTGCGGACTATCCTTGGGTGTTCTTTCGTGCCATATTATATGTGATCCTTCGTAGAAGTGAATGTGGAATGCCATAATGATTTAGAAGACTCAAGTGCTTTACCTGAGTAATATTGTATTGTCCTATGTAATTTAATCATTTTTGGTAGTTCCTTTTGTTTAAGTTATTATGTAAGTTATAAGAATGGCCTGTCATTCTTATATAGTGGTTTGATTTTTTTGATATTTGCATGTAAGTGCCTATGTAACGGGCTGAGATATGGGACTTCACCATATCCTTTGTACTTAAAAGTTTTTGGTGTAATACATTTTACCAAGGTGCAGGATTACTCCCCTTTACCCAAAAAAAAAAAAAAAAAAAAAGTCTT